>CM066033.1:473313054-473813054 GCA_033557465.1 Ichthyophis bannanicus | reverse complement strand
CCTCGTCCACCGCGATACAGAAATCAACAACCAAGACAGTTCTCACCGAGGGAAAGAAGACACAGTCAGGGCATGATGGCCAAAAGAAATCTGGATTGGGACCTGTAAATTCGGTTATTAATTTATCTACATACTCATTATCAGATCTTGAACTTCAGGTCCTTAACAAGGGCCTATCATTTGTTCCCACCAAACGTCATGATAATTTTTTAACACATGTGGAACTTTACAAGTTCTTTCGCAAGCTTAAAATCAGATTTTGACAAAAACCCTGCCGTTTCTTCAGATTTTTCTGTGGTGAAGAAACCATCAACCTGGTTCCCTCCGTCTCTCCCAGATCCCATGATTACGGCCTATGAGAATATGGTACTCGCTAGAGTTAGTGCATTATATAAAACTAAACAAAAGAAATCATATTATAATCTTTCAGCCCCATTAAAATCAGCATTAAGAGGTCTCCAATCTAATCAGTCCATAATAATTAAGCCCGCTGACAAAGGTGGGGCTATTGTAGTACAGGACAGAAATGCATACATCGCAGAAGTTAATCGTCAATTGAATGACACTACATTTTATCAAAAAATTTTTGATGATCCCACAAGCACATTACAACAAAAAATAGATCATTTGTTATATATTGGGAAAGAGGCTGGTTATTTAACTCCTAAAGAAATCTCTTTTCTCACTGTTACTCACCCCATAACACCCACGATTTACTTGCTTCCAAAAATACATAAATCCATGCAAAATCCTCCCGGCCGACCAATCGTTTCAGCTAACGGTTCAATTCTCGAACCTCTTTCAAAGTTTTTAGATGTGTTTTTGCGTCCATTTGTATCATTAGCACCTTCCTATGTTAAGGATTCTACTCACATTATCAATATTCTCAACAATTTTGAAGGCTATCATGATGGTCTTATTTTATTAACATTGGACATTAATTCTCTATACACAAATATTCCACAGGTAGCAGCTTTAGAAGTACTAGCAAATGTATTAATTCAAAGACCAAAACCGGTTCGCGTCCCCACCTTCTTTCTCACACAGTTGGCCTCTAGTTATGTCAGAGAATTTTTCATTTTTAAAGGCCTGTTTTACAAACAGGTAAAAGGGGTAGCCATGGGTTCGCCCATGGCTCCAGATGTAGCAAATCTTTATGTGTCTGAGTTTGAGAAAAAAATTTTATCCTTTCATCCATACAAAAAGCACATCCTACTCTGGAAACGTTATATCGATGACGTGCTTGTAATTTGGGACGGCTCTGAAGAAACTTTACAATCTTTTCATCTTTGGCTCAATACATTAGACTCAAATCTACAATTTGAGGGAACTTACAGCTCAGAATCCATTCCATATCTTGACATCATGATCAAGAAGTCAGACAAAGGCTTTATAACTGATTTATACAGATAATCAACTGACAGAAATACTTTTCTTACCTATGATAGTTGCCACAATACTTCTTTCAAACAGAATCTCCCTGTCAGTCAATTCCTTAGAATCAAGCGTTTATGCACTAATAACACTGATTTTGAGAAACATGCCACTGATCTGTATCGTCGTTTCGAACAACGGGGATATCCTAACAAGTGCATCCATAGAGCATATCAGAGAGCATCTGATACAGATCGCTCCACACTTTTACAAAACACAGTACGCCCACAAATTGATAGGGTTACTTGTCCTCTCACTTTTTCATCATATTCCAAGCCTATTACAGACATTTTGAAACAAGAATGGGACCTTATTGCATCTTTGCCTGCTTTTCAATCTAAACAACTAATGGTATCATACAAACGTGCCCCCAATCTAAGACATTTTCTAGTTCCCTTTGCACTCACTGCCCCCCGGCCCACTCCAAAAGTCAGAGGTCACTATAGTTTATTTATTTATTTATTTATTTATTTATACTTTTCTTCTATACCGCTTTTTCCCAAGATCAAAGGCGGTTTACAAATAACATAATGAACAGTTTACAATTAACATAATGAACATTGTTTTACATAGAACATAGTGTTTTCTTTAAATTATGTACAATTAACTTTTTTATGAACAATAACATTAACTTTTCATGAACAATAACATGGCGCATATAATTATACATATGCTGAACTATTTACATCAGTCAAATATTTACATTAGTCAATTATTAATCATGGTTTCGAAGGGTTGTTTTTCTTATGTGTGTTGAGGTTTGAGGCTTTTTGATCTGTGTTTAGGGAGGATTTTTATGTAGGTGTGGTGAGGAGGATGGGGGGGGTTCATTAAGGTTTATGAAGTGTTCTTTAAACAGATATGTTTTTAGTTCTTTCCGGAATGTCTGAAGATCCTTTATTTTGCGGAGGTTTAGTGGGAGTTTATTCCATATGGTGGGGGCTGCATATGAGAATGCTCTTGAGCTTGTGGTTTTTTTGTTTTTCGAATTGATTTTTTTATGTCTAGTGAGTGGGTTGCATTTTGTCTGCGGGTTCTATGTTCTTTTGGAGCATGTAGTAGAGTGGTTAGATGTGAAGGTGATATGTCGTTGATAAGTTTAAATGTGGTTAAGAGTATTTTGTATGATATTCTACTATTTATGGGAAGCCAGTGTAGTTCAGCGAGGATGGGAGTTATGTGGTCAGTGAGGCGGGCTTTTGCTGTTACTCGGGCACAGATGTTTTGAGCTCGTTGGAGTAAGTTAATATTTGTGAGAGGGAGGCCGATGAGTAGACTATTACAATAGTCAAAGTGGGGAGTGATGAGTGTGCTGATAACAGATCTGAAGTCATGTGTGTCTAGTATTGGTCGTAGGTGTTGAATGGTTTTGAGTTTATAGAATATGGTAACTGTTCCGTCTGCCTTCATGCCATCATAGTCAAAAATTGTTTCACACAAATCCACGGGTCACAAAATTACCATTAACCATTATTCCAACTGTAAGACCATTAATGTAATTTACCTAATTCAATGTCCCTGTGACATGATTTATATAGGGAAAACCTTGCGCCAGATAAGGACACACATCATTGAACACAGGAGTAACATTCAGAGACAACTTGTTGAAAAACCATTGGTCTCACATTGGGTAGAGAAGGGCCATACTATCAGTGACCTCAAGTTTTTGGTCATCAAGACTGCTATTCCACACTGGCGCGGTGGTGACATTAATAATACTCTACTCAAGTTAGAAGAACGTTTTATTTTTGATTTTAATAGTTTGCATCCATCTGGACTTAATCAAGAGAGTGATCTCGCCGTTTTTTTATACAATAACTCATGAAATTGTTTTTATTACAGTCTATTGTATATAATATGTTCCAGTCGGTATGATTATTTATCTTTTATTTATTATTTATTATTATTCATATTTTTTATTCTTATTTTTTATTCATATGGTTATTTACTCATGTTTTCTTATTTTTATATAATTTTTATTTTTAATTCCTAGCACAATAGTAGTTTTCATAAGATTAACTTAACATCATTTCCAAATCAAGCAACATTATTTCCGTTGGCACATTTTTTTCAGCGATCCTTTAAACTGATAATTATTCCATATTTAATATCTATTCTGTAGTCTAATATATTTTTTGATACACACACATTTTGAGGCACTGTTATTGTCCATATATCATTTTGTATCTATACATAGTTTTGTTTCTCCTTCAATCACTATTCTCCGATTTTGACTCCGCCCATTTTTTGACGTCATCTCTGAAGGCGCGAAAAAATGGCATCTATAAAAACTACCGTTTATCCGAGGGGTATCTTTCATTGACATAGCTCCGTTCCAATATCCAGCACACTGGTACTATTTGCGATTCTACACCATCTATTTATATTCGCTCGCAGATTTAAGTAAGTCTTTACTGATTGATTCATAAATTTTCGCTTCTATTTCATTGTAGTCTCGGCTTTTTCAGAGCAACCAGTCTTTAATATATTCATTTAAATTGTATTTAAATTGTATATATGTTCAATCTTTTATTCCACAAATAGCCGTTGATACTTGCACAAATCCCTCCTTCTACAATGCACATTTTTCGCTATCCTTATAATAACCTCACGGTTCACGTTTATGTTCACTACCAGTTCTTAATATATTTATTTAAATTATATATGTCATTAGATTTTTACTTTTTAAATAGCCGTTAATACTTGCAAGAATTCCCCCCTTTTACACTGCACATTTGCTATCCTTACAATAACCTTCACTGTTCACGTTCATGCTCACTATATCACCTTTTTATATTTTTACTCGTGTATAGAACAAATTCTTGCCCTAAGTTGATTTATACATACTCTTTTTCTCCATCACTTCTCATTTGAAATATAGATCTGCACTTTCACATTGTTCACTTTTTTGATTTTACTCATGTAGGTGTTTGACCTTCTCCATCACGCCGCGTTCTTTTTGGCAGATAAAACATGGTTCCCCCTTTTCTAATCCACTTCTTTCTATATGACACATCCTGGTCTTCCAATTTTTTACCCAGTTCATTTTGAGTCCTTCAACAAAATTTCACAATTTTACTCATTTTTTACATATATAAACCTTCATTATTGTGTTTAGCCCAGTTTGGTCACTATTCAGTGAGTTTGGTCACTATTCAGATGATCCTTTTAATTAATACTTCTAAACGAAGGGCCGAGACACTCAAACCACAAATAGATTCCAAAATTGATAACCTTAAGAAAAAAGATTCACAGTTTGATTTAGAGAAAAGTAAGTTTGACAAAAACAATCTGGAATATAGACAATCTATCAAAGAAGCCAAAATCAAAAAAACTTAAAAGAGATGGAGGACTATAAACAAAACACTGTTTATTACTGGACTTATAGACACTGACCTGTCTTTTTCAATTCGTTTTCATTACTACTAGTATTTCGGTCCATTATTCAAAACATATAACAGAGTGGTAGCATTTTTCCCTTTCTTGTTGGTCTCACTATTCATTTACTCACTTTGTTTTCATTAATATTTACATTGATTCAGTGTCTTTGCACTTTAACACCTCTCCCCTTTTTCATTGCAGCATAAGATTAACATATACCTCATAGCGGTTGCTCACCACAACTTCCATGATTAAATTTACCATTTATTAAGTATGTATATGGTTTTGTTTATAGTCCTCTACATCAGATTTCATGTTTGTTCCCCCTCTCCCTTTTACTCATTATCAGAAATTGTAGTCATATATTTTTATTCATATGTATATATATTTTTATAGGTTATATATAGATACATACATTTTTTTAATTCCTAGGTTTGTACATTTTTTATATATTTATATATCTATTTTTATTCATTTTTAATATATATTTTATTCTTCCCCATATTTTATTTGTATTAACATACAATTGTTACTATACACATTTTTTGTTTATTTTTGTACCCTATAATCATATATTCACATTTATTATTTATCATCTTTATATTTATATTTATGTATTGTTATTTAAAATTATGATCTATTTACTATCCATTATTTAATGTTCTCATATGCTATTGTATAGTCTTTTCTTTTTTATAGCCATTGCATAGTGCTCCGACCAAACTGTCTTTATGAGACAAATCATCTGATACAGCACTACCATTGCATAGTGCTCTGACCAAACTGTCTTTATGAGACATTCCATCTGATACAACACTGGTATGTTATCAAATGTATTTTTTTTAAATATTTAATTATTTATTCATTTTATTTTATCTTTTTTACTATGCTTATTTTATTTATTTATTATATTTAATTTATTATTTTTTATTATATTTTTAATTATTTTTAATTTATTCATTGTCTTTCCTTGAATTTTTAGCGTTTCTTTCATCTACATGATTCAATACATGTACTAGATATTAATTTATTTATTTATTTACATACTTATTTTGTAATCATCTCTTTTATCTTTAATTGATTTCATAGTCCTCTACAGTTTTTCCACTAGTTGGGTTGTGTCTCGGCCCTTGTTTTCTTCCACACCTCTCTGGTTGTCCTTTGGGTTATGTGTGTATTTATATATTTTTTTTAGAATTACTGTCCCCCCTTTTTTAAATATACTGTTCATGATTTATCATTTTATTATTTTATCATTATTGTTTATCTATTTATTTGTTACAATGTATATTTTATATTCCATTATTTATTCTGCTTTTAAATGTTCTATATTTATATGCACATTTCATTCTAACATTGTTTGTTCAATTTTATGGTAGCTGTAGGTCCCGAGGAAGGCGCAAGCCGAAACGCGTAGGGACCTTCATCAATAAAGCAGTCTGTTCCAAACCCACCTTCTTCTCTTGCTCCGTTTGTTTCTCCCTGTGCCTGCAAGAGTTACGCTCCTTTTCCTGTTACAGAGTGCATATGAGCCATTGAAGCTGCCATGGCTCTCACATTGGGAGCAGTGACATGGCCCTCCAGAGGAAGATTCTTACTCTGATAGGCAAATGAAATACACTCTGCAATCCAGCTGGACAGTGTTCTCTTGGAGACTGGAAGCTCCAAATGAGAAGGATCAAAAGCAACAAAGAGTTGAGAGGACTTTCTATGTTGCTGTCTTCTTTGCAAGTAAAAGGCTAAAGCTCTTTTACAGTCTAAAGTATGAAGATTCCTTTCTGCATTAGATGCATGAGGCCTTGGAAAAAAGACAGGCAGGTAAACCGCTTGGTTTAAATGGAAAGGCGAGACCACCTTCAGCATGAAGTGTGGATGAGTCCTAAGGACTACCTTGTCATGATGGAACCTTGTATAAGGTGGATCAGCTACTAGTGCTTGAAACTCACTGATGCGACGTGCTGATGTGATTGCAATGAAAAAGATAACTTTCCAAGAAAGGAATTTCAATGAAGTAGTAGCTAAGGATTCGAGAGGTGGCTTCATGAGCTGACCAAGAACCAGGTTTAAGTCCCATGCCACCGGTGGTGGCCTAATGGGAGACTTAGTTAGAAAAAGGCCTCTTATAAATCTTGCTATAAGAGGATGGGAGGACATAGGTTGTCCATTTAGAGGCTTGAAAGCTGCAGCAATAGCACTCAAATGGACTCTTACTGAGTTAGTCTTAAGTCCTGCATTGGATAAATGAAGGAGATACTCCAGTAATGATTCCAGAGGTATCGCAAGGGGGTTAAGACCCTTCTGCGAACACCATATGGTAAACCTCTTCCACTTAAAAGCATAAGAGCAT
Organism: Ichthyophis bannanicus; assembly: GCA_033557465.1. Classification (NCBI taxonomy): domain Eukaryota; kingdom Metazoa; phylum Chordata; class Amphibia; order Gymnophiona; family Ichthyophiidae; genus Ichthyophis; species Ichthyophis bannanicus. Next base: position 473,805,892 of record CM066033.1, on the reverse strand, counting down.
AAGAGCATCTTGTGGAAGGCTTCCTGGAAGCATAAAGGACATCCTTTACTTGCTGAGGGAGATTAAGATCATGAAGATCTAGGCCTTCAGCAACCAAGCTCTGAGAGGCAGAGACTGGGGATTGGGATGCCATAACATTCCGTCCCCCTGTGACAGGAAATCTGGAGCAGATCCTAACTCCAGGGAGGAGCTTGAGAGAGATGTAGAAGCAGAGGGTACCACACTTGCCACGGCCAATGTGGAACTATGAGAATCATACGCCCTCTGTCTCTCTGAAGCTTGAACAGGGTTTTGGGAATTAGGGGAATGGGTGGAAAGGCATAAAGGAAGTCTTGACCCCATTGAAGGAGGAAAGCATCCCTGGCCTGAGAGCCCTGAGCTGGAATTCTGGAACAGAACCGGGGAAGTTGGGCATTGAACGGACTTGCAAAGAGGTCTATATCCGGGGTTCCCCAAATTTGAAAATTCTTGGCCACCTGGTTTGCATGTAGACACCATTCGTGTGGAAGCAGAACTCGACTGAGTCTGTCTGCCCAAGAGTTTTGTATGCCTGGAAGATACACTGCCAGGAGATGAATCTGATGCTCTCGGCGAGGGCCCATAGTCGCAAAGCTTCGTTGCAAAGCAACAGAGCCTGTTCCCCCCTGCTTGTTCTTGTAGAACATGGATACTTGATTGTCCGTATGAATGAAGACTGTCTTGCAGCTGAGCAGGGTGTGGAACACTCGAAGAGCAAGGAAGATTACTCTGAGCTCTAAGAGATTGATATGTAGATGAGTCTCCTGTGGAGTCCAAGTGCCTTGGGTGGAGAGGTCTTGTAGATGAGCTCCCCAACCCATTGGTGAAGCATCTGTTTTGAGAGTTGCCTGGGGTAAAGGTTGTTGAAATGGGGAACCCAGCAACAGGTTCTGAGAGGACTGGCACCATTGGAGAGACAAAATAAGGCGATTTGTGTTTGCTGTTTTGTCTGACAGGCACCCTGATGCCTGGGTCCATTGAGTGGATAAAGTCCACTGGGCTGCTCTCATGTGGAGGCGAGCATAAGGAACCACATGCATTGTAGATGCCATGCGGTCTAGTAGCTGTAACATTTCTCGGGCGGTGAAATGAGGTTTTAGCACTGCTTGAGGAGCTCACTGCACCATGCGAAGGCAACGGGCCTGGGGAAGATAGGCCCTTGCTTTTCTGGTATCCAGCAAAGCTCCTATGAACTCTAGAGACTGAGTGGGAGTTAGACTGGATTTTGGGATTTTTATGACCAAACCCAAATACTGAAGGATACGCAGTGTACAAGATAGGGAAGTCCTGGCCTCTGACTCTGATGGGGCTTGAATGAGCCAGTCGTCTAAGTAGGGGAAGACGAATATTCCTAGAGTACAGAAAAATGCTGCTACCAGCGCCATGTATTTCGTGAACACTCTTGGAGCTGAGGCCAGGCCAAAAGGAAGCACCCTGTATTGGTAGTGCTTTCCCTGGAAAGGAACTGAAGGAATTTCCTGTGAGTTGGATGGATGAGAACATGGGTGTACGCATCCTTGAGATCTAGAGAACAAAGCCAATCCTGACTCCGAAGGTATGGCAGCAGTTTTCCTAGAGAAATCATTCTGAATTTCTCTTTGAACAGGAATTTGTTCAATTCTCTGAGGTCCAAGATAGGTCTGTATCCCCCCGTTTTCTTTGGGATAAGGAAATAAGGGGAGTAAAACCCTGTACCCTACTGATGAATGGGTACTTCTTCTATTGCCCCTTGGGCAAGAAGTGTAGAGACCTCTTGATGTAACAGGTTGATGAGAGAGGTCTGAAAATTGAACTGTCTTACCATTGTGGGAGGGGGCATACACAGAATGTGCAGCCTGTACCCCTCTCTGATAATGGAGTGTGTCCAATGCTCTGCTGTTATCTGCTCCCACCTGGGGGCAAAATGGCATAACCTTCCTGGAATGGTGGAAGGCTCTGGTCCATTGAGGGCCAGGAAGGCTAAGTTCTCTAGATGAAAGTCAAAGACCTTGTGGAGGCTGAGACTGCCGAGACGGTTGAGGCTTAGCAGTCTTTGCCTTCCTTTGTTTGGGTGGTTGCTGACTTTTACGGACAGGTTGACCTGCAGAATGTGCCTGCTGAGAATAAGCAGGATAACATTTTTTCTTTTTAGAAAAGAGGTTTCTTAAAAGATTTCTTTCTTGCAGGATCAGCTGTAGACATGGACAATCTGTCCAACGTGGAGTTTTCAGCATCCATCTCATTGGCTTTTTCCTGCCAATCCTTACCAAACAGGTTCTCACCAGTACAAGGAATATTTCCGAGTTTGTCTTGTACCCAGAGCTCCAGATCAGATGCCTGGAACCAAGCAATTCTACATGCACCTATGGCAATGGCAGAGGTTCTGCTTATGCACTCAAAACAGTCGAAAGCTGCATGGTTGACAAATTTTGAAACATCCTGGGCATGTTTGACCAATGTGAGAAAATACTGTCTTCTATCCTCAGGAAGAAGAGGGCCTAGAGCCTCTAAATCTCCTGTGACTTCTTTCAGGAACATTCCCATATATAGACTATAGGAATTGATCCTGGCAGAAAGCATGGAAGCTTGGAAGACACGACGTCCAAAAGCATCCAAATTTCTGCACTCACGTCCTGGAGGATTAGAGGCATGCCTCTCTGCACTCTTGATCCTTCTCATAGCTGATTCCACTACAATAGAGTGGTGAGGAAGCTGAGTTTTCTGGAAACCAGGACAAGGAGGGACTCGATACAGAGTATCCAGTCTACGAGAATGAAGAGAGGTGGTAAGAGGTGTCTCCCACATTCGTAACATGAGATCATGCAAGATCTCATGAATTGGCAAGGTAGCTGCCTCCTTAGGAGTTTTAGGATATTGTAAAATTTCCAACTCCTTTGCTCTGGGCTCTGTTTCAGGTGCCACAGTAATGGACAGACCTCGAGCCACCTCCCTGATGAAATCTTGAAAGGAAATGTCCTCTGGAGGAGACATCCTACGTTTAGGGGAGGAAGGCTCCTCTGGGAGAAGTATTCCTGCATTGACAGAACTGTCAGAATCCTCAGACTCCTCTGAGGACTCGAAATATCGTCTGTCAGGATGCTCTTGAAGAGCCCGATACCTGTACCGACCGAAGTCGGTACCGGGAGTAATCGGTACCGGAGTATCGGTACCAGAGGGCATTGATGACTGGGTGCCGGAAATGCGGACACCGATGTCAATGCTATCGGTACCGGTACCAATACCGGTGCCGGAGTCGGTACCGGTTGAAAAGTCTGACGCGGTTCCGAGGGCGTCGATGCCGCAAGGAGAGCCGCCAGACTGCGCTCAATAGCCAGGACTCTCTGGTCTATCGACGCTGCCGATGCCTGGATGTCAGTATCGGAGAAGACCGCCGGTACCCCAGAGCATGGCACCAGTAGTTCTGCCGAGGTTGTGGCCTCAATTACATCCTGGAGCCTCGATAATGCTTTGGAAGCCGAAGCCTCCCGCCGGGGCAATTTTGCTGGTGCAAAATCCTCAAGGGCAACGCCAGAGGCATCTCGATGCTTAGAAGGAGATAAAGTAATTAGTCCTTACCTGCTAATTAGTGTTCCTGAAGGAACTCCAGTCCAGTCCCTTTACTCTCGGGTTGCGCAACCCTTCCAGCAGCTTGGAGGCTGAGCCCATCATCGTTTTGATGATGGTGTGGTATAAATACCACTGGCACCGCCCCTAGGCACCAGTAATCTGATGAAAAAGCAGTCCTGCCAAATACTCGTAACAAAAATGCGTAAAACAAAGCACCAAAAACAACGAAAACAGGAAATCCAAAACCCACAAAAATTGTTTTTTTTTTTTTTTTTAACTGAAAGTACAGAGGGGGGGGGGGGAAGGGAAGGAGAAGGCTTACCCGAGCCCGACACAGCCTACTCACTTGTGCCCATACGGGGCTCCTCCGACTGGAGTCTTCCTCTTCTGCCCCGCCCCGTTCCCCTACTTCGGTCCTTTATTCCACTAGAAACCGAACCTGGGCGGGATCAGGGACTGGACTGGAGTTCCTTCAGGAACACTAATTAGCAGGTAAGGACTAATTACTTTTTCCTTAGCAGAACTCCAGTCCAGTCCCTTTACTCTCGGGATGTAACAGAGCAGTTCAAACCTGGGTGGGGGTCGCTAACCCGGACCGAAGTACCGCACCCGCAAATCTGGTGTCTGCTCTTCTCTGGACATCCAGCCTGTAGTGCTTGGAAAAGGTATGCAGAGAGGACCAGGTGGCCGCTTTACAGATGTCTAGCGGAGGCACCAAGCTATGTTCTGCCCAGGAGGCCGCCTGCGCTCGAGTTGAATGCGCGCGAAGACCTGTTGGGACCTGCCTTCCCTTGAGAATATAGGCAGAGGCAATGGTCTCCCTGATCCACCTAGAAATGGAAGCTTTGGCTGCTGCTTCCCCCTTGTGCGGACCTCCAAATTGGACGAAAAGCCGTTCGGACTTGCGGAAGGAAGCTGTGCGAGAGAGATACCGTCTCAACACTACGCACATCTAGGAGACGCAGTTTGGTATTCTCCCCATCCTGAGCTTCTCCCGCGAAGGACGGGAGCGAAACTGTTTGGTTCATATGAAAAGGAGAGGAGACTTTGGGTAGGAAGGAGGGAACCGTCCGTAAAACCACCTTATCTTTGAAAAAGGAAAGAAAGGGAGGCCGAGAAGAGAACGCTTGGAGCTCTGAGACCCTCCTAGCCGAACAAATAGCTACCAAGAATACTGTCTTCAGAGTCATGTCCTTCAGGGAGGAACTCCTAACTGGCTCAAAGGGTTCTCTGGTTAGGGAATCCAACACCAGGTTTAAGTCCCAAGGAGGGATCACTGATCTTTGTTGCGGCCGTAGGCGCTTGACTGCTCTCAGGAATCTACCTACATCAGCGTGGTCAGCTAGAGACTTGCCCCGGACCTTTCCTCTATAACAAGAAATGGCCGCTAACTGAACTCGTAATGAGCTGTGAGCCAAATCTTTCTCGAAGCCTGCTTGGAGGAACTCTAACACCTCCGGGACCGAGGCTTCTAAAGGTTTCTTATGGAGATCTGCGCACCACTCCTCGAATATGCGCCAAACTTTGATATAGGAAAGGCATGTCGAGCGTTTCCGAGCGTTCAGCAGGGTCGAAACTACCGAAGCCGAGTAACCTCGCTTCACGAGCCGCGCCCTCTCAAGGGCCAAGCCGTAAGCAAGAATCGATGCACGTGGGGCATGAGCACTGGACCCTGTCGTAGCAAATCCTTTCTGTTGGGGAGCCTCCAAGGGCGAAGAGCCGTTAGTCTCACCAGGTCTGCATACCATGGGCGACGAGGCCAATCCGGGGCTATGAGGATTACCAGACCTGGATGGGTTTCTATTCGTCTTAGGACCCTCCCTATGAGGGCCCAGGGCGGGAACACATACAGGAGACCTTCCGAGGGCCACTTCTGTACCAGAGCATCCAAGCCTTCTGACATCCTTTCCTTTCTTCGACTGAAGAACCGGCTTGCCTTGGATGTTTCGTAGCGTGCCATGAGGTCCATGATCGGTGCTCCCCAAAGGGCTACCACTTGGTCGAAGACCTCCTGTGCTAGTTCCCATTCGCCGTGGTCTATCTTGTGTCTGCTGAGGTAATCGGCCGTCACATTTTCTGTTCCCACCACGTACTGAGCCGACAAGTCGAGAAGGTGAGCTTCGGCCCACTTGAAGAGACTGTCCGCCTCCTTCTCCAGCAGGGGGCTGCCCGTCCCCCCCTGGCGGTTGATGTAGGCCACCGCGGTGACGTTGTCCGAGAGAACACGGACTGCCCTCTGCCGGATTAGGGGCTCGAGGGCTCTGAGTGCCAGCGCCACTGCTCTCAGTTCTAGCCTGTTGATGGACCAGCGAGCCTCCCCCGGGGTCCAGCTCCCTTGTGCGAACTGTCCCTTGCAATGAGCACCCCAGCCAGAGAGGCTGGCATCCGTCGTCAGCTGCATCCATTGGGGTGGATCTAGAGGCATCCCACATCTTAGGTTCCTTGGGCACTCCCACCAGAGGAGAGATCTCCTGATCTGAAGAGGACAGGGTAGCTGCGTGGATAAGGGATGAAGCTGGGGGGACCATCGACGTAACAATGCGCGTTGAAGCGGTCGCATATGTGCCTTGGCCCATGGTACTACCTCTATCGCTGCTGCCATGGTGCCCAACAGTTGCAGGTAATGCCAGGCGGTAGGGATCCGTCTTGAAATGAAGCGAGAGAGAGACCATGCTCCTGAGGTCTCGTAACCTCTGTTCCGACAGGAAAACCCTTCCTCTTCTTGTGTCGAACCTCGCTCCGAGGTAATCGATCTCCTGCGAGGGAACTAAACTGCTCTTTGCCCGGTTGATGACCCATCCCAATTCCTCCAGGAATTCCACCACTCTGGCTGTAGCGGTGCGACTCTCCGACTCGGATTTCGCCCGAATCAGCCAATCGTCCAGGTATGGATGTACTAGGATCCCCTCCTTGCGGAGGGCCGCGGCTACCACTACCATTACTTTGGTGAACGTCCTTGGAGCTGTTGCTAGGCCAAAGGGAAGAGCCTGGAACTGAAAATGACCCCTCGGCACTGCAAATCTCAGGAACTGCTGATGGGATTTTCGTACCGGGATATGTAAGTATGCTTCCGTCAAGTCTAGTGATGTTAGAAACTCCCCCTGTCTTACTGCTGCGATGACCGACCTCAGGGTTTCCATCCGAAAATGAGGAACCGAGAGGCAGCGATTGACTTGCTTTAAGTCCAGGATTGGACGGAAGGACCCTTCTTTCTTTGGTACCACAAAATAGATCGAGTATCGACCGGAACCGTATTGGTCTCTGGGGACGGGAGTCACCGCCCCCCAACTTGATCAGCCTTGAAAGGGTGTCTTCTATTGCTGCCCTCTTCTCTGGAGAGCCGCAGGGAGACTGCATAAAGGCTGGGGGAACTTGCTTCGTGAATTCGAGAGCATAACCCTCTCTGATTACTTCCAGTACCCAACGATCTGATGTGACTCGGGCCCAAGCGGGAAGGAACTGCCTTAACCGACCCCCTACCAGCAGGCCTTTCTCCTGGGCCCCCGTCATTTCATTGTGTTTTCCTAGGGCCAGAGGATGAGGAGGAAGCTCCAAAACCTCTTCCAGCTCCCCGAAACCCTCTGAAGCCTTGTCCTCTAGGCGAGGGGCGACCCCTAGGAAAGAAATTCTGTCTTGTCGGCCGGAACCTACGAAAGTCCCTCAGCTGATTTCTGGATTGGACCGTCAAACGGCTTTTCTTAGGTCTATCCTCCGGGAGTCTACCTCCCTTAGACTCGCCAAGATCCTTCACCAACTTTCCCAGGTCTTCACCAAACAGAAGCTTCCCCTTGAAGGGCAGGCGACTCAGCCGAGCCTTCGAGGAGGGGTCCGCCGCCCAATTGCGCAGCCACAGATATCTTCTGGTTGCTACTACCGAGGCCATATTTTTTGCTAGGCTCCTAATAAGGTCATACTGGCTATCTGCTAGAAAGGCGGACCCCGACTCTAACCGCGCATCAGAAGAGGCGCCATCCGTTAGTTGAAGCTGTTGAGCCCACCTCAAGCAGGCTCTTGCTACCCATGCTCCTGACACCGAGGCCTGCAGGGCGAGGGCACTAACATCAAAGGCTTGCTTCAGGAGAGAATCCAGCTTTCTATCCTGACTATCTCTAAGCGCTGCGCTGCCCTCGACCGGAATGGTCGTCTTCTTTGTCACCGCTGACACCGCTGCGTCTACCCTTGGGGACTTCAGCAGATCTTTGTCAGCTTCCGGTAAAGGGTACAGGCAAGACATGGCCCTCACCCCTTAGACTGGACTCCGGTTGATTCCACTCTTCCTGGATCATCTGGCGTACCACTCTGTGGACCGGAAAGACCTTCTGAGTTTTTCTGACGGCTTGAATCAATGAATCCTCTAACGTTTCTTCCTCTGCAGGGATGTCTGATGCCATATTGAGCACCTTCAGGGATTCATTAATCAAGGCTGGGAGCTCCTCCCGACGAAAAACTCTAACTATCCGGGAATGCTCCTCTTCTGGGATCTCCCCCTCCTCAAGCTCTTCCTCTTCCTCCCCCACTTCTCTGTCTGATCCCTCCTCATCTGGAGTGATCGGAGAAGGAGAGGTGAGAGGTTCTTCGCTCATTAGTCTAGAGCGCTTAGGAGGGGCTCCGGGATCATGTGAGCTTGTCTTCCCTGGGCCGGGCCGGTTACAATCTTTTAGCAGCGACGGCTCCCCGAGTCCCTGTTGACGCATACAAAAGGCTTTGTGTAACAGAAGGACAAATTCTGGAGAAAAATGTTCCCAGCCTCCCTCCGCTGCACTGGGAGCAGGGGGAAGGGACTGAGAGGGGCCTGGTAATGCAGAGGTAGAGGGCGGGGGAGAGGAGGGAGAATCTCCTCCCCCCTCCCGGAGCCCTTGAGACCCCTGAGAAGTGTGGTCTATGGACAACTGAATTTCCTGCTCCATGGAGGCTGCTTCAGCAGCACAACTCCGGCAGATCCCGGCCTCAGAATCTGCTACTCTGCGGGTTCCGCAGGACGGGCACCGTAATTTACCCGTCATCTTTCTTCCAAAAAAAATTATTATTAATTTTGGGTCCCCCTAGAACCAGAAAGGTTTAAAGGAATTAAATGAAAACAAATTAAACATAAATTCCTTAAATGGAAGATTTCCCAACCCCAGGGAAGGGAGGGGGGGTTGGGGCCTCACCCCTGAACGGCAGTCCTAGTTAAGCCTAAAACCAAAAATAAGCAAAGAATTAAAAATTAAAAATTAAAACTATACAGCAATCACAATATACGGCTCCACAATACTTGCGATTTGGATGTCCCGATACTTTGTTTCGCGCTCCACACTCTGGGCCCGCAGACAGAAGCTAGACTCCACGTGGTAGGCCTCAGCCACGTGGAGTCAGGTCATGCGGCTGGCGTGCTTATTCTCGCCGCGGCGGTCCGGATTCCCCTGATTAGAGAAATCGCTTTGCCGATCCGATGCCGCCTCAAGCGCTCAGCTTGTACAATCGCTGTAAGCGCGAGGCGGCAGAAGAGCAGGAGAAGGAGCGCTGCTGACTGCGAGCTCTGCCCCCAACCGGGACTCCTTTGTTGTGATGTCTCTAGCGCTCAGCCAGCCTCGGGGGCTTCGGCGCGAGACAAAGTGAGCAGTGAGGAGGTCAGCGATCCGGCTGCCGTGCCCGAGGGGGGGGGCCCCGAACACTCCGCTACACCCCGCTGCTCAGTAAGCCTTCTCCTTCAAGGATAACGGGGACCGAGAAGGAGGGAGAAGGGGGGACGGAGAGCCCAGAAAGAAAATTAAAGAAACAGCCAAAAAAGAAAAGGAAAAAACCCGACGGGAGTAAGAGAACTCCTCCAACTAAAGGAAGGTAAATTAAAGAGATAAGTTAAAGAAATAAATAAATAAAAAGAAACTAAGGACCAGTAAGCTCCTGGCTTACGGTAACCCTCCAGCTGCTTGGAGGCTGAGAATACTGGTGCCTAGGGGCGGTGCCAGTGGTATTTATACCACACCATCATCAAAACGATGATGGGCTCAGCCTCCAAGCTGCTGGAAGGGTTGCGCAACCCGAGAGTAAAGGGACTGGACTGGAGTTCTGCTAAGGAACTACCCTTTGAGGACCGGCTAGACTTATGTTTAGTTACCTGAGATCCACGTGAGGAAGACGAAGCCCTAGAAGACGTCGATGCCACTGAAGCTGCATCAGAGGGAAACAGGGTACTGAGCTTGGCGGCTCGGTTCTGTCGACCTCTCTTGGACATCATGGGACAGGCCATACACTCCGAGATGGAATGATCAGGACCTACACATTTCACTCATGGGTGTCGGTGACGAAGATGGAGTGAGGCAGTTGGGAAAGGCAGCACACAGGCGCTGTGGGATCCTTCCAAAAGCTTCCTAATTGAACGCTGGGGAGCGTTACCACACAGGCTCCCTCGGTACAGACATACCCATATGTGAAGACTACATTCCTGCTTGTTCCTGGAGATAAAAATTAAAGGAGTAGCAGCAAAGGTTAAAGATTTATATCAAGCATGGGCGTTGTTTAAAAATACTATCTTGGAAGCCCAGATCAGATATATTCCATGCTTTAAGAAAAGTGGAAGGCCTAAAAACTGCCAGCATGGTTTAAAGGTGAGGTCAGAGAATCTGTTGCAGTCAAAAAAAGCATCTTTCAGGAAATAGACAAAGGAGCTAAATGATGAACACTGGAAATAAGCACTGGCAAGTTAGATACAAGGCATTGATGAGGCAGGCAAAGAGAGAATTTGAAAAAAAGCTTGCCGTGGATGCAAAAATGAATAAAAACTTTTTCAAGTATATTCACAGCAAAAAAAAAAAGCTTTAAGCAAGTCAGTTGGACCATTAGATGATAGAGGGATAAGAGGGGCACTAAGAGGGGACAAGGCCATAGCAGAGAAACTGAATGAATTCTTTGCTTCGGTCTTTACTGAGCAAGATGCAGAGAGGTTACCCTTGCCTGAAATGGTGTTTGAAGGTGATGCATCGGAAGAAGTGAAAGAAATATCGATAAACTGGGAAGATGTATTACAACTATTTGGTAAACTGAAGAGTAGCAAATCACCTGAACCATATGTTATATATCTGAGGGTGCTGAAAGAACTGAAATATGAGATTGCAGACATATTAATAATCTGTGTACCTCAAGATTCATGAATGGTCAATGTAATGCCAATTTTTAAAAAGGGTTCAGGAGGCAATCTGGTAAACTACAGACCAGTGAGCCTGATGTCAGTACCAGGAAAAATTGTAAACACCATTATAAAGAACAAAATTACTGAGCAAGTAGCCAACATGGATTTAGCCAAGGAAGATCTTATCTTACTAATTTGTTATTTTTTTTTTTGAAGGTGTGAACAAACAGGTAGACAAAGGTGAGCCGGTTGACAGTCTATCTGGATTTTCAGAAAGCCTTTGATAAGGTCCCTCATGAGAGACTCTTGGCAAAATTAAAAAGTTATGGGATAGGAAGCAGTGTACTACTCTGGAAAAGGAACTCAAAGACAGAAACAGAGGGTAGGACTAAATGGCCAATTTTCTCAATGGAGAAAGTTGAATAGTGGAATACCCCAAGGATCTGTGCTGGTCTGTTGCTTTTTAACATATTCATAAATGACCTGGGAATAACAAGTGAGGTGTTCAAATTTGCAGATGACACAAAAATAGTAATTACACTTACCTGGTAATTGTAGTTCCTTGAGAGACGACAGCTTAGTCCTCACAGATGGGTTGTGCACCTCTTCCTGCAGCATGAAGACTGGACCAATCAAATTTCAGCTCCTCTGGAATCAGGCAACCAGGCATCCCTGAAGCTCCAGTGACCTATTGTCAAAGCAAACTCAAGAAAGAGCTAACCTTTAAAAGGTTCCGTTAGTTGAAGTTCCTATGTTGTTGTTTTTTTTTTTTTATTTTTTTTTTTGTTTTTGTTTTTTTTTGTTTTACTGTTAAGCGAACTAAAGCCACAGATACAGAACGTCCCGCTCCTGCCACAGCATAAGCCGATAGCAAGAGAGAGAGAAAGGAATGACAGCGAAGCCCAAGAACTAAGAAAGGACACTCACCTGGAAGCACGTACATCTGAACCCAAGGCGTGCCACTCTAAAAATAGAGAATATAGGGAGGGCAGGAGGACTAAGCTGTCGTCTCTCAAGGAACTACAATTACCAGGTAAGTGTAATTACTATTTCCTTATCGTTCCTCCAGCTTAGTCCTCACAGATGGGATGTAACAAAGCAGCCTAACGGGTGGGATTCTTCCAACCGGCACGCAGAACCGAAGATCCGAAACGTGCATCGCCCGCCGCCATGACATCAAGTCTATAGTGCTTACTGAAGGTGTGAAGAGAAGACCACGTTGCCGCCCTACATATCTCTTCCGGAGATACAAAACTAAACTCCGCCCAGGACGCAGCCTGCGCCCTGGTGGAATGGGCGCGCAAACCAACCGGCGGTAGCCGACCGTGCAACAGATAGGCCGAGCCAATCGCCTCTTTAATCCACCGAGCAATGGAGGCTTTCGCCGCAGCCTCACCTTTGCGAGGCCCGCCAAACAGCACAAATAAATGATCCGATTTACGAAATTCACTGGTAACTTTCAAATATCGCCGAAGAACCCTCTTAAGATCCAAGCGACTAAAACCGCGATCAGAGGCGTGCTCCCCCAATGCCGGAAATACTGGGAGCGAAACCACTTGATTCACGTGGAAAGGAGAGGATACCTTAGGCAAAAAGGAAGGCACCGGCCGCAGAACGACTTTCTGGGCCGAGAAAGATAAGAAAGGTTCCCTACAAGACAGTGCCTGAAGTTCGGAGATACGCCGCGCCGAGCAAATCGCTACTAAGAACACCGTTTTAAGAGTCAAATCCTTTACCGAACTATGAGAAAGAGGCTCAAAAGGAGCCGCAGTGAGAGACCGCAAAACCAAGTTGAGATCCCAGGAAGGCACAGAAGGTCTGCGGACCGGCCGCAGCCGAGAGACGGCCCGCAAGAAGCGAACGACATCGACATGGGCCCCCAGCGACACGCCGTGAACCTTACCTCGGTAGCAGGAGAGCGCCGCCAACTGCACTCGCAAAGAACTGGCAGCCAAACCTTTAGCAAACCCATCTTGCAGAAAATCAAGAACCACGGGGATTGAGGCCGTAGCGGCTCGAACCTGACGGCGAGAGCACCAATCCTCAAAGATGCGCCACACTCGGACATAGGCCAGAGAAGTGGAGCTCTTGCGTGCTTGTAACAGGGTTGCCACGACAGACTTGGAATAACCGCGTTTTCTCAGCCGCGCCCTTTCAATAGCCAGGCCGTAAGAGAGAATCTCCCCACTTGTGGCATGCGTAGAGGACCCTGACACAAGAGATCCGGAGCTAGCGGCAGCCGCCACGGAGAGCCGTCTACCAATCTCATCAGATCGGCATACCACGGACGTCGAGGCCAATCCGGGGCTATCAAAAGTACTTGGCCCCGGTGGGCCTCGATGCGCTGAATCACGCGCCCCACCAGAGGCCACGGAGGAAACACGTAAAGAAGACCCGAGGAGGGCCACGTCTGTAACAGGGCATCGAGACCTTCTGACATCGGCTCCCGTCGACGACTGTAGAAGCGAGCCGCTTTTGCTGAGTGAAACGTGGCCATCAGGTCCATAACTGGCTGGCCCCAACGCTGAACCAGCTGCGTGAATACCTGCGGGTTGAGCTCCCATTCGCCGGGATCCACCTGAACCCTGCTGAGAAAGTCGGCCGTCACATTGTCTTTCCCGGCAATGTGCGCTGCCGAGATGGCTGGTAGCCGAGGCTCGATCCACTCGAACAACAGCCGAGCCTCCGCCTCCAAGCCGACACTGCCGGTGCCGCCCTGTCTGTTGATGTACGCGACTGTCGCTGCATTGTCGGAGAGCACCCGTACTGCCCGAGAGGCTATCAGGGCTTCGAAACTTTGCAAGGCCAGCCGCACTGCTCGAAGTTCCAGGCGATTGATGGACCAGCCGCTTTCCTCCGGAGACCAGAGACCCTGAACGAACCGGTCGGCGCAGTGGGCGCCCCAGCCCGACAGACAAGCATCCGTCAGAAGCGGAAGCCAGCGCGGTTGCTCCAGAGGCATTCCCGCTCGGAGCGACGACCGTCGCAGCCACCACTGAAGATCTCGCCGTACCGTCAGGGGGCAAGGAAGTCGTTTGTTCAGGGAATCCGATTGGTTGGACCAGCGACGGAGCAAGGCTCTATGAAGGGAACGCATGTGAAAGCGAGCCCAAGGCACGACCTCCAGGGAAGCCGCCATCGTTCCCAGCAACTGAAGGTATAGCCACGCCGAAGGAGCGGGGTTCTGTCGAAACCGACGGACGAGAGACTGGAGCGTCAACACCCTGCGGTCGGGAAGGAAAACCGCTCCCCCGCAAGTATCGAACTGTACGCCTAAGTACTCCAAACTCTGCGTCGGAACCAGATGGCTCTTGCGCGTGTTGACAACCCAGCCGAGAGACTGCAATAGCGCCACGACCTTGGACGTCGCTGCCATGCTCTCCTCGCGAGACTTCCCCGAATCAACCAGTCGTCTAGATAAGGATGGACAAGCACGCCTTCCTTGCGCAAGGCCGCTGCGACTACCACCATGATTTTGGTGAACACTCTCGGCGCGGTAGCGAGACCGAAGGGCAATGCCTGGAACTGGAAATGACCCCACGGCACGGCAAAGCGGAGGTACTTTTGCTGATCCTCCCGAATCGGGATATGAAGATAAGCCTCCGTGAGATCTAGGGAAGTGAGGAACTCGCCCTTGCGGACGGCGACCAGCACTGACCGAAGGGTCTCCATGTGAAAGTGGGGTACCCGCAGACAGCGGTTCACCCCTTTGAGATCCAAAATGGGGCGAAGGTCGCCACCCTTCTTTGGCACCACGAAATAAATGGAGTACCTTCCGATACCATACTCCGCCGGCGGCACGGGAACTACCGCCCCCAGCTGGAGTAGGCGATGGAGGGTTTGGCGAACGTGAGCTGTCTTTCGAGCTCCCCGGCAGGGAGACGCCACAAAGGAATCGAGGACGGGCCTGGCCAAGTCCAGGACATACCCGTCCCGGACGATGTCCAAAACCCACTGATCGGAGGTGATCTGGGCCCAAGCGGAGAGAAAGCATCGAAGACGCCCCCCGATCACTGGAATCTCCGCCGAGGCCCGCTGCCCTTCATTGGGGCTTGCGAGAAGACGCAGGGGTTGTGGTCGCAAAGCCCCTACTGGCTCCGCGAAAACCTCGAAAGCTTGAGGTCCTTGAAAATATCGGCCACGCTGGAACCCTCCAGAACGGGGCGATCTAAACCTACGAAAGTCCCGAAACTGCCCCAGATCCGGTGGCTGCGTCCGTCCTCGCTTGGCACGGTCCTCTGGCAGGCGGCCGCCCTTGGACTCACCCAAATCCTTGACCAACTTATCCAAATCCTCACCAAAGAGCAGCCGACCTTTAAAGGGTAATCTGCCCAGACGCGACTTGGACGACCCATCCGCCGCCCAATTCTTCAACCAAAGAGCTCGACGTGTCGCTACCACGGACGCCATGCTATTAGAGAGGGCTCTGATGAGATCATACTGAACATCCGCCAAATATGCCGATCCCGATTCCAAGCGGTGAAGCTCACCTAACATGTCGGCCTCTACGGAGGACGATTGTTGAAGCCGCTGAACCCAGCGCAGACAGGCACGCGCTACCCAAGCCCCACAAACCGAGGCCTGTAACGCCATGGCATCTGCCTCAAACGACTGTTTCAATAGACTGTCCATCTTCCGGTCCTGCGGCTCGCGCAAGGCTGCACTGCCTTCTACGGGAATCGTGGTCTTTTTAGTCACCGCCGAGACGGCCGCATCCACCTTAGGCGAACGAAAACGCTCCAGATCGGTGTCCGACATAGGATAGAGCCGACGCATAACCTTTACCCCTTTGAGGCCTGATTCAGGAGTATCCCATTCTGACTGGATCATCTGATCAATAACCTTGTGCATGGGGAAAACCACGCTAGTCTGCCGAACCGCCTGAATAATGGGATCCACGCCGTCCGCCTCTTCTATCGGCGGAGTCGGAGCCAAACCTAGAGTCTGGAGCGCCTCTGAAACAAGAACGGGCAACTCCTCCCGCCTGAAAACCCGAATAATCTTTGCCTGATCTTCCGGTTCAGGGAGCTCGCCTTCCTCCAAGGCCTCCCCTTCCGCCTCATGATCGAGATCAGGATCATCACCTTCAGGCCATTCAGTCTCTGTCTGAAAGGAGTCGTGCAGACGTTGTCGCTTGGGGGCCGTGAGCCCGGGAAACTGACTCTGCACCGCCGAGGCGGGAGCCAATCCCCGTGGCACCAACGGAGGAGCAGCGTCCAAGCTCTGGCGCCTACGGCAAAATGCCTGATGCATCAACAAGACAAAATCGGGAGAAAACTCCTCCAAGGGCAAAACCCCCCCGAGGTCCATTTGCCCCCCAGAAGCCAAGGAGCCCGTGGAAGGAAGCCCCGAGGGTCCCTCCAGCGGCGACTCCAAGTTCACCGCCGCGGAACCGGACTGCGCCACTGCTGGCAATGAACTCTCGAGGTGCTGCTCCATGGTGAGCGACACCGAAGTACAGCGCTGACAGACGCCTGTGTCAGAAACTGTACTCCTCCGAGATCCACAAATCAGACAAATGGATCCCGCGGGCATGGGCATGCCCTGACCCCGAGAGTAGGCGGGAAAGAAATGCCCCTTATCGGTGAGAGTGAAAAGAAAGGCTGATAACCCAGCAGAACCAGCACACAAAGTGGGAACTGGGCGCCCAGGAGAAGTAGAAGAGCAGAGAGAGAACCCAAGCACAGTTGCTCTCACCCCTGTCAAAGGCGCTGTCCTTATCAGTGTTTTTTTTTTTTTTTTTTTTTTTAATGACCCCTGAAAGGAAACTTAAGTACAGAAGCACACACTGCTTAAAAGAAAAAACCGGGAGACCCGCAAAAAAGAGACAGAAGAGAGAGAGGGGCTCGCAACCCCCCCCCCCCCCCGCCCTTTAACCGCGGGACAAAATAACGCTAAGGAAAGGGATCAACTAAAAGAAAACAGCTGAAGGGAGCCAAGAAAATAAAGGAAAATAAAGGCAATATAGGAAAATCAATCGCTAAAGGTAGGAACAGCGCCGCGTGTAAACCACGCTGACAAGACCGGGGAAGCTAAAATGGCCGCTGAGAGCAAGAGGACTTTGGCGCGCTTTTAACCCCCGCAGGAGAAACCGCCGGAGACCAAAAACCCTGGTAGTCGCCCGATCCCCAAAGTCCCGCCGGCGCGTAGGCTGTCCGAGAAACACCGACAAGCACTACCAAAAGAAAAGGGAAAAAAGAAAACTCCAGTAAGGCCGGGCAGAGGCGCGGGAGCCTGACAGGACCGGCTCTGACCGCCTCCAGCCGCCAAAAACTTACCGACAGGGAATCAGCTGTCTCCCAATGCCCTGGAGAGTAACCGCTGTACCGGCAATAGAGGAGCTCTGCCCCGAAAAACCCTGGGGCAGAGATCCCAATAAAGAGACACAGACAGTCAAGCAGATAAAGGCGGCATAGGCTGAGCAAGAGAGAGACCTTCCACAGGTCCTCCCTCCCCCGCACAGAGTGCTCAAATAACACTTTGAGATTTAAAGAAACAGGAACCTCTGAAAGGAGAAATAAAAAGAAGTCCTAATAGGACAAAATTAAGCATTAAAAGGTTAGCTAAGGAAAAGCAAGGGTATACTAAACCCTAAAACTAGTGAGCCCAGCTAGACTCACTACGTCTTTCTGCTGCATGAAGACTGGACACACTGGAGCTTCAGGGATGCCTGGTTGCCTGATTCCAGAGGAGCTGAAATTTGATTGGTCCAGTCTTCATGCTGCAGGAAGAGGTGCACAACCCATCTGTGAGGACTAAGCTGGAGGAACGAAAAGGAATTATTCAAAGTTATTAAAACCCACTAGGATTGTGAAAAATTGCAAGAGGACCTTGATAAATTGGAAGACTGGATATTCAAATGGCAGATGAAATTTAATGTGGACAAGTGCAAAGTTATGCACCTAGGAAAGAACTACCCAAACTATGATTACATGGTGCAAGGTACCACTTAGGAACCACCACCCAGGAAAAAGATTTAGGCATCATCGTAGATAGCACATTGAAACCCTGCAGCCAGTGTGAAAGCAAATAGAATGCTAGGAATTATAAGGAAAGGAATGGAGAATAAAACAAAGGATATTATAATGCCTCTGTAACGTTCCATGGTGCGACTGCACTTTGAATATTGTGTGCAATTCTGGTCGCCTTAGAAAAGGTACAGAGAAGAGCCACCAAAAATGGTAAAGGGGATGGAAGGATATCCCTATAAGGAGGGGCTTTAATGGTTAGGGCTCTTCAACTTGGAAAAGAGACTGCTGAGGGGAAATAGGATAGAGGTCTATAAATTAATGAATGGAATGGAACGAGTAAGCATAGATCGGTTGTTTACACCTTCAAAAAGCAGAAAGACTAGGGGACACACAATGAAGCTACAATGTAACCTTTAAGACTAGTAGTCTCAGTGCTATTGCCATGCGGCCTCCAAACAACAAACACTCAAGGAAAAGAGAGAATGCTCCTTGGTACACAGCAGACCTTAGAGAATCCCTCATCCAACTACGGAAGCTCGAAAAACAATGGCGTCGCGCCCATGCTATTGATGACTTGACAGCATACAATACCCACCTAGCTGCTCACCGCAAGGCAATCTCCGAGTCAATGAAACGGTACTACTCGGATACCTTGATGAGATCTCTCAATAAGCCACACGACTTATTTGACCTAGTTAAGTCTCTATCTAAGGAGCCATCCGCTGGGCCTCAAGTTGATATACACCCTCAAGACTTTGCAACCCATGTACAATCTAAGATGTGCCTGACCAACAGAACCATGACAACAACCAGCGCCTTTGTGCAGGACGCCTCAAGAACCTTTTCTTCATTCTCTCTCCCCTCTAAGAAAGGAATTGAAGACATCATCACAGCCCTCAACATCACTACATCCCAGTCTGATCCATGCCCTGCCTTCTGGATCAAGGAGCTTCGCAGTCACTTCAGCCCAGTAATTTCCAATATAATGAACCTCTCCTTTTTAACAGGATCATTCCCCTCAGCCCTTAAGCATACTTCAATTAGACCCCTGTTGAAAAACTGCAAGCTCGACCCCCTAAGGGTAGATTCCTACAGACCCATTTCTAGCATACCTCTACTCGCTAAGATTATAGAAAAGGAGGTTCAACGACAGTTACAGGACCATATTGACACCGCTGCACCGCTAGACCCCTGCCAACACAGCTTCAGGGAATACCATGGAGTCGAAACTCTCCTCACCATCCTCTTCAGCAAGATTATCACTGGCATTGATAACATCCACCAAGGATTTGCCCTCATCTTTCTGGATATCGCCGCAGCGTTCGATTCAGTGAATCACGAACTCCTTTTAGTGAGACTAATTGAGAAGGGCATCACTGGAACAGCGCTTGAATGGTGCAGGTCCTACCTATCCGGAAGATGGCAGCACGTCCGCTCAGGAGGAACCTCAGAACCCTTCCACCTGGATCAGGGAGTCCCACAGGGTTCCTCACTTTCTGCCCTTCTGTTTAACATCTACATGCAGCCAATCTGTAAGATCATCCGGTCATTTAATGTCGACTGCATGCTTTATGCCGACGATGTTCTACTATACACCCCCTTCTCCACTGACCTTTTAGATCTCTCCCCTCTAATAAACTGTTTCAATGCAGTATCTGACTGACTTCTCTCCCAAAACCTCCGTATACAACATAAGAAAACGGAAGTCCTCTTCATCATGAGGAACCCCAACTTCACCCCACCACAAGGTCTCAAAATAAATGAAGCTGAATTGCAATCCAAGCCTTCAATACGTTACACCTGGGAGTTACGCTGGATCAACGCCTGGATATGAAATCCCACATAGGAAATACAGTCAGAACTATATACTATAAGATCCGTACACTGAGACACCTACGCTCCATGCTCGAACCAAATGATTTCAGGACAATCTACCAAGCACTTATCATACCCCACTTCGATTATGCCAATGTCATCCTTCAAGGTCTTCCTCAATCCACCTTGAACCCGTTACAGCTGGCAATGAATGCCACAGCAAGGGTCCTTCAAGGAGCCGCCAGGACCGACCACATTACACCTCTGCTGATTCAATTACATTGGCTACCCATCCAGGCTAGAATTCTCTTCAAAACTCTACTCCTCACGTTCAAAGCTCTAAATAAGCTCTCCGCCACATCCTTATCTGCCCTTAACAACACTACTATACCAAACAGAGCAAGAAGATCCACGTCCATCAACTCCCTGAAGCTCCCAAAGGCCTTAACAAGCTGCACTTCTTCTACAGCCAACAGAGCCTTTATCCTCTGTGCTCCAAGGTGCTGGAATGCACTACCCCCTGGCATCCGTGCTATCAACAGCTTAACACAATTTAAGAAAGCTCTAAAATTCCATCTCTTCAACAAGTACCTTATAGAGTCAACGGCACTCATAGACCTCAGCGAGTCCACCAATTAATATAGTTCCTTGGTGTCTCAATTAACATGCCAAGTCTGATTCTCTATAAGTAAAGATTATGTTCATAGTAACTGCTCCTTGTAACTGATACCTATGCAGTAATGTTTTCCTTGTAAATAGATTGTAGATAGTTACCCATGTTATCCAAGTTCCTTCCCTTGTTATCTGTAAACTCATGCATGTTGACTGTACTGAGATTTTTTTTTTGTTCTATGTGAACCGCGCTGATGCTGAATAGTGCGGTATATAAGAGAATTTAAATAAAATAAATAAGAGAAAATATTTCACTCAACATGTAATCCAACTCTGGAATTCGTTACTGGAGGATGTAGTAAAAACTGTCAGTGTAGCTGGGTTTAAAAAAAACATTTGGACAACTTCCTGGGGGAAAAGGTTCATACACCATTATTAAAGAGAACAAGGGAAATCCACTGCTTGCCCCAATACAGGCATTGTGGAACCAATGTGTCTTTTTGGGATCCTGCTATGTATGTGTGACCTGAATTGGCCACTGTTGGAAACAGGATACTGGGCTTGATGAACCTTGGTCTGACCCAGTATGGCATATCTTATGTTCTTATGCCTCAGTGAAATCTTAGTGCAATTTTGTTACAATGGGAATTTACCAATTTGTAAGTATTAAAGAGCATTAAATGTCAAAAGACCTGTCAAGTGATCTGTTGGGAAGGATGTGTAGTTGCAACAATTCAGCACTATCTTGCCAAGCTACCTCTCCCCTACTTACCATTGAACAAAACCTTGGAAAACCAAATTTATTGTATTAGTGAAGCTTCTGATAGATGAATTAGTGGCAAAGAATTCCAAACAATCTTCTGGAGACAGCAAAGGACAGCCTACCTGCTAAAGCCTTAATCCGAGAGCGCTCAAACAGTCGTGCAGAACTGTTCTCATTGTCCCACTCATCATCCCACCGGTTGTTAACATCACTGTACTGCTGTTGGATCTCAATGTTGTCGTAGTCGGTTGCAACTGCAGTCATTTTCAACTCCTTTAGCCTCTCCTCGTCATCAGCTTTTCCTTACACGGCTCTGGAAAGACAAAACAGAAGTATGACATTATTCCTGAAAACTATTTTACAGCAGAGGTTCTTTCAAGGCTGGCCTGATGGCTCAATGATAAATGCTGCAGAAGACGTGCGTTTAATTCCCAGGCTAGGCTTCTGACTCCCCAACCTATGTATGCCAGGAGTGCAGCATTCATAAGCCAATTAGGGATGGAGGGGAGGAAGTCTCAATCACTGCTCAATGGCAACACCTACAGCCCAAACTGAAGGTCTAAGTTGCAAATGATAGAGTAATTTTTGGCTCCTGGACAAGTACGGTCAATGCAGGGTCTAGGCCAAGCCAGAAGTGGAATACGAAAACAAAGAGAAACTCAGATTAGTTACTATGAACTAACACTTATGGACCTCCAGCCCAGTAGAAGTTTTTTATGATTGATAGCCTACTATGAGTTGAATGCCAAGAACACGAGAAAACTACCAACTCAAAAAAAAAAGTAAGTTCCTTCAAAAATAAATTTTGGTTACTCTTAAAATTCAGTGAAAGAGGCATATGTCTAGGACAGTGATGGCTAACCTTTTTGAGCCCGAGTGCCCAAACTGCCGCACAAAACCAAAGAATTTCCTCAAAGTGCCAGCACGTCATTTGCATAAGTGGTCTTATTTGCATAAATATTTGCATAATGTTACCATACACTAACTTTTAGTAAACATGTCTCTTAATGAGTGTATGGATAAAGAAAGACTAAAAGATTTCTACATTACTATAATCCAGTGCCAACCGCCAGGCACATTAGGAACTACTACAAACGCTGCCCATTTAGAACCCATAGCAAACCCGCCGTATCCTGACAGCATTACCAGGACTCACAAAGCACCATACCCTACCTATCAAAAGGCAACACTGCAAATATTAAACCAATACATTTCAGTGAATACTGGGGAAAGAGAACAAGTGGCAACGTCAAATAGGAATTTCCTCTTGTACCAAACAAAGCGCAGATGTTAATGATGCACATTTCCCAGAGCTGACATATTCCAGTTAATAAATTCAAAATAAAGAGATATCGTTCTACCTTTTGTGCATTTTTTTTCAGTTGCAATTGGTCCAGCCATTTTCTTCTGGTTTCTTCATGTTTTCTGCTAACTCTCCATCGTCTGCTGTCCATTTGTCCTTTCTTCTCTCTTCTAGTTTTTTTTCCATTCTCTCTCTCTCTACATCTGCTTTAACATACTAATCTTTCTCCTTTTGCTCTTTCCTCATTCCTATTTCATCCACACAAATTTTACCCCTCCATCCTCAATCCCCAATTACTCTCCCAATACCTGGCCAATTGTAGATTTTTCATCCCTCCTACACAAAATATTTTTCCCCTCTCCATTTTACTCTCCCAGCCCCATCCCATTCTAATCCTCCCCCAACATCAGCTCCCTTCTAGTTCCAGTCTCACCCAGCATCCATTCCCTTCTTCAAGCCCCCCACTTCCCCGCAGCCCATTTCCATTCCAAGCCCCGGCCCCATCAGCTATTTGCAGTTCAAGCCCCCCACTTCCCCTCAGCCCATTTCCATTCCAAGCCCCATCCCCAACAGCTATTTGCAGTTCAAGCCCCCTTCCACTCAGCCCATTTCCAGTCCTAGCAACCCCCCCCACCCATTACCAGTCCTAGCCCCCCATAGCCCACTCCCAGTCCTAATCCCACCAGCCCATTTCCAGTCCTAACCTCCCCATCAGCCCACTCCCAGTCCTAATCCCCATCACTCAATTTTTAGTTTAAGCCCCCCCAGCGCCTATCACCACTCCTAACCCCCCCCAGCACCCATCACCACTCCTAACCCCCATCCCAGCTCCCATCCCCACTCCTAACCCCCCCAGCCAGCCCAGTGCCCATCACCACTCCTAACCCCCCCAGCCAGCCCAGTGTCCATCACCACTCCTAACCCCCCCAGCCCAGTGCCCATCACCACTCCTAACCCCCCCACCCCACCATCACTACTCCTAAACACCCCCCAGCCCAGCCCATCACTACTCCTAACCCCCCCCCCAGCCCAGCCCAGCCCAGCCAATCACCACTCAATACCCCCCAGCCCAGCCCAGCCCATCACCACTCCTAACCCCCCCAGCCCAGCCCAGCCCAGCCCAGCCCAGCCCATCACCACTCCTAACCCCCACCCCCCCCCCCCCCCAGCCCAGCCCAGCCCAGCCCAGGGAAAATTAAAAAAAAAAAAACAACCCTGTCTGCTGCCGTTGTCGGGGCCGCCGCGGCAGAATCGAGCGTGCCGCGGGGCCCCCCTGTACCCACCCGGCAGAGCCTGTCCTCCCCGTAGCAGCTCTCTTTGGAGCTGCAGTCAGACCGCGCCGGCTTGCAGAGCCCGAAGGGAAGAGTTTCCCTTTCGACTCTGTTAAGCCCGCGGGGGCTGATGGGAACTTCCCATCAGCCCCCGCGGGCTTAACAGAGCAGCGAGGGAACTCTTCCCTCGCGCTCTGCAAGCCGGCGCGGTCTGACTGCAGCTCCAAAGAGAGCTGCTACGGGGAGGACAGGCTCTGCCGGGTGGGTACAGGGGGGCCCCGCGGCACGCTCGATTCTGCCGCGGCGGCCCCGACAACGGCAGCAGACAGGGTTGTTGTTTTTTTTTTCGATGGCGGACCTTCCCGCGTGCCAGCTGCAAGGCCTTCGCGTGCCACAGCTGGCACGCGTGCCATAGGTTCGCCATCGCTGGTCTAGGACAAAATAAAGTTAGGTATCAATCAGTACTTCACAGACTTCAAGACATTCAAAACCTATCCAGGAGGCCCCACAGCCATTCAGATGATTTGTACAACACTACCAGATGTGCAGGCCGACAATCCCTGCCTTCCTGAAGCTTACAATTTATTTAATTTATTATTTGTATTTAGCTCACTCCTTCCCTGTAATAGTTCAAAAGTAAGTTACATTCACGTACAGGAGTTAATTCTGATTAGACATGTGAAAAAAAAAAAAAAGACATATGGTCCCATTCTTTTTATCTTAAAGGACCTATCTACAATGAATAAAGCATAGTTACTCGCCTGTAACAGGATCTCCGGGAACAGCAGGAATTTAGTCTTCACATATGGGTATCATTGGTACCGACGGAGCCTGCGTGGGAACGCTTCCCAGCGTCCAATAGGAAAGCTTTTGGGAGCATCCCACAGCGCCTGCGTGCTGCCTTCCCACCTTTCCCAACTGTCACTCTCCAGTTGAGTTTATAGCTGAGACAAAAGAGAGAGGGAAAGAGATAGAGAGATACAACTCCTAGGGGGCGGTGGGTGGGTTGTGAAGACTAAATTCCTGCTGTTCCCGGAGATCATCTGTTACAGGTGAGTAACTATGCTATCTCCAGGAACAAGCAGGAATGTAGTCTTCACATATGGGGACTCCCTAACTACAGTTCCCAGGGAGAAACCCCATAAGTTCTGTGCCCTTTTGAAAGGGCTCCACTTCCCCCCATAGATCTCTGGCATCCTACCAGGGATGGTGGGTAGAAGGTGACTAAGTATGGAACAGGTGTTGAAGAACAGCCTGACCAAACAAGGCATCCCGGCGGGAGTCCTTGTCCAAGCAGTAATGGGCTGTGAAGGTATGAACCGAGGCCCAGGTAGCTGCTCGACAGATGTCGTCGATAGACACAGAGTGAAGATGAGCCATAGAAGCTTCCATGGCTCTCACATTGTGCGCTGTGACATGGCCTTCAAGAAGCAGGTTCTTACTCCAATAGGCAAAAGATATACACTGTGCAATCCAGTTGGAGAGTGTCCTTTTGGAGACTGGAAGTCCTAAATGACTAAGATCAAAAGCAACAAAGAGTTGAGAGGACTTTCTATGTTGCTGCGTCCTTTGCAAGTAAAAAGCCAAAGCTCTTTTACTGTTCAAAGCATGAAGATTCCTTTCTGCATTAGAGGCATGAGGCCATGGGAAAAAAACAAGAAGGTAAACTGCTTGGTTTAAATGAAAAGGCAAAACCACCTTTGGCATAAAGTGAGGATGAGTCCTAAGGACTACCTTATCATGATGGAACCTTGTATTCGGAGGATCAGCCACCAATGCTTGCAATTCACTGATGCGACGTGCTGATGTGATTGCAATAAGAAAAATAACCTTCCAGGAAAGGAATTTCAAAGAGGTAGTAGCTAATGGTTCAAAAAGCGGCTTCATGAGCTGACCAAGAACCAGATTTAAATCCCATGCCACTGGTGGTGGCTTAACGGGAGGCTTAGTTAAAAGAAGACCTCTCATGAACCTCGCTATGACAGGATGAGAGGAAATAGGTTGCCCATTTAAAGGCTTGAGAGAAGCTGCAATAGCACTCAAATGAACTCTCACTGAATTGGTCTTAAGCCCTGCATTAGACAAATGAAGGAGATATTCCAGTAATGATTCCAGAGGTATTGCAAGAGGGTTAAGACCCTTCTGCAAACGCCATATGGTAAATCTTTTCCACTTGAAAGCATAAGAGCATCTTGTGGATGCTTTGCTGGAAGCATAAAGGATATCCTTTACTTGCTGAGAAAGGTTAAGACCATGAAGTTCTAGGCTTTCAGCAACCAGGCCCTGAGATGTAGAGACTGGGGATTGGGATGCCACAGCATCCCATCCTCCTGGGATAGGAGATCGGGAACAGATCCCAACTCCAGAGATGGAGCTTGAGAGAGATGTAAGAGCAGAGGGTACCACACTTGTCGTGGCCAATGTGGGGCTATGAGAATCATATGGCCTCTGTCTCTCTGAAGCTTGAATAAAGTTCTGGGAATTAGGGGAATGGATGGGAAGGCATACAGAAAATCCCGACCCCAATGGAGGAGGAAGGCATCCCTGGCCTGACAACCCTGAGCCGGAATTCTGGAACAGAACCGGGGAAGTTTGGCATTCAGCGGACTTGCAAAGAGGTCTATGTATGGGGTTCCCCAAAATTGGAAATTTTGGCCAGCTGGTCTGCATGGAGAGACCATTCGTGTGGAAGCAGAACTCGACCGAGTCTGTCTGCCCAAGAGTTTTGAATGCCTGGAAGATACACTGCAAGGAGATGAATCTGATGCTCTCTGGCGAGGGCCCAAAGTCGCAAAGCTTCATTGCAGAACGACAGAGAGCCTGTTCGGCCCTGCTTGTTCACACAGAACATGCTACCTGGTTGTCCGTTTGAATTAGGACAGTTTGGTAGCTGAGCTGGGTGTGAAACACTCGAAGAGCAAGAAAGATTGCTCTGAGCTCTAGGAGATTGATGTGTAGATTGGTCTCCTGTGGAGTCCAGGAACCCTGGGTAGAGAGGCCTTGCAAATGGGCTCCCCAACCCACCTGTGAGGCATCTGTTAGAGTTACTTGGGGTGGGGGTTGCTGAAAAGGGGACCCCACCAACAGATTCTGGGGCAACTGCCACCATTGGAGAGACAAAGTGAGACGATCTGAGGTTGCTATTTTGTCTGACAGGCAACCTGACGCCTCAGTCCACTGAGTGGATAGAGTCCACTGGGCTGCCCTCATATGGAGGCGGGCATAAGGGACCACATGCACGGTGGATGCCATGTGGCCTAGCAATTGTAACACTTCCGGAGCAGTGAGGCGAGACTAACATTGCTTGGGAAGCTAACTGCACAATGCAAAGGCAGTGGGACTGTGGAAGATAGGCCCTTGTCTGTATGGTATTCAGCAGGGCTCCTATGAACTCTAGAGACTGAGTGGGAGCTAGGTTGGATTTTGGGAAGTTTATGACAAGTCCCAAATATTGAAGGATACGCATTGTGCGAGATAGAGAAAACCTGGCCTCTGACTCTGATGGGGCTCGAATGAGCCAATTGTCCAAGGGAAGACAAATATTTTTAGGGTGCTGAGAAATGTTGCCACCACACCCATGCATTTTGTGAACACCCTTGTTGCCGAGGCCAGGCCAAAAGGAAGAACTCTGTATTGGTAGTGCTTCCCTTGAAATAGAAAGCGAAGAAACCTTTGGTGAGTTGGATGGATGAGAACATGAGTGTACGCATTCTTGAGATCTAGAGAACAAGGACAGTCCTGACTCTGAAGGTATGGCAGTAGACTTCCCAGAGAAATCATTTTGAATTTCTCTTTGAACAGGAATTTATTCAATTCTCTGAGGTCCAAAATGGGTCTGTGCCCTCCTATTTTCTTTGGAATAAGGAAAAAGGGGGACTAGAACCCTGCACCCTGTTGATGAATAGGTACTTCTTCTATTGCCCCTTGGGCAAGAAGCAGACTGACCTTGTGATTTAATTGGGAGTTGAGAGAGGTCTGAGAATTGAACTGTCTTACCATTGTAGGAGGGGGCATGCGGAGGAAATGAAGCTTGTATCCCTCTCTTACAATGGACAGAGTCCAACTTTCTGCTGTTATCTGCCCCCATCTGGGGGCAAAATAACAACCTTCCTGGAATGGTGGAAGGCTCTGGCCTGTTCAGGGCCAGGAAGACAAAGTTCTCTAGATGAGAGTCAAAGCCCCTGTGGAGGCTGAGTCTGCTGAGTCGGTTGAGGCTTAGCAGCCTTTGTTTTTCTTTGTTTAGGTTGTTGCTGACCCTTTTGGGCAGACTGACCCGAACGATGCCCTTGCTGGGTATAGGATGGGTAGAACATCTTCTTTCTAGTGAAGAATGTTTTTTTGTAGGACTTTTTCCTTGCAGGATCAGCTGCAGATTTTGATAATCTATCCAAGGTGAGATTATCAGCATCCAGCTCATTAGCTTTCTCTTGCCAATTTTTGCCAAAGAGATTCTCTCCTGTGCAAGGAATATTCCCCAGTTTGTCCTGTACCCAAAGTTCCAAGTCAGATGCCTGGAGCCAGGCAATCCTACGTGCGCCTATGGCAATAGCAGAAGTTTTGCTTATGCACTCAAAACAATCAAAAGCTGCACGATTTACGAATTTGGAAACAGCCTGAGCATGTTTCATAAGTGCAAGATAATATTGTCTCTTATCATCAGGAAGGAGAGGGCTCATAAGCTCTAGATCTCCTGTAACTTCCTTAAGGAACATTCCCATATATAAAAAGTAGGAACTAATCCTGGCAGAAAGCATAGAGGTCTGGAAGGTTCGACGCCCAAAGGCATCAAGAGTTTTACATTCACGTCCTGGAGGATTAGATGCATGTCTTTTTGCACTCTTGATCCTTCTCGTAGCTTATTCCACCACCATGGAATGGTGGGGCAGCTGAGTTTTTGAAATCCAGGACAGGGAGGAACTCTATACATGATATCGAGCCTATGAGAATGAGGAGAAGTGGTGAGAGTCGTTTCCCCACATCATTAGCATGAGATCATGCAAGATCTCATGAATAGGCAAAGTAGCTGCCTCTTTGGGAGCTTTAGGATACTGTAAAATCTCCAATTCCTTTGCCCTAGGCTCTGTTTCAGGAGCCACTGTGATGGAAAGACCTCGAGCCACATCCCGGATAAAATCCTGGAAGGATATATCCTCTGGAGGAGACATCCTACGTTTAGGAGAGGAAGAATCCTCAGAAAGAAGTACTCTGGTATCGACAGAGCTGTCAGAGTCTTCAGACTCGGAGGATTCAAAGTATCTCCTGTCCGGGTAATCGTGCAGCGCACGATACCGGTACCGATCGAAGTCGGTATCGACAGGGTCCGGTACCGACTTGTCAGTACCGGAGGGCATAGCATGCGTCGGTACCGGTAGTCCATCTGCCGACGTCGATGCAATTGGCCCCGGTACCAATGTAGGTACCGGTACCAGTTGAATTGTCTGAAGCAGTTTCGGGGGCATTGATGCCGAGAGAAGAGCCACCAGACTGCGTTCAATAGCCAAGAATCTCTGGTCTATCGCCGCCGCCAATACCTGGGTATCGGTACCGGACAAAGCGGCCGGTACCTCAGAGCATGGCACCAGTAGTTCTGCCGAGGTTGGGGCCTCGAGAACATCCTGGAGCCCTTATGTTGCTTTGGAAGCCGAAGCTTCCTGCTGGGGCAATTTTGCCGGTGTGAGTCCCTCAAGGGCAACGCCAGAGGTATCTTGATACTTAGAAGGAGATCTACCCTTTCAGGACCGGCTAGACTTATGTTTAGTTACCTGAGATCCATGGGAGGAAGACGAAGCCCTGGAAGATATTGATGCCACAGATGCTGCATCGGAGGGAAAAAGGGTGCTAAGTTAGCAGCTCGGTTTTGCCAACCCCTCTTCGACATCATCCCACAGGCAACACACTCGGAGATAGAGTGGTCAGGACCTAAACATTTGAGGCACCACTCATGGGTGTCGGTGACTGAGATGGTACCGCCACACTTGGAGCACTTTTGAAAACCCGAAGCGGGTTTTTCCATTATAGAGGAAATTTGGGCCTAGTGCCCAAAATGGCGTGTGGCACCAGAGGAGAAAAAAAGTTGTTAGACTCCAGGAAAAGATTTTTTTTTTTTTTTAACAAGGAAAAGAAAGAACCCACGGTACCGGTGTAGCGTAAAAGGAAGGCAAACTCGACCACAAAAAAGAAGAATAAATGGGATATTTTCTGCAGTGACAGGAAGTGCGACCTGCTGGCTCCGCGGAAAACGAAGAACTGGAGAGAGACAGTTGCGAAAGGCGGGAAGGCAGCACGCAGGTGCTGTGGGATGCTCCCAAAAGCTTTCTAATTGGACACTGGGGAGCGTTCCCGCGCAGGCTCCGTCGGTACCGACGATACCCATATGTGAAGACTACATTCCTGCTTGTTCCTGAAGATCACTTTTTAAAACCCAAAGCGGGTTTTTCCATTCTGAAGGAAAAGTTGGGCCTAGTGCCCAAAATGGCACATGGCACCTGAGAGAAAATTACTGTTAAGACTCCAGAAGAAAGTTTTGGGGGGGGGGGGGGGTTTGAAGAAAGAACCACCACCGGCAGTACCAGTGTAACGTCAAGGGAAGGCAGACGCGACAACAAAAAAGAAGAATAGAAGGGATTTTTTTCTGCGGTGACAGGATGTGCGACGTGTCGGCTCCGCGGAAAACGAAGAACTGGAGAGGGACAGTTGGGAAAGGTGGGAAGGCAGCACACAGGCGCTGTGGGATGCTCCCAAAAGCTTTCCTATTGGACACTGGGGAGCATTCCCACGCAGGCTCCGTTGGTACCGACGATACCCATATGTGAAAACTACATTCCTGCTTGTTCCTGGAGATAGTAAATGTACACACACTTTCAAATTTATCTCATGCATGATCACCGTGGAAATTCTGAAACCCCCACTAGCTATGGGTCTGCAAGACAATTTGGGAAGCCTTCATCAAACCAAAACATGAATGTCTAATATCAAGTCTCAGCATACAACTCTAAAAAAGGAACACAATGATAACACAGTCATTGTTGCCTTCTGCAGTCATACAAGCCCTACCTCAAAAACACAAGTCAGCAATTCTATTTCAAGGACTTTATAATGGAAGAAAATAAATGCACTAGATAGCTAATAAACAAAAACTCTTATCTTAAACAAATCCCCCTACCTTTCTTTCCCCCTACCCCCCAAAAACTTTATCTTAAAATGTTTTATCTTTTTATTTTTATTTTTAAATTTACCTTTTTACTAGACATCTATTTTTACTTTTTATACTGTCAGTTTTGTCCTCCTCCTTCTACATTCCTTAATGATGGTGTTTCACCTTTTTAAATAGGCTTCAGTTTTGAGATGAGTTTCTTATTCTCTCTTATTTACTCCCTTCTTATTTTTACTTAGTTGCCCTTTTTCATGTAGGGAAACTAGTAGTGGTTGTCAAGCCAAGCTTAGCATTGTTGGTTCTCTCCTGCATTATCTGATGGTGAACAAACTGTCAAAGATTACCAGCACGGAAACCACAGATATTTAAAAGATAAACAATCATGCGGAGCACCACTTTACCGCTCACTAAGCAGACTGATGCTACAGCACAAAGTAATTTTTATGTATTTTTAAAATGATAATTACACTTACCTGGTAATTGTAGTTCCTTGAGTGACGACAGTTCAGTCCTCTACCTCTGGGTTGTCAATCTCCTCCTGCAGCTTGGAGACTGGTATGTCAAACTTATGACATCACTGGATATAGCCTGCCGCCCTCTCTCTTCGATTCCAGTGTGAACTATTAACAAAGCAGACTCAAAGGAGCAACAAACAAGTAGGCAATAGTAACTTCGAAAACATTTTAACTACCTCTATAAGCTATCACCCCTTTTTTTTTTTTTTTTTTTTATAGTTGGTAAGGCTTTCTTACACCCTTCCCTACCATAGGGAACGTCACCCTCAACTGAAAACAAACCAGGCTTACCTGTAATACTTTTCCTCTGTCCAATCCTCTTTGCTCATTCTTAACTCACCCGGGTGGGAAGGAGGACTGAACTGTCGTCACTCAAGGAACTACAACTACCAGGTAAGTGTAATTATCATTTCCTTATCGTTCCTCCAGTTCAGTCCTCTATCTCTGGGATGTACCAGAGCAGTAATTAGTGGGAGGGACCCTTCCAGCTGGCAGACAATACCGCCAACCCGAAACGGGCATCAGCCACTGCCGATACATCTAGCCTGTAATGCTTACTGAAGGTATGCAGTGACGACCAAGTTGCTGCCCTACAAATATCCGCTGGTGGAACCAAACTGTGTTCCGCCCATGAACACGCCTGTGCCCTGGTGGAATGCGCCCGCCAACCACCAGGTACTGGTCGCCCCTGAATCATATAGGCAGAAGCAATGGCTTCCCGAATCCACCAGGCAATGGACGCTTTAGCTGCCGCTTCCCCTTTGCGTCGTCCCCCGAACAAGACAAAACCTTTCCGACTTGCAAAAAGACTCCGTCACCTTCAAGTACTCCCTCAACACTTTTCACATCCAGACAGCGTAAGGTGCGAGCCGACGGGTCACCCCTGTTACTCCCCAGAACCGGTAAGCAGACCGTCTGATTCAAGTGAAAGGGAGACACCACCTTGGACAAAAAGGACGGAACTGGACGCAAAACCACCTTATCTTTAGAAAAGGATAAGAAGGGCTCCCTACAGGATAACGCTTGCAATTCCGAAATGCGCCTCGCCGAGCAAATAGCTACCTGAAACACAGTCTTCAGCATCACATCCTTTACAGACGCGCGACACAACGGCTCAAAAGGGGAACGAGATAACCCCGTCAAAATGAGATTAAGATCCCACGACGGAATGCACACCCTACGCACCGGCTGCAATCTCGAAACTGCCTTTAGATAGCGACTCACATCCGGGTGAGCTCCTAAGGACACTCCGTTGATCTTACCACGATAACAAGAAAGGGCCGCCAACTGCACGCGCAAGGAACTGGCAGTCAGCCCTTTGTCAAAGCCGTCCTGCAAAAACTCCAATACCAAAGGAATAGCAACCGTGGCTGCCCGGACCTGATGCCGAGAACACCAATCCTCAAAGATGCACCAGACCCGCACATACGCCAAAGACGTCAACCGTTTGCGGACTCTAAGCAAAGTGGCAACGACCGCCGATGAGTAGCCCCTCTTCCTTAACCTAGCCCTCTCAATGGCCAAACCGTAAGCAAGAATCGATCCACCTGAGGCATGAACAGTGGACCCTGAAGCAACAGATCCGCTCTTGATGGAAGCCGCCATGGTTCGCCGTCGAGGAGACGCACTAGGTCCGCGTACCAAGGGCACCTTGGCCAGTCAGGCGCTACGAGAAGTACTCGTCCTGGATGGGCCCCGATCTTTTGAACCACTCGGCCTATCAGCGCCCACGGAGGAAAGACATAGACCACCGTCGGACGGTCAGGGATGTAACAGTGCGTCTATACCTTCCGACATCCGTTCTCGCCTTCTGCTGAGAAACCTGCTCACCTTCGCCGACTGGAAGGTCGCCATTAAATCCATCCGTGGCATTCCCCAGCGAGCTATTATCTGCTTGAACATGTCGGGATGCAATTCCCACTCCCCTGCATCCACATGAACCCTGCTGAGGAAGTCCGCTTTGACGTTGTCCTTCCCTGCAATATGCGCCGCTGAGAATGTGGACAACTTCTGTTCTACCCACTCGAATAGTTCGTCTGCCTCCTCTTCCATTGCGGCACTCCCCATGCCACCCTGATGGGTGATGTAGGCCACCGTTGCCGAGCTGAGAGCACCCGAACCTGACGTCCCTGTACCAAGTCCTCGAGCGCCTGTAGAGCCCGAGCTACCGCTCGGAGCTCCAGCCGGTTGATCGACCAGGAGGCCTCCTGGGGGGACCACATCCCCTGCGCGAAACGGTTCCCGCAGTGAGCCCCCCAGCCCACCAAGCTGGCATCTGTCAACAGCGGAATCCAGTCTGGTTGCTCCAGCGGCATGCCTGCTGCTAGAGATGACCTGCGTAACCGCCACCTTAGCGATCATCTGACCTTGGACGGACAGGGAAGTCTTTTGCTCAACGAATCAGCTTGATGTGACCAACGGCGCAGAACAGTCCTTTGCAGTGGTCGCATATGAAACTTGGCCCACAGAACCGCCTCCAACGTCGCTGCCATCGTTCCTAGCACCCAAAGGTAGTCCCACGCTGACGGTGCCGGCTGCGCTAAAAACTGGCGAACCAAAGCCCTCAATGTTTCGGCCCGCTTGTCCGGCAAAAACACTTGACCCTTCTTTGTGTTGAAGCGCACCCCGAGATATTCTAGGTTCTGAGAGGAGTTTGAATGACTCTTTATGGGGTTTACTATCCAACCCAGATCCTGCAAGAACTGTACCACCCTGTCGGTCACCCGGACACTCTCCTCCTCTGACTTCGCCCGAATCAACCAATTGTCTAGATAAGGGTGCACGAGAATTCCCTCTCTGCGCAACGCCGCCGCCACCACCACCATAACCTTGGTGAAGGTTCGTGGCGCCATTGCCAGACCAAAGGGCAATGCCTGGAACTGATAATGACCCCAAGGAAGAGCAAATCACAGGTATTTCTGGTGTGCTTCGCGAATGGGAATATGCAAGTACGCCTCCGTAAGGTCCAGCGACATTAAATACTCTCCCTGATGCACTGCCACGATGACGGATCGCAGAGTCTCCATCCGGAAATGCAAAACCCGAAGACAACGATTTACGGCCTTTAGGTCCAAGATGGGTCATAACGTTCCGCCCTTCTTTGGCACCACAAAATATATGGAGTACCGACCCATGCCCCATTCGGCTTCTGGTACCCTGACTACTGCCTTCAACTGCAACCACCTTTCCAACGTAAGACGCACCGCCGCGGACTTTTTGGGACCCCTGCAAGGTGACATGACGAAGGCATCGCGCACGGGACAAGCTAATTCCAGCGCATATCCGTGCTGAATGATCTCCAACACCCACTAGTCGGAGGTAATGTGGGTCCAAGCAAACAAATTCCTTGAGTCGCCCGCCTATGGGAGCCCCATCCGCCGGGACCCGCCTCGCTTCATTGAGACTTGCGGTTTGCAGAGGCGGGTGGAGGAGGAGAAACCTCTACTTGCCCCTCTAAACCCATGAAAACCCTGGGCTCGCGACTGAAACCGGCTGCTTTGGAAGCTCTCAAACCTCGGGGATCGAAACCTACGGAAATCTCGAATTTGGCCGCGGAAGCCTTGAGAGGACTTCCCTTGCTTTGGCTTGTCCTCTGGGAGTCTACCCGTCTTGGATTCCCCCAGATCCTTCACCAACTTATCCAAATCTACCCCGAAAAGCAACCCCCCCCCCCTTAAAAGGCAGCTTGCTAAATCGGGACTTAGACGAACCATCCGCCGCCCAATTGCGCAACCACACCGACCGACAGGCTGCCACAACCGACACTGTACTTGTAGCCAGAGCTCTAATTGAATCGTAATGCACGTCCGCCAAGTATGCTGTCCCGGACTCAAGCCGATCCAGCTCTTTCAAGTCCTCAAGATCCATGTGCAAGGTCTAACGTAGACGTTGGACCCATCGCAGGCACGCTCTGGCCACCCAAGCCCCACAGATGGAAGCTTGGAGCGAAAGAACATCAGCCTCAAAGGTCTGCTTCAGCAAGCCGTCAACCTTACGGTCCTGGACGTCTTTGAGAGCTGCACTACCTTCCACCGGGATAATGGTCTTTGTCACCGCTGACACCACCGCATCCACCCGCGGTGCCCGGAATCTGTCCTTATCGGCTAATGGGTAGAGCCTATTCATGGTCCATATGCTGCGCAGACCTGCTTCTGGCCTGTCCCATTCGTCTTGTATCATCTTATCAACCACCTTATGCACTGGAAAAACCACCTGCGTCTGCCTAACCGCCTGAATTACAGGATCCTCTACTTCTTCCTCTACTGCCGTTGGTGTAGCCAAATTCAACATCTGTAAGGTTTCCGTTATTAAGGCCGCATACTCCTCCTTACGGAAAACCCTGATGATCTTTGCTTGATCCTCGGGCTCCTGGATCTCTCCTTCCTCTAGATCCTGCGAACCCTCGTCCTGTCCCCACTCCGTATCCGGGACCACAGGCCACTCGCCGTCTCCTGACGGAGAATCCATCGTCTCTGCTCTTTTAGATGTTAGCGGCTCCTGACCGATCTCCAGTTGCCTCCAGGTGCTGCGCTGAAGTACCCAGCACCCTGGACCCTGACCCATGCCCTTGGCGCCTCAGGCAATAGGCCTGATGCAGAAGCAGAACAAATTCAGGGCTGAAGTCTCTAAAACCAGACTACGGTGCCTCCAGGGCAGAGCCTGAGGGTCCCGCCAGCTCCTCCAATGCCGGGTCTCGCGCCGGCGACTGCGGGGAACCTACCCGCACCCCTGCCTGCATTCCCTGCGGCTCTGGAGCTTCCTTGATATACATCTGCAGCTCCACTGCAGACGATAGGGTTTGCACAGCCCCGGCACACCCCCGTCTCGGCTACTGTACCACTCCTGGTGCCACACACCAGACACTGGGGTCTCGATGCCATAAGACTGTTCAGCCACCTTTTTTTTTTTTTTTTTTTTTTAAGAAAGAAATTAAATAAACAAATTAAATAAACAAATTAAAAGCATAGAGACAAGATGCCTGTATTGCACCCTCCTGCTCCCTCGAACACGAGAGCTACCTACAGCCCCCCTTCCCCTTTGGAAGGCCTTAATCGCCGAGAAATATACACTCCCCGTTCAAGGACCCCAAACAAAAGGGAAATAAATAGGTAATAAGGAAAACAATGAGCAAATTATGAACGCGCTCTCAAAACTCGTCAAACCTGAATTCTGAAACTTTTTTTGCTCCATGCGGCTC
Source organism: Ichthyophis bannanicus (assembly GCA_033557465.1). Classification (NCBI taxonomy): domain Eukaryota; kingdom Metazoa; phylum Chordata; class Amphibia; order Gymnophiona; family Ichthyophiidae; genus Ichthyophis; species Ichthyophis bannanicus. The sequence continues at coordinate 473,769,620 of CM066033.1, read as the reverse complement.
CTCCATGGCTGAGAAAATGGCCGCCGAGACTGCTGTTGAAAGGGAAAAAGGGCACCAAAGGCCCCGCGCCTGACCGGCGCTTGTCAGCCCAAGTTCCCTGCAAATAAACACAGCCCTTATTCCCGGATACCTCTTACCGCTCCGGACTGTCACTCCGTTGTTCGTTAGGTCAGCTCTGTGCCGGACAGCATCTGCCGAACACAGCTGCCAGAATAAGCTGTTGCCTCCGGCGCTGTCAAAGGCAAACACTGCAGCTCAATTAAGGGCTGTCTGCAAGAAGGGCTCTCCCCCGAAATGTCAGGGAGGAGAGAACCTCTGAGCCATTTAAAGGGGTAGCAAACTCGACATCCTGAGTCTGCACCTCTTCTCCGAAATCAGTACTTACAGAGGCAGGGAACAAGAATGCCTTTATCCTTCCCTTTGATCTCAAACTTTTTTTTTTTTTTTTGAACAGCCACTAATAAGCAAATATGAGGAATCACACCCCGATTATACTCTAATCTACTATCTCCTTATCAATTACTCCAGAGAGCCCTCCCCAGGGCTCGCTATGTCCTCCTGCTGCATGGAGACTGGTAACACTGGAATCGAAGAGATAAGGCGGCAGGCTATATCCAGTGATGTCATAAGTTTGACATACCAATCTCCAAGCTGCAGGAGGAGATTGACAACCCAGAGGTAGAGGACTGAACTGGAGGAACGATAAGGAACTATTGTTGATTCATGCAATCAATTTTATCACCTCTAACAGGGCCAAAGTCTTGTTTTTATTCCAACAGACAAACAGCAGGTAGCATTTGGAATACAGTGGTTTTTTCCACCTTGGATGTTTCATGCACATAAGAATCATCTTGACTTCTACCCTATATCCATTCCCAATAGAACATTCTTTTTAGGTTTTTCTTTTATCAGTAACGGTATACAACTAAAAGCAGCACTATTATAATGTTAATGTTGCTCATATATTTATATTATATATAAGCATTAAGAGGCAGATGCAGAAAGACTAACTTGTCCTATACATGCAGATAACTTATGAGCATAAGTTCCGACATGCCAAATGCTGAAACAGAGACCATCGTGCACATAAACAGCAAAGGAAAATCAAGTGCACACAGTAATACCAAGCATATTTAAATTATAGCCAAATGAGCTGCACGTATTAAAATGGCAGTTGAAATGCCAATTATCTCTACGCCTGGTCTGAGGTAGCTCAAATGCCTTGCGCGTGTCCCCGACAGTATTTTGAAGGCATCGGGGGTTTTCCCAGATGTCTGGATCATCTAAGGTTATTAGCTATGTACATTTCTATGCCATCAAAATCCCCCCACCTACCCACTAAAAAAGGTCCCTGGTAGCCCTGCTGCCCCGAACCTCCCACCACCTTTAAATCTGGAGAATGAGCATTGTCCATGTGCACCCACCTCTGCGCTGTCATCTTGAAAAATGGCAGCACCTGGCCCAGCACAGTGCATCTTAAAGGTACTGGGGGGGGGGGGGGGATTCGGGGCCACTGGCCACCAGGGTTTTATTTAATTAGGTGGGTGGGGGGAAAATCAGGGCCTCTGGGTCACTAAGGATTTGGTTCCTGTCAGGGGGTTGGTATCACCAGCCCCTGACAGTATTTTGATGGCATCGGGGGCTCTCCCCAATGCCTGGATCATCCGAGGGGACGTTCAAACGTCTCCTCAGCTGACCCTGTTTCTCTCGGAGAGTATGACAAACTTGCACAGACTTCTGTGCGCATGTGTTTGGCTTGCTCTCCCAGCTTAATGCTGACATTTGTGTCACAGTTTAACGTGTCACTCCTTTGCATATGCGCTCCTTCCACTGCGCTGCATAGAGACCTACATAATTAACAGCGCGCAACTTCAGCACCAGCTTACTGCATTGACCTGCAAGACCCAATCTGTCTTACATATGCCTTAATAATGGTGCTGTAAATATCAATGTAGATTTATGCACTGAACTCCGTTTTCATGTCACTCATGGTTATAAGCTAATCACTTTAGAATACAACTCAAACAAATCAGAATGCTGTATTTTAAAGGGATATCATTATTAATATGATTGTTTTAATATCATATATACAAATGGGTATCTTCCACATATTACTGAATATTGATGGTATATTATGTATTAAGTTTATTATTTTATTTTTTATGTAATCAATTTTCAATAAGGAGATTAAAATTATTGTATATATTGCTCAAAATAATGTGTAATATTCCCTTTCAGGATACTTTTATTATAATAACTGAAATTTGCATTTAAATATTTGTGTTAGAATTATATATTTTTTGTGGGTACAAAACACGAGTTTGTTTTTATTTATTTTTATTTTAATGAACTATTTATTACCATTTGACACAGTTATGGATAACTGATGCAAGCACAATTGCCGAAACATGGCTGTATTGGGTCAGTAGAGTTACTTTTATTGTTTCAACTTGTTCAAAAAAAGTTTGGATTCTTCAAACTCCTGGCTACTTCGCTTTGTTTTCCTTCCTCTTAGTTTTGCAGAAGGGCTGTTTTATTGGTTTCTTAATATATCGCTTCTTGGGTAAGGCAGAGAGACAATTTACAATAAAATTATCCATTTGTCTCTTGTTACCATCACAATTGACACTCTCTCTGATTACTGAACACCAATGCACTGGCATTCAGAGCATATCCTTGTTTGAGTCGTCATACATGTGGATTTAACTAAGATAATACTTTTCTACATGAAAAGCAAAAACAGATACTAAATTGCATATATTATAATCATATATTATAATTCCACCTTCTCCTTAGCTATCCATGATGTTTGAAGCCAGGACTAATCATTTCTAATTTGCTTAACACTACATAACAGAGCTGATGCAAAGGGAGAAAAACTAACTGTATAGAAATCTCCTAAGCAACTCAAGGAAAGGAATGAGAGCTTACAAAAGACAATTTATCAGTATTTCACCCAAATATGGAATTTATGTACTTTTTAACTAAATCATAACTTCATTTTTGTTTCTGATTGATTAAAATGAGGAAAAAATACATTTATACATCTAATAAGCTGGTCTTCTTGTTCCTACTATAGTGCTATGCATGCGGCAGTGCAGGAAAGTTCTATTCAAGTCTGACCATCAGGGCATGGGCACAACGCAAAGGCCAAGGCTCAGGGAAAGAAAATGGCTGCCATAATGCATACCCCTGTTGGCCACAGTACAATGTTATAGGACAAGTCACAGAAGAGAGGGTCCCCTCTTGCTTTCAGGGTCACAAGGGTACTTAAGCTACCCATGTATGCCACCTACGAGTGGGAACAATTTAAATGAGGGGAAAATGATTATAATAAAAATAAAAGAGGGGGAAAAAATCCTAATCTTAAAAATTCAACTTTAAATCAGAATTATTTTCAGGTATTCCTATGGTCTTTGGCCCTTAATTACAATAAGAACATAAGAACATAAGATATGCCATACTGGGTCAGACCAAGATCCATCAAGCCCAGTATCCTGTTTCCAACAGTGGCCAATTAGGTCATACGTACCTAGCAGTTTCCCAAAAAGACACAGGTTGCGCAATGCTTGTACTGGGTCAAGCATTGATATCCTGGGTCGCTTCTTAATAATGTTTATGGACCTTTCCTCCAGGAACTTGTCCAAACCTTTTTTAAACCCAGCTACACTAACAGCCTTTACTACATCCTCCGGTAACAAATTCCAGAGTTTGGTTACACGTTGAGTGAAGAAATATTTTCTTTTATTAGTTTTAAATAGTTTATCCTGTAGCTTCATTGCATGTCCCCTAGTCTTTCTATATTCTGATAACGTAAACAATCGATCTATGTTTACCCGTTCCACTCCGTTCATTAATTTATAGACTTCTATCATATCTCCCCTCAGCCGTCTCTTTTCCAGGTTAAAGAGCCCTAACCTTGTTAGCCTTTCTTCATAGGAGTATCCTTCCATCCCCTTTACCATTTTGGTGGCTCTTCTCTGAATCTTTTCTAATAATGCTATATCCTTTTTAAGATACGGCGACCAGAATTGCACACAATATTCAAGGTGCGGTCTCACCATGGAACGATATAGAGGCATTATAATACCTTTTGTTTTATTTTCCATTCCTTTCCTTATGATAACTAGCATTCTATTTGCTCTCTTGGCTGCCGCTGCACACTGGGCCGAGGGTTTTAACATGCTATCCACAATGACGCCTAAATCTTTTTCCTGGGTGGTGGTTCCTAATGTGGAACCTTGCATCGTGTAACCATAGTTTGGGTTGTTCTTCCCTAGGTGCATAACTTTGCACTTATCCACATTAAATTTCATCTGCCATTTTGATGCCCAGTCTTCCAATTTATCAAGATCCTCTTGCAATTTTCCACAATCCTCTTGGGTTTTAACAACTTTAAATAGTTTTGTGTCATTTCCAAATTTGATAACCTCACTCGTTATTCCACTTTCCAGGTCATTTATGAATATGTGAAAAAGCAGCAGACCCAGCACTGATCCCTGGGGTACACCACTATTCACTTTTCTCCACTGGGAAAATTGGCCATTTAGCCCAACCCTCTGCTTTCTATCTTTTAACCAGTTCTTGATCTACAGTAGTACACTGCCTCCTATCCCATGACTCTTTAGTTCTGCCAAAAGTCTCTGATGAGGGACCTTGTCAAAGGCTTTCTGAAAGTCCAGATACACTATATCAACCGACTCACCTTTGTCCACCTGTTTATTCACACTTTCAAAAAAACATAATAGATTAGTAAGACAAGATCTTCCTTGTCTAAAGCCATGTTGGCTGTCTCCCATTAGACCATGACTATCTACATGCTGAGTAATTTTATTCTTTATGATGGTTTCTACCATTTTTCCTGGTACTGACATGAGGCTCACCAATAAGTAAGATCTTGTTTTCCTCTAAAAAGTTATATTTAAAATATTCCAAGTACAGCAAAATAAAAAAGGAAATGTAGCATAATATACAATGGCATCTCATAGGGAGGAATGGTTCTCTCTAATTCATTTAGATACATTACTTAAGACGACAGTCTGCAATACAACCGTAACATGACAGATTTTGCATTAATATATATTTAAACTTGCACCTGAGACTGCATGCAAACTAAATGATACCTTGTAAGAAACATAAGCACCATCTGCCACTCTAAAACATGCTAACCAATGCAAAATAAAATATGGCAAGAATTTCATGAACATACAACCTGCTACTCGTTCCAACAAAGTCCTGCAAAGTAGGTTTTGAACTTCAATACCACAAGCTAAGATATCCATCAATTCTGTTCAGCCTTTCCTTGAACAAAGCTCTATTATCAAGATGCTGACGGACGTTTTTCTAGCTTTAAAGTACTATCAAACATTTTAATGGTCTAACATGAACACTTCAGAGGAGATCTATAGGTATATAAATAAGGCCCAAAGGAAAAGCAAAAGCTTTTCACAGCAACAACATTCAGTTATATGATGCCACCTAATGACAGCTGACCACAATGCAGCCTGCAATGAAAACAATGCAAACACTCCCAGATCTCAGTGATCATGGAACTTCTCAGGAGGAGGGTCAAGTTCAGTAGTTGATAAAGCTTCAGATGAATCAAATGTATTTTCTTAATATACAAAAAAACAATTCAAATGCTGCAAAATATAGCAACAAAACTGGTGCTGGTAGGTCTAGAGAGAACAAGGTCACTCCTTTTTTAATTCATTTTCACTGGCTTTCTATTAAGGATTAGATAAATAATAAACAAAGGAAAGCATCTTAAAATATATTTTACTGCATTTTATCTAAAATTTTTATAAATCGCCTATCAATATTTCTAAGTGGTAATACAATGATACAGTCGCAATAGTAAAACATACATGAAACAGACTAACCAACACAAAAAGCACAGTTACTTACCTGTAACAGGTGATCTCTGGGAACAGCAGGAATAAGTCTTCACATATGGGTACGTCGGTACCGACGGAGCCTGCGCGGGAACGCTCCCCAGCTTCCCAAAAAGGAAAGCTTTTGGGAGCATCCCACAGCGCCTGCGCGCTGCCTTCCCGCCTTTCCTAACCGCCTCTCCCCAGTTCGAGTTTTAAAGCTGAAACAAAGAGAGAGAGGAAAGGAAAGATAGATAGATACAACTCCTAGGGGAGGTGGGTGGGTTGTGAAGACTTATTCCTGATGTTCCCAGAGATCACCTGTTACAGGTAAGTAACTGTGCTATCTCCAGGAACAAGCAGGAATGAGTCTTCACATATGAGGACTCCCTAGCTAGAGATGCCTGGGAGATCCCCAAGGTTATGAGAGCCTGGGAAGGGCTCTACTTCCTCCTATGGATCTCAGGCATCCATCCAGGGAAGGAGGGCAGGAGTTGATTAAGAAAGGAACAGGTGTTTGAGAACAGCCTGACCAAACAAGGCATCCCGGCGGGAGTCCTTGTCCAAGCAGTAATGGGCTGTGAAGGTATGAACCGAGGCCCAGGTGGCCGCTCAACAGATCTGGTCGATGGACACAGAATTTAGATGAGCCATAGAGGTGGTCATGGCCCTCACATTATGAGCTGTGACATGGCCCTCCAGAGAAAGGTTCTTACTCTGGTAGGCGAAAGAAATACACTGAGCAATCCAATTGGACAGTGTCCTCTTAGAGACTGGAAGTCCCAAACGAGAGGGATCAAAAGCAACAAAGAGTTGAGAAGACTTTCTATGTTGCTGTGTCCTTTGTAAGTATAAGGCAAGAGCTCTCTTACAATCCAGGGTATGAAGATTCCTCTCTGCACTTGATGCATGAGGACCTGGAAAAAAGACAGGTAAATACACCTCTTGATTAAGATGAAAAGGTGAGACCACTTTAGGCATAAAGTGTGGATTGGTCCTAAGGACTACCTTATCATGATGGAACCTTGTATAAGGTGGATTAGCCACTAAGGCCTGCAGTTCACTGATGCGGTGAGCTGAGGTGACTGCAATGAGGAAAATAACCTTCCAGGAAAGAAATTTCAAGGAGGTGGTGGCTAAGGGTTCAAAAGGTGGCTTCATAAGCTGACCAAGAACCAGATTTAAGTCCCATGCCACCGGAGGAGGCCTAATGGGAGGCTTAAAGTTAGGCCTCTCATGAATCTTGCAAAAAGAGGATGAGAGGAAACAGGCTGTCCATTGATAGGCTTAAGGGATGCTGCAATAGCACTCAAATGGACCCTTACTGAATTCGTCTTAAGGCCTGCATTGGAGAGATGCAGGAGATATTCCAATAGAGAATTCAAAGGTAGTGCTAGAGGGTCAAGACCCTTCTCAGTACACCAAATGGAAAATCTTTTCCATTTAAAAGCATAGGAACGTCTAGTAGAAGGTTTTCTGGAAGCATGGAGGATATCCTTCACTTGTTGAGAAAGATTCCAACCTTGAAGGTCTAGGCCTTCAGCAACCAAGCTCTGAGGTGAAGGGACTTGGGGTTTGGGTGCCACAAAGTCCCCTCCTCCTGGGACAGAAGGTCTGGAGCAGCTCCCAAGTCCAGGGAGGGAGCTTGAGAGAGATGTAGAAGTAGAGGGTACCACACTTGGCGTGGCCAGCGTGGAGCTATGAGGATCATAGATCCTTGATCCCTCTGGAGCTTGAACAGAGTCTTGGGAATCAAGGGAATGGGTGGAAAGGCATACAGGAAGTCTTGACCCCAGTGAAGGAGGAAGGCATCCTTGGCCTGAACTCCCTGACACGGAATTCTGGAACAGAACCAGGGAAGTTTGGCATTCCACGGACTTGCAAAGAGGTCTATGTCCGGGGTTCCCCATTCTTGGAAGATTCTGAGTACCTGGTCCATGTGCAGGGACCATTCGTGTGGAAGCAGAACTCGACTGAGTCTGTCTGCCCAAGAGTTTTGGATTCCTGGAAGGTATACGGCCAGGAGATGGATTTGATGCTCTCTGGCGAAGGCCCACAATCTTAAAGCTTCATTGCAAAGCGACAGAGAGCCAGTTCCTCCTTGCTTGTTTATGTAATACATGGCTACCTGATTGTCCGTATGAATGAGGACTGTCTTGTAGCTGAGCAGGGTATGGAAAACCTTGAGAGCTAGAAAAACTGTTCGGAGCTCCAAGTGGTTGATATGTAGAGAGGTCTCCTGTGGAGACCAAGTGCCTTGAGTGGAGAGATCTTGCAGATGAGCTCCCCAACCTGTTTGAGAGGCATCTGTTGTGAGGGTTGCCTGGGGCAACAACTGTTGGAAGGGGAACCCCAGCAACAGATTTTGGGTGGACTTCCACCACTGGAGAGACCAAAAGAGGCGCCTGGAGGTTGCTATTTTGTCTGACAGAGCCCCTGATGCTTGAGTCCACTGGGTGGACAAAGTCCATTGAGCTGCTCTCATGTGAAGGCGAGCATAGGGGACCACATGCACTGTGGATGCCATGTGGCCTAGCAGTTGTAGCATCTCCCGGGCAATTAAATGGCTCTTTGACTGAATCTGGGAGGCTAACTGCACTAGGTGTAGGCAACGGGCCTAAGGAAGATAGGCCCTTGCAGTGGTAGTATCTAACCAGGCCCCTATGAACTCTAGGGACTGAGTAGGGATGAGCTGGGACTTTGGGAGGTTTACCAAAAGTCCCAGATACTGCAGAATGCGCCTTGTGCAGTCCAGGGAAGTCTGGGCCTCTGACTGAGATGGAGCTCGGATGAGCCAGTCGTCCAGGTATGGGAATACAAATATTCCCAGAGTGCGTAGAAATGCAGCTACTACTGCCATGCATTTGGTGAACACTCTTGGAGCAGAGGCCAGACCGAAAGGAAGCACTCTGTATTGGTAATGCTTTCCTTGGAAAAGAAAATGGAGAAACCTTGTTTGAGATGGATGGATAAGGACATGTGTGTACGCATCCTTGAGATCTAGAGAACAAAGCCAATCCTGACTCTGAAGGTATGGAAGGAGAGTGCCCAGAGAAAGCATCTTGAATTTCTCCTTGCATAGAAATTTGTTCAATTCTCTGAGATCTAATATGGGTCTGTAGCCCCCTGTTTTCTTTGGGATCAAAAAGTAGGGGGAGTAAAACCCTGACCCTTTTTGAAGAAGAGGTACTTCTTCTATTGCCCCTTGGGCAAGAAGGGTAGCCACCTCCTGAACTAGAAGGTCGAGGAGAGATGTTGGAGAATTGAAATGTCTCACCATGGTGTGAGGAGAAAGGTTTGAGAAATGAAGTTTGTAGCCCTCTCTTATGATGGAGAGGGTCCACTGCTCTGCTGTAATTTGCTCCCATCTGGGAGCAAAATGAGCTAACCTTCCTGGAATGGGTGAGAGGCTCTGGCTGTTTCAGAGCCAGAAAGGCTAAGTTCTCTAGCATCAAGTCAAAAGCCTTGAGGAGGCTGGGTCTGCTGAGTTGCAGCAGCCCCTGTAGGCTTAGGCCTGGCCTGTTTAGGTTGCTGACGCTTAGCAGCAAAACGACCTGTAGATGATTGTTGGCCAGAAGCAGGATGGAATCTGCCTTTCCTGAAAAAAGACTTCTTGAAAGGTTTTTTCTTGGCAGGAATGGAGATTGACTTTGAAAGTCTATCCAAAGCAGAATTTTCTGCATCCATTTGAGTGGCTTTTATTTGCCAATCTTTGCCAAACAGGTTTTCACCTGTACAGGGAAGATTTCCCAAGTCATCCTGGACCCAAGATTCTAGATCAGAAGCCTGGAGCCAAGCAATTCTGCAAGCAGCTATGGCAATGGCCGAAGCTCTGCTGGCACCTTCAAAGGAGTCAAAAGCTGCACGGTTGGAAAACTTTGAAATATCTTGAGTATGCTTAAGCCAAATAAGGAATTCTTCCCTTTTATCCTCTGGAAGAAAAGGGAGGAAAGTGTGCAGTTTATCTGCAACTTCTTTCAGAAACATACCCATATATAAAGACTATAGGAGTTGATTCTGGCAATGAGCATACTGGCTTGGAAGATTTTCCTACCAAAAGCATCCAAGGTCCTGCATTCTCTTCCTGGAGGAGCAGAGGAGTGTCTCTTTGCACTCTTTATCATTTCATAGCTGACTCCACCACAATGGAATGGTGAGGAAGCTGTGTTTTATGAAAACCAGGAGGGACACGGTACATAGTGTCCAATCTACGAGAATGAGGAGAGATAGTGAGAGGAGTCTCCCATAAGTCAATCATGTGATCATAAAGAATCTCATGAATTGGCAAGGTGACTGCCTCCTTAGGAGCCTTAGAATAACCTAAAATATCCAATTTTTTAGCTCTAGGCTCTGATTCAGAGGTTACTGAAATAGAAAGCCTTTTAGCCACTTCTCTTATGAAGTCTTGAAAGGACAAGTCCTCTGGAGGAGACATTCTTTTTTTTGGAGAAAAAGGCTCTTCAGGAAGGGCTATGGATACTTCAGCAGACTCCTCCGATGCATCAGAATCTTCGGAGGAATCAAAGTATCGACTGTCAGGGTGCTCTTCCAAAGCTCGATACACCTATCAAGCGGTATCGACATCGGGCGTCATCGGTACCGGTTCGGTACCGATGGGCATCCCTGGACAGGGAACCGCTGCAGTCGGCATCCTGGTCGATGTCGATGCAGTCGGTACCGGAGCTGATACCGACAACGGGGTTTGTTGTGGTATCAGCGGCGTCGCAGCTTGAATGAAGGCCGTGATAGCCTGCTGCATGGATAGGACATTCTGATCCATCGACGCCATGAATGCCTGGAATTCGGTACCGGAAGGTTGCGCCGGTACCCCAGAGCATTCTAACAGGTGATCAGTCGAGGCCGTGCCATTGATGTCAACCTGTAACCCCATAGGTGGAGCTTTGGAAGCCGGAGCTTCCCACCAGGATTGTTTTGCCGGTGCAGGATCCTCGAGGGCAAGCCCGGAGGCATCTCGATGCTTGGAAGGAGATCTACCCTTCGAGGACCGGCTGGATTTATGTTTGGTTACCTGAGATCCATGGGAGGAAGAAGCAGCCCTGGAAGACGTCGATGCCACTGAAGCTGCATCAGAGGGAAACAGCACATGGAGCTTGGCTGCTCGGTTCTGCAAACCTCGTTTAGACATCAAGGAGCAGGACGAACAATCCAAAATGGAGTGGTCAGGACCCAAACATTTAAGACACCATTCATGGGTGTCGGGGTAACAGAAATAGTACCGCTGCACTTAGTGCATTTTTTAAACCCAGAAGCTGGTTTTTCCATGAGGAAAATTCTTTGTGAGGCCTAAGGCCCAAAGAGGAAAAACACACTAAGTGAGGGAAAAATATGTTTTTTGTTTTTGTTTTTTTTATAAGAAAAGAAAGAAAGACCGGCGGTACCGGTCCGACGTCGGGGAAGGCAGACGCGCGACCAAAGAAATAAAATAAAACAAAGTACTTCTTCAGCGGTGACAGGAGCACCTGCTGGCTCCGCGGCAAAGAAGAACTGGGGAGAGGCGGTTAGGAAAGGCGGGAAGGCAGCGCGCAGGTGCTGTGGGATGCTCCCAAAAGCTTTCCTTTTTGGGAAGCTGGGGAGCGTTCCCGCGCAGGCTCCGTCGGTACCAACGTACCCATATGTGAAGACTCATTCCTGCTTGTTCCTGGAGATAAATCAATTTAAAAACATAAACTTCCCTAAACAAAAAGTTTTCAAATGTTTCCTAAAAGAAATATCATAATCCACATGAAGCACGAGGCAAAGAATTAAAACTTTGGTCCAATGACCGAAAACACCCTCGAGCGCATAGTTTCCTTCTTTAATCACTGCTACAACAGGAACAAGCAGCAATGACTGAAACCTTGATCACAAATCCCTCCTGGGAACATACCTTTCTAACAATGCCAACTATTCATTACACTTCAAAGCAGATAGCAACAAAAAAAACAAAAAAAAAGAAACTCTCACACAAACATCTAAACTTTTAACAAAAAGAAATAGGCAACTACAGTAATGCAGCTTGATCAGCATAGGGGTAAATGTTCAAATTTTCTTCTATCCAAAATTACCCTGGCTGCTGCATTCTGAGTCAATTGCAGCTGATACAACAACTAATTGGGCAGCCCAAAATATAGCATACCATGATAATCCAGCCGCTGTAAAACCAATGTTTGTACCACTGCATGAAAATCACCCTGTTCTAAAGACCTTTTAAGATGTCTGACCTGCCGCCACTTAAAAAGCACCCCTCTGTACCACCTTTGCCACCTGCCCATGAAAGGATAATTTACAATCTGAAACTACTCCCAAAAATACGCCACCTTATCCTTTACTGGAATATCGTGCCCACCCAAGGAAATAATTTAGGTTAAGAAGAAGCCCCATTAGTATAAACATAGCCTCAGTCTTTTTTTAAATTAAGCACCAAACCATGGATTTGTCAACCACTGTAATATCTTAGGACAAGGCTACATTAATTGCAAAGAAGATACCCTACCGCCACTTCAAAAAGCTCAAAAATCAAAATACCATCAGCATAAAACCAAAACTCCGGACATAAAGAATGAAGCAATGTACAGAAGGGTGCCAAATAAATATTAAACATTGCAGATACAGAGGAAGCCCCCTTTCCACTGAACGCATACAGATTTGTGGGCCAATATTTTTACCTGACTCGAACAACCAGTTCAGAAAGCCTGGGTCGAATATGAGAGATATAATAAAGGAATTGTCGGGTCCTCTAGTGACAAACTGGGAAGCAGTGAAAGTTGTGAAGTGGGGGACAAATTATGGCATTTACCTCTGCGGCGAAGGGAAAGAAATTTAAAAGCACTAACCGCAGAATTGGGGGAATTTCATCACTCGTCTGAGCAAGCAGAATAGAAAAAAGGTGGTGAAACTCAGATAAATGAAATCCTGACCAAAAAAGCTCAACGTAGCCTCTTCATGCAAAAATACCAACTACACAGGTGGGGGTGGGAGGAAGCTGGGAGGCTACTAGCTCATTTGGTGCATAAACCGCAGAAAAGAAAAGTGATTTCTAAATACAAAATAGCACAGGAATACTCACAACAGAAGCCCCAGATCTTGTACAAAGTTTTGTAGATTTTTATCAATCCCTGTACAGCGGAGAAGGGGGGAGGGGTCAAAAGACAGGATGAAATTCTTTGAAAACTTGAATTTGCCGCAATTGAGCAAGGAGGCAGTGAATGCCCTAAATGGACCCATCATGGTGGAGGAAGTCAAAGTAGTCAAAGGGCTAAAATTGGCTAAGAGTCCTAGGCCAGATGTCTTGGGCACCAAGTCCTATAAAATAATGCCATACTTGGTGGGAGGACCACTGGTGGATATGTACAAGGCTGTGGTAGCAGCAGGGAAACTGAGACCTGAGCAAAACAACGCCTATATTGTTATGCTCCCCAAATCCAGAAAGGAGACCTTGGAAGTGGGATCTTACAGACCTATATCCTTCCTAAACCAGGACATGAAAATACTAACTTCCATACTCGCCTAAAGAATGCAGAGATAACGCCCGAGCCTCATACAAGGAGACCAAGTTGGCTTAGTGCAAGGCAGAAGAGCCTCTGTAAACATCTTAAGGGTCCTGACTGCCATGCATGTGGGTCACGAAGGAATAGGGGACCCAGTGATAGTAAGCCTTGACGCTGAACAAGCTTCTGGATAAGGTGTTATGGCATCATCTTTTCTGGTGTTAGGGAGACATAGTATTACAGGGCCCTTTGTACACTGATTATAAAAACTATATCATACCCCTACAGCTCAACTTATTAATGGCAAAAGATCACCCCAATTTATTTATTTATTTATTTTATTCTCTTATATACCGCGCTATTCTGCATCAGTGCGGTTTACATTGAACAAACTGAAATTACATTGAACAGGGCATTATAACTTGGAGATAACTATTTTACAGGGAACATGGGCTATGGAGGGTTAAGTGGCTTGCCCAAGACCACAAGGAGCACCTGTGGGACTAGAAACCCCAGTCCTTCCGGCCCAAGGTTGCTGTTCTCTAGTGGAATTTGAACCCCCGACCTTCCGGCCTGAGGGGTGCCCCTTTTCCCCATTACTTTTCATTCTTTTTCTCTAGAGCCACCAGCGGCCAAATTAAAGAAGAATCAAGTGTTAGGGGAATTGTTGTAGGGAAAGCTAATCTCAAGTTTAATATGTTTGCAGATGACATGCTGCTATTCCTAGGAGAGGTAAGAGCGGATATTGGTAAAGTTATCATAAAGATATTTGAGGCATTTATATACCGTCCATCTGTGATAATGCAATCTAGGTGGTTTACAATCAGGTACAATCAGATAGAGAGCTTTGGAGCCTTTGCGGAACTAAACATTAATTTCAGGGAACCAGAAGCCATGAACATTGGGGCGGAGGGTCGCCCCAGGTTAGTGCTGCCTTAACTCTGCAGTGGTCCAAAAAGAAATTGAAATATCTGGGAGTGTATCTGAGTAGGAGTGCTTGGGTAGTGTATGAAAGTAACACCGTTGATAAAATAATGGGATATTAAAAAATCTTGTGAGTGGTGGAAGGACCTAACCCTCTCCTTGCTGGGTAGAAATTCACTAGTGAAAATGGTGCTCCTCCCTAAGATTTTGTACATACTCCAGATGGTGCACCTGTGGATTCGCCCCTGAGAGGAGTGACTTTTCAGGACTATTCTGAGACGGTTCATTTGGAAGGTAAAGATACCAATGTATCGATCAGGCCAAATTAACTCAGACCAAAGAGCTAGGGGAGCATAGGACTACCAGATTTGCAAATGTATAATGGAGCGGCAATGCTCTGTTGGATGCATGAGTTGTATATGGGCTGTAAGCAATATGTGTCATAGAGAATATTGGACACTTTATGGGCACCTTATAAATTTGTAAACCTCATGTATGGGATGAAGCTGAAAGCTGAGAGAGGGGGCAGGGGAAAGGAGCTGTTGCAGGGCTTTCAAAAAGCCTGGAAGTGGTGGCTGGGATTAGACAGCAAGTCAGCCACAAAATCACAATACATCAGCATAGTAGGGAATCTGGAATTCCCTTATGGGGTGGGGCATATAGTCTTCCAAAGGTGGGAGGAACTGGGCTGCCACAGGCTCAGTCATATCTGGAAAAACCTCTCTATGACTGTTGCATGCTTTGAAGCCTTACAGGAGAACACTGGACCATTCCGCAGGGGCACCATTTTTATTACTGGCAAGTGAAACATGACTGTCAACGAGTGCAGCATGCAGGGGGGGGGGGGGGGGAGGCTCGATAAGGAATTCCAGTCCTTGGCCCCAAACTGAATAGGCTGTCTGCTGTCTAGATGGTACAAGGTGTGCAGGGATGCAAAACAAGGGCAGTGGATGGATACACTAGCTCAGGCAAGGATGTGGAATGTGGCTTGTCAGATTGCTGGAGAGGATTTGGGGAGCCCTGTTCAGTAACATTTACAAGTTTCTCACAAACACAACACATCAAGAAACACGATACAGGGTGCTGCACAGAACATATGAGGTGTGATCACAAAGTATCTAGACTTGTACAACACCACAAGTAGTATAACACAGATAGTTATTGCACTCTGTCTCCTTCAAAATAGTCCCCTTTTGATAAAGCACACTTCTTCCAGCGTTCCTGCTACTGCTGTAAAAAATGTTGAAATACCTCTTTTGTTATGCTTTGAAGCTGCTGTGTCAAATTTTCTTAATGGTCTCCAAGTAGTCTAATCTCCTTCCTTTCAGTGGTAATTACAGTTTTGTAACAAGAAAAAGTCTCAGGGTGCAAGGTCAGGTGAGTATGGAGACTGACAGATTTTATTTTATTTTTATTTATTTATTTCTTATATACCACCTTTCATGATATCAAGGCGGTTTACATTGAACAAACTGAAATTACATTGAACAGGGCATTATAACTTGGAGATAACTATTTTACAGGGAACATGGGCAATGGAGGGTTAAGTGGCTTGCCCAAGACCACAAGGGGCACCTGTGGGACTAGAAAGATTTGCTTGATTTGGAGTTTGGTTTCTTTCTGGACTCCTCTTCCCCCCACTCTTATTCTTGGGGACTTTAACATTCATATCAATAACCCTCTGATCCTCATGCTTTAAAGCTCCTCTCCCTTGCCTCCTCGTTTGACCTCCAACTTTGTTCCAATGCCCCCACTCACCAGCATGGCCACTGCCTGGACCTGATATTCTTCTCTAGCTGCTTACCCTTGAACTTCTGTAACTCAGTTCTTCCCGTATCTGACCATCACCTTTTAAGCTTTAAACTTCATCACCTGCTGCCTCAGCCTCGTCCTGTCTCCTCTAACCTATTCAGAAACCTTCATGCTATTGATCCCTTGGCTCTCTCTTCCACCATTTCTTCACCTCTTTCTTCCACTTTGTCATCTATGTCCATTAATGAGGCAGTAACTTCCTATAATGCCGTACTCTCCTCGGCTCTGGATGCTCTCGCTCCCCCCATCCCTTGTCCTGCAAGACATTTCACACCCCAGCCTTGGCTTTCATCCATTAACCACTATCTACGTTCCTGTGCCCATTCTGCTGAGCGTGCTTGGCTCAAATCCCACTCCCGTGCAGACCATCCTACACTTCAAATTCATGCTTGTCTCTTTCCAGTCAGCCATAGCTCTTGCCAAACAGGACTACTATGTCCATCTGACTAACTCTCTTGCCTCGGATTCTCGCCATCTCTTTACTACTCTCAACTCTCTCCTCAACGTGCCCTCAACTCTGATCCCTCCCTCCCTTTCTGCTCAAACCCTGGCCGACTATTTCCATGACAAAATCCACAAGATCACCCTCCAATTCCCCACAAAATCAACTACTTCCCCTCCTCCCCCTCTTTACTCCCAACTCTTCCCCCCCTACCTCTCCTACCCTCTTCCTTTCCTGTGATCTCTGATGAGGAAACTGCACACCTGCTTTCTTCCTCCAAACTCACCACCTGCTCCTCTGATCCTTTTCCCACCCGTTTTCTAAGCCCCATCTCCTCCACCGTTGTCCCCTCCATCTTCCATATTTTCAACCTATCACTCTCCACTGCAACAGTCCCTGCTGACTTCAAACATGCTGTGGTCACACCTCTCCTCAAGAAATCCTCACTCAATCCCACATGTCCTAATTATTGACCCATCTCTCTCCTTCCCTTCACTTCTAAACTACTCGAACGTGCGGTTCACCGCTGCTGCCTCAACTTCCTCTACTCTCATGCCCTCCTGGATCCCTTACAGTCCGGCTTTCGTTCTCTACACTCTACTGAAACAGCTTTTGCCAAGGTCTCCAGCGACTTGTTCCTGGCAAAATCCAAGGGCCTTTACTCCGTCCTCATCCTTCTTGACCTCTCTGCTGCTTTCGACAAGGCCGACCACACCCTTCTCCTCGATACCCTATCCTCGCTTGGCTTCACAGGCTCTGTACTATCCTGGTTCTCCTATCTCTCCCACCACTCCTTCTGTGTCTATTCTGGTGGCTCCTCCCCTTCTGCTACCCCACTCCCAGTTGGTGTACCCCAAAGGATCTGTACTGGGTCCGCTCCTTTTCTCTCTCTATACCCATTCCCTTGGTGCGCTTATCTCTTCCCATGGCTTTCAGTACCATCTGTATGCCGATGACTCCCAAATCTACCTCTTTATGCCCAAAATCTCTCCAGCAATCCAGACCCGGATCTCTGCCAGCCTTTCTGACGTCGCTGCCTGGATGTCTCACCGCCGCTTGAAGTTGATCATGGCCAAGACTGAACTTACCTTTCCCCCCTACAACCTCCCCTCCTCTTCCTCCCTTCTCAATCTCTGTGGATAACTCTGTAATCCTTCCTCGGCCCGCAATCTGGGGGTAGTCTGACTCCTCTCTCTCTTTCTCCACACACATCCAGCTCGTAGCCAAGACCTGCCATTTCTTTCTCTACAACATTAGTAAAATCCGCCCCTTCCTTTCTGAACACACTACTAAAACGCTTATCCACTCCTTAATCACCTCCCGTCTCGACTACTGTAACCTGTTCCTTGCTGGTCTCCCTCGGAGTCATCTCTCTCCCCTTCAATCTGTTCAAAACTCTGCTGCGCGACTAATCTTCCGCCAGCCTCGTCATGCCCATATTACGCCTCTTCTCAGGTCAATTCATTGGCTCCCTATCTGCTTCCGTATCCAATTCAAACTTCTCCTGCTGACCTATAAATGCATTCACTCTGTGGCTCCTTAGTACCTTTCATCTCTTATCTCTCCTTATAAGCCCCCTCGGGAACTCCACTCTTCTACCAAACTGCATCTATGCCCCGCTCTCCAACTGCTAACTTCAGACTTCGCTCCTTTCACCTTGCTGCACCCTATGCCTGGAACAAACCACCTGTGTCTGTACGCCAGGCACCTTCTCTAACCCTCTTCAAGTCCAGGTTGAAAGCTCACCTCTCTGCTGCTGCTTTTAGATCTTGACTCACCTGATGTCCTTTTCCCTCCCTTGTTCCATCCCTGCCTACACCTTCCGTGTTTTGTGTGTTTTGTCTTGACTAGATTGTAAGCTCTGATGAGCAGGGACTGTCTCTTACATGTCTGTGCTGTACAGCATTGCATACGACTGGTAGCACTATATAAATGCTGAGTAGTAGTAGTAGTAGTTTGGCCAAGAACTGCTAGAAAAGATGTGATGCCTGAGCTGGAGCATTATCATGATGAAGCAACCATTCACCATACCTGTGCAACTCTGACTTCTTACAACAACTGAATCTCTCAAACGAGTCAGAATTTGGACGTACTCCTTTTATTGATGGTTGGCCTTTTGGAGCATAGTCATGATGGACAATATCCAGGTAAGAAAACTGTGAGCATGACCTTGAGACTGCTCCTCACCTGCCAGGCTTTTTTGGGTCTGTGAGTGTGGAGTCTTCCATTGTGAGGTTTGAGCCTTAGTTTCTGAGTCATCATAATAAACTCATGATTCATCACCAGTAATAATCTTTTTGATGAAATCTGAGTCATTTTCAACACATTCTAACTCCTCCCTGGCTTTTTGGTCAGGGGAGTTTCTGCACAAATTTTGCAGAAACATGTCTCATCCCCAAATTCACAGTAAGAATGGACTGTACCAACCCGAAACTGATGTCCATGTCCTCAGCAAGCTTCCCAATGATTGGAACATATTGCAGCACGCACCGTTTCAACTTTGTCTTCATTCCTGCTTGTGGATGGCCTTCCAGAACGGTCATCGCTGTCAACACTTTGGCGGCCCTCTTGGAAACGGTTTGTACCAGTATTAAACTCAAGTACAACTCATGTATTCATCGCCATACACTTACTGTAACTTGTCATAAGTCTCTTTGCACAAATCTCCAAGTTTCTGGCAGAATTTAATGTAAAATTTGCTGTTAATTTTTTTTCACCCATCATAAAGCATAGTTACTCACCTATAACGGGTGATCTCCGGGAACAGGAATTTAGTCCTCACATATGGGTATCATCGGTACCGACAGAGCCTGCGCGGGAACGCTCCCAGCACCTGCATGCTGCCTTTCCCAAATGCCTCTCTCCAGTTGAGTTTTAAAGCTGAGACAAAGAGAGAAGGAGGGAAAGGGAAATAGATAGATAAAGAGATACAACTCCTAGGGGAAGTGGGTGGGTTGTGAGGACTAAATTCCTGCTGTTCCCGGAGATCACCTGTTAGAGGTAAGTAACTATGCTATCTCCAGGAACAAGCAGGAATGTAGCATTCACATATGGGGACTCCCTAGCTTTAGATGCCAGGGAGAGACCCCAGAGGTTGTGTGTCCCTGAGAAGGGCTCCACTTCCCCCATGGATCTCTGGCATCCTACCAGGGATGGTGGGTAGGAGTTGATTAGGTATGGAACATGTGTTGGAGAACAGCCTGACCAAACAAGGCATCCCAGCGGAAGTCCTTGTCCAAGCAGTAATGGGCTGTGAAGGTATGAACCGAGGCCCAGGTGGCTGCTCGATAGATGTTATCGATAGACACAGAGTGCAGATGAGCCATTGAGGCTGCCATGGCTCTCACATTGTGAACTGTGACATGGCCCTCCAGAGAAAGGTTCTTACTCTGATAGGCGAAGGAAGTACACTGAGAAATCCAGTTAGATACTGGAAGTCCCAAATGAGAAGGATCAAAAGCAACAAAGAGTTGAGAGAACTTTCTATGTTGCTGTGTTCTTTGTAAGTAAAAGGCTAAAGCTCTTTTATAGTCCAAGGTATGAAGATTCCTCTCCACATTTGATGCATGAGGCCTTGGAAAAAACACAGGTAGGTAGACCGCTTGGTTCAGATGAAAAGGCGAGACCACCTTTGGCATAAAGTGTGGATGAGTCCTAAGGACTACCTTGTCATGATGGAACCTTGTATAAGGTAGATTAGCTACTAGCGCTTGCAACTCACTAATGCGACGTGCTGATGTGATTGCAATAAGATAGACAACCTTCCAAGAAAGGAATTTCGAGGAGGTAGTAGCTAAAGGTTCGAAAGGTGGCTTCATGAGCTGCCCAAAAACCAGGTTTAAGTCCCATGCCACCGGTGGTGGCCTAATGGGAGGCTTAGTTAGAAGAAGGCCTCTCATAAATCTTGCTATAAGATTAGAGGAAATAGGCTGTCCATTTAGAGGCTTAAAGGAAGCTGTAATAGCACTCAAATGGACCCTTACTGAGTTAGTCTTAAGTCCTACATTGGATAAATGAAGGAGATATTCCAGCAATGATTCCAGAGGTATCGCAAAGAGGTTAAGATCCTTTTGCGAACACCATATGGTAAACCTTTTCCACTTGAAAGCATAAGAGCGTCTTGTGGAAGGTTTCCTGGAAGCAAAAAGAATATCTTTTACTTGCTGAGAAAGATTAAGATCATGGTGATCTAGGCCTTCAGCAACCAAGCCCTGAGATGCAGAGACTGGGGATTGGGATGCCATAACATTCTGTCCTCCTGAGATAGGAGATCTGGAGCAGACCCTAACTCCAGGGAGGGAGCTTGAGAGAGATGTAGAAGCAGAGGCAACCACACTTGCCGTGGCCGATGTGGAGCTATGAGAATCATATGGCCTCTGTCTCTCTGAAGCTTGAACAGGGTTTTGGGAATTAGGGGAATGGGTGGAAAGGCATAAAGGAAGTCTTGACCCCAGTAAAAGAGGAAAGCATCCCTGGCCTGAGCCCCCTGAGCAGGAATTCTGGAACAGAACCGGGAAAGTTTGGCATTCCACGGACTTGCAAAGAGGTCTATGAACGGGGTTCCCCAAATTTGAAAAATCTTGGTCACCTGGTCTGCATGCAGAGACCACTCGTGTGGAAGCAGAACTCGACTGAGTCTGTCTGCCCAAGAGTTTTGTATGCCTGGAAGATACACTGCCAGGAGATGAATCTGATGCTCTCTGGCGAGGGCCCATAGTCACAAAGCTTTGTTGCAAAGCAACAGAGAGCCTGTTCCCCCCTGCTTGTTCACATAGAACATGGCTACTTGATTGTCTGTATGAATGAGGACTGTCTTGTAGCTGAGCAGTGTATGGAACACTCTAAGAACAAGGAAGATTGCTCTGAGTTCCAAGAGACTGATATGTAGATGAGTCTCCTGTGGAGACCAGGTGCCTTGGGTGGAGAGGTCTTACAGATGAGCTCCCCAACCCATCAGAGAAGCATCTGTTTTGAGAATTGCTTGGGGTAAAGGTTGTTGAAAAGGGGACCCCAGCAACAGGTTTTGAGTGGACTTCCACCACTGGCGGGACAAAATAAGGCGACTTGTGTTTGCTATTTTGTCTGACAGGCATCCTGATGCCTGGGTCCATTGGGTGGATAAAGTCCACTGGGCTGCCCTCATATGGAGGCGAGCATAGGGCACCACATGCACGGTGGATGCCGTGTGGCCTAGTAGTTGTAACATTTCTCGAGCAGTGAGATGAGACTTTAGCACTGCTTGAGAAGCTAACTGCACCATGCGAAGACAACGGGCCTGGGGGTGGGTAGGCCCTTGCCTTTCTGGTATCCAGCAAAGCTCCTATTAACTCTAAAGACTGAGTGGGAGTTATACTGGATTTTGGGATGTTTATTACCAGACCCAAATACTGAAGGATACGCATTGTGCAGGACAGAGAAGTCCTGGCCTCTGACTCTGTTGGGGCTCGAATGAGCCAGTCGTCTAAGTAGGGGAAGATGAATATCCCTAGAGTGCAGAGAAATGCTGCTACAACAGCCATGCATTTCGTAAACACCCTTGGTGCTGAGGCCAGGCTAAAAGGAAGCACTCTGTATTGGTAGTGCTTTCCCTGAAAAAGGAACCGAAGGAACCTTCTGTGAGTTGGATGGATGAGAACATAGGTGTACGCATCCTTGAGATCTAGAGAACAAAGCCAATCCTGACTCTGAAGGTATGGCAGCAGAGTTCCAAAAGAAATCTTGAATTTCTCTTTGACAAGGAATTTGTTCAATTCTCTGAGGTCCAAGATAGGTCTGTATCCCCCTGTTTTCTTTGGGATAAGAAAATAGGGGGAGTAAAACCCCGTACCCTGAGGAGGAATGGGTACTTCTTCTATCGCCCCTTGGGCAAGAAGGATAGTGACCTCCTGACCTAACAGGTTGATGAGAGGTGTCGGAGAATTGAACTGCCTTATTATTGTGGGAGGGGGCATGCTTGAAAAATGAAGTCTGTACCCCTCCTTTATGATGGAAAGTGTCCAATGCTCTGCTGTTATCTGCCCCCATCTGGGGGCAAAGTGACATAACCTTCCTGGAATGGTGGAAGGCTCTGGTCCCACGAGAGCCAGAAAGGCTAAGTTCTCTAGCTGAAAGTCAAAGGCCTTGTGGAGGCTGAGACTGCTGAGACGGTTGAGGCTTAGCAGTCTTTGCTTTCTTCTGCTTGGGTGGTTGCTGACCTTTCCTGACAAGCTGACCTGCAGAACGTCCCTGCTGAGCATAAGCAGGATAATATCTTTTCTTCTTAGAAAAGAATGGTTTCTTGAACGATTTCTTTCTAGCAGGATCAGCTGTGGACTTCTATCCAAGGTAGAGTTGTCAGCATCCAACTCATTGGCTTTTTCCTGCCAATCTCTACCAAAAAGGTTCTCACCAGTACAAGGGATATTTCCCAATTTGTCTTATACCCAGAGCTCCAGATCAGATGCCTGAAGCCAAGCAATTCTACGTGCACCTATAGCAATGGCAGAGGTTCTGCTTATGCACTCAAAGCAGTCAAAGGCTGCACGGTTGACAAATTTAGAAACATCTTGGGCATGTTTGACCAATGTGAGAAAATCCTGTCTTCTATCCTCAGGAAAAATAGGACTCAAGGCCTCTAACTCATCTGTGACCTCCTTCAGGAATATTCCCATGTAAGGACTATAGGAACTGATCCTGGCAGAAAGCATGAAAGCTTGGAAGACACGACGTCCAAAAGCATCCAGGGTTCTGCACTCACGTCCTGGAGGATTAGAGGCATGCCTCTTTGCACTCTTGATCCTTCTCATAGCTGTTTCCACTACAACAGAGTGGTGAGGAAGCTGAGTTTTCTGGAAACCAGGACAAGGAGGGACTCGATATAGAGTATCCAGTCTGCGAGAATGAGGAGAGGTGGTAAGAGGTGTCTCCCACATCCTTAACATGAGATCATGCAAAGTCTCATGAATGGGCAAGGTAGCTGCCTCCTTAGGAGTTTTGGGATATTGTAAAATTTCCAACTCCTTAGCTCTTGGCTCTGCTTCAGGGGCCACAGTAATGGACAGACCCCGAGCCACCTCCCTGATAAAATCCTGGAAGGAAATATCCTCTGGAGGAGACATCCTGTGCTTAGGGGAGGAGGGCTCCTCTGGGAGAAGCATTCCTGCATCGACAGAACTGTCAGAATCCTCAGATTTGTCTGAGGACTCGAAGTACTGTCTGTCCGAATGCTCTTGAAGAGCCCGATACCCGTACCGACCGAAGTCGGTACCGGGAGTAATCGGTACCCGAGGGCATCGGATGACTGGGTACCAGCAAAGCAGACACCGATGCCGATGCTATCGGTACCGGTACCGATACCGATGCTGGGGCCGGAACCGGCCAGATTGTCTGTCGCAGTTCCGAGGGCGTCGATGCCGCAAGGAGAGCCGCCAGACTGCACTCAATAGCCAGGAATCTCTGGTCTATCGACGCTGCCGATGCCTAGATGTCGGTACCGGAGAAGACCGCCGGTACCCCAGAGCATGGCACCAGTAGTTCTGCCAAGGTCGAGGCCTCGAGAACATCCTGGAGCCCCGAT
Organism: Ichthyophis bannanicus; assembly: GCA_033557465.1. NCBI lineage: Eukaryota > Metazoa > Chordata > Amphibia > Gymnophiona > Ichthyophiidae > Ichthyophis > Ichthyophis bannanicus. Next base: position 473,745,527 of record CM066033.1, on the reverse strand, counting down.
AATGCTTTGGAAGCCGAAGCCTCCCGCTGGGGCAATTTTGCCGGTGCAGAATCCTCAAGGGCAACGCCAGAGGCATCTCGATGCTTAGAAGGAGATCTACCCTTTGAGGACAGGCTGGACTTATGTTTAGTTACCTGAGATCCACGGGAGGAAGAGGAAGCCCTGGAAGACGTCGATGCCACCGAAGCTGCATCAGAGGGAAACAGGGTACTGAACTTAGCAGCTCGGTTCTGCTGACCTCTTTTAGACATCATGGCGCAGGACATACAATCCGTGATGGAGTGGTCAGGACCTAAACATTTTAGACACCATTCATGGGTGTCAGTGACGGAAATGGTACTGCCACACTTGGTGCACTTTTTGAAACATGAGACAGGTTTCTCCATTGCAGGAAAAATCGTGCACCTGGGAAAAATAGGAAAAAGTCCTAGTAGATATATATATATATATTTTTTTTTTTTTTTTTTTTTTTTTTTTTTAAAGACAGAAAATAATAATAAAAAACGGCGGTACTGGTAAAGCATCGAGGAAGGCAGACGCGACCACAAAAAAGAAAGAAATAAAGAAGAATTCTTCTGCGGTGACAGGAACAACGACCTGCTGGCTCCGCGGAAAAAGAAGAACTGGAGAGAGGCAGTTGGGAAAGGCGGGAAGGCAGCACGCAGGCACTGTGGGATGCTCCCAAAAGCTTTCTAATTGGACACTGGGGAGCGTTCCCACGCAGGCTCCGTCGGTACGGATACCCATATGTGATGACTACATTCCTGCTTGTTCCTGGAGATATCTGACAAACTGCTTTTACATGATATCAATCACCACCTAATTAAAAAAAAAGTACAGGTGTGTTGCAGCCACTCTGCACATGCAGAGCACATAACTAGATCACTGCATACTTAATAGCATCGTGATGCGACATACTGTTATCTAGCTAAACAACAAGTCTCGATATTTTCTGTCTTTGAGCAGTGGGGTCCTTCTTAGCCTTTGCCCAAGATATCATTCTTTGTTTAGTGTGTGGCATATGGTGCGGGTTAAAACTACCACTCCAGATAGCTCCAGGTCAGCCTTAAGCTCTTTGGAGGTTGTAAGTAATTTTTTTCCAACAATTCACACTAACATTCAAAGACTGATTAATTTTCCTCTTCCCACCACGTCCTGGGAGGTTCTTGACAGTTCCATAACACTGCGAACTATAGACACAGGAATCCCAAAGACTTTGGAGATGGCTTTGAACCCCTTTAAAGTTTAATATTTGGTGATGGCTTTTCTGATGGTCTCAGGCAACTCTCGCCTTCACCATTGTGAAAACAGAGCAGGGAGTGAATGTGGTCAGTTTAAACAGAGCCATCATTCATTGGTTGATTCATGTCATTTGAGTACTGACAGTTGATCACAGGTGCATCTAATTTTACTGCAAATTTTCTTCTGTTCAAACCTGATTTGAATTGTTTATAAGGGTGCCAATAATGATGTCCTAAAGTAAAGCCCAAAATAAACCCGTTGAAATCAATATGTATATCCTAATGTAAAAATGACTCCATAAATATAACTCCTTAATAAACAAAACCGAAAAACCATGAATTTAGAGGAAATTATTTTTTGTCTGATCACCCACCATGAATGGAACTCGCCTCTTGTAGTGGGTCCTCCTTTTTACACCACAGAGTGTTTCAAGCTGTGTAGCTTCTTAGCTCTTCTTCAGGGGAATGAACCTTGTCACATATCCGGTTCCTGTTTATATCTTGTGTAATCTATTTCAGCATTCAATCCATGAGGGGCCACGGACTGTAATTTAAAAATCCAATGTTGTTCTTTATGGAGCAATTTAGAAATGTGGTCCCCTCCTCTTGGATTGGGTGGAACATGATCAAGCACCAACCATTTTAAGTCCTCAAACCGATGTTTAAACTGCTCACAATGGGAAATCATTGGTGCTGTCATTACCAATGAATTATTGAATGCTGAAATAGATTGGTGGTCATTGCAGATCTGATGTTTGATTGACCAGATCGATTGTCTTTGCGGGGAATTAGTGAGTGATTGTGGTGTTATCTGATGTCATAGGATTATACAAGATATAAACAGGAACCGGATATGTGACAAGGTTCATTCGCCTGAAGAAGAGCTAAGAAGCTTGAAACACTATGTGGTGTAAAAAAGAGGACAAGTGGGGAGTTCCACTCATGGTGGGTGATCCGACAAAAAATAATTTCCTCTAAATTCACGTTTTTTTTTGTTTTGTTTAAGGAGTTTTATTTATGGAGTGATTTTTACATTAGAATAATCATGTCCTGGCAATATCACAGTTTTTATACTATTTCCTTTTTTAATTGGTCTTATTTGATGCTTTTATGTGCCAAATACATGTGCATATATAGTACAACGCTATCTCACTGGCCACTTTTTTTTTTTTTTTTTTTAAAGGGAGATATTGGGCATTAAGGGGTTGAACTGCAAGGGTGCCAATAATGTTGACCACAACATGTCTCTGTATAACACTACATATGCCATGCAACGCTATACAAATAAGTAGTAGTAGTAGTAGTAAGAAAGAGGTTGAGATTGCCAATTCTAATGGAATTTGAGGTCTCATTGGAGCTGTCATTTTCAGTGAGCAAAAAGGTACCAGAGACAAAAGCACTCATGCGGCCTAATATCTGTAAGCAAGCATTTGCCATGACCAACCAATTTATATGTTGTGGCAAGTAAAATGAGGGTCTGTAAACAATCTCTCGGGTAAAAGGTGACATTGTATTTACCAGTTAATGTCCTTTCCTCAAGTCCTGATAGACCATTCCAGACAAGTGGGATGTGTTCCCCTACCAGCAGATCGGTAGAGACAAAGAACCAATGAAAGGCTCAGATTTCAGTGATATCACTCCTATGCCTCTATTTGCCTCAGCCACCAGAGGTCCTTCAGTATTTGTACCAAAGCATACAGGAGAAAAACAGCAAGCCTCATACAACCTCAATCATGAGCAACAATGAGTAATCAACAGTAAAGAACTATGTACAGGAAAGCATAAAATAGAAAGCTTAAGATGAACCTGCAGAGCCAAGTGAAAAAAAAATCATAGCGGGTCAAAGGGTACTGCAGCAAAAGAACAGAGCAAATACAGTTTTAGGGGCGGGCCCTGGGCTGGTCTAGCAGGACTCATGGAAAGGACATTAACTAGTAAAGTAAAATGTCACCTTCCATACTGTCCTGCTAGACCAGTCCAGAAAAGTGGGATGTACCAAAGCTACAACACCACTGGGTGGGTCTAGGCCGTGTCCACCAATGTGTAGACATTCAAGCGGTAATGCTTGGCAAAGATGTAAAACGATGCCCATACTACTACCCAATCAATGTCTGTAGGGGCTACCAAGCTCCGCTCTGCCCAGGACACTTGTGCTTGGGTACAATGGGTGCACAAACCCTCTGAAACCAGCTGGTTCTGCAACAAATAAATGGAGCAATGGCCTCCCTAATACAGCTACACAAAGTCAACTTGGCCGCCGCTTCACACCTGTGCGGGCCAGCAAACAGCACAAAAAGATAGTTGGGCTTACAAAGGGAATTCGTAATTTCCAGGTACTGGAGGAGTGCCCTCTGGATGGATAACTACCAGGCGAAGATCCTCATCCTTCCTCCGACACTGCTCCTTCGGAAAGGAGGGCAGGCTGACCACTCTGTTACGTGAAAGCGATAAAGCACCTTAGGCAAGAAGGTAGGCACAGGTTGAACATATTGGTAAATGTAAATATGCATCTTTGAGATCCAGAGTAGGCAGCCAATCTCCCCCCCCCCCCTTTATTTTTATTTTTTTTTAAAGGATGATAGAATGGCGAGAACATAGGTCTTAGACTCAGGATGGGGCATTAACCTCCAGTTTTCTCTGCAAGGAACAAATACTTAGGGCAAAAAAGAGAAATTAGACTTACCTGCTAATTGTTGTTCCTTGAGGAACTCCAGTTCAGTCCCTCACCTCTGGGTAGTGCCCTCCTCCTACAGTATGGAGACTGGGCATATCATAGTCGTGACATCACTGGAAGTATCCTGCTGGTGTCTCCCATCAGCTCCCAGTGTTCTATTGACAAAGCAGACTCAAAGGAGCAACAAAATTAGTAGTTATAGTATTAACTTCAAACTATTAACTCTTTAATAACTGAATTAACTCCCCCTGAACTAAGAGGAAAACTCCCTCTCTCCCCTCCTAGAGGAAAAATAGCACATAGAAGAGAGCTTAAAAAGTACATCATCTCTGGGATGCCTTACCTAAATTGTGGTCGTCACCCCCCGCAAATAACAGATACCTGTGATAGCTGAGAAATCCCCGGGTGGGAATCGGGACTGAACTGGAGTTCCTCAAGGAACAACAATTGGCAGGTAAGACTAATTTCTCTTTCCTTATCGTCCCTCCAGTTCAGTCCCTCACCTCTGGGATGTAACAGAGCAGTAATCATTGGGAGGGACCTGTCCACCCGGATCGCAAAACCGCAGACCTGAAACAGGCATCCCTCGCCGCCTGAACATCTAGGCGATAGTGTTTACTGAAAGTACGGAGAGAAGACCAAGTGGCTGCTCTGCAAATTTCCACCAGCAATACCAAACTATGCTCTGCCCAAGAAGTGGCTTGCGCTCTAGTAGAATGAGCCCGCAATCCCACGGGCACCTGACAACCTTGCTGACGCTATTGCTTCTCTTACCCATCTGGAAATTGAAGCTTTGGTCGCCGCTTCTTCTTTACACGGATTCCCAAAAAGAACGAACACGCGCTCAGACTTGCAGAAGGACTCTGAGACCTTCAAGTATCGACACAGGACCCTCTTTACATCCAACCGCTGAAGACTATGGTCCAACACGTTCTCCCCCGCAACACCCAACACTGGCAAAGAAACAGACTGATTCACATGAAAAGGCGATACCACCTTTGGCAGAAAAGACGGAACTAGCCTCAACACATCCTTTTCCCTAGTAAAGGACAGAAACAGATCCGACAGGACAATACCTGCAACTCTGAAATTTGACATGCCGAACAAATGGCCACCAAAAACAGTCTTTAAAGTTAAATCTTTGAGAGAAGCCAGGTGCAAAGGTTCAAAAGGTTCCCTGGTCAATGCCCCGAGAACCAAGTTGAGATCCCATGGAGAAGAAACCATTCTGCGAGATGGTCGTAAACAGGATACCGCCTTCAAAAAATGTACCACATCGACATGTGAACCCAAGGCAATTCCTTGGACCTTTCCTCGATAACAATAGCTGCCAGCCGAACCCTTAATGAACTGGCCGCCAAATCCTTATCGAAACAGTCTTGCAAAACACTTAATACCATAGGCACAGAGACCGTGGTTGGCCAAACTTGACGCTGAGCGTACCAGTCCTCAAAAATACGCCATGCGCATACATACGCTAGGGATGTGGACCTCTTTCTGGCCAACAGCAAAGGTAGCAATCATTGCCCCAGAAAGCACAGTTACTTACCTGTAACAGGTGATCTCTGGGAACAGCAGGAATAAGTCTTCACATATGGGTACGTCGGTACCGACGGAGCCTGCGCGGGAACGCTCCCCAGTGTCCAATCAGAAAGCTTTTGGGAGCATCCCTCAGCGCCTGCGTGCTGCCTTCCCGCCTTTCCAACTGTCTCTCCTCAGTTGAGTTTCATAGCTGAGACAAAGAGAGAGAAAGAGGAAAGGAAAAATATAGAAATACTGCCTAGGGGAGGTGGGCGGGTTGTGAAGACTTATTCCTGCTGTTCCCAGAGATCACCTGTTACAGGTAAGTAACTGTGCTATCTCCAGGAACAAGCAGGAATGAGTCTTCACATATGGGGACTCCAAAGCTAAGATGCCTGGAGCCCTAACATGTGGAAGATTGAAATGCTACACCTCATATGGCCAGGCATCCTGAGGATGGAGGGCAGAAGTTGAAAAGAGGAGCTGCAGAAAAAACAGCTAACCTAAGAAAGGACTACCCACAAGGAGTCCTTGTATGTATGATCATTATCAAAAGATATATTGAAATGAACAATCACTATAATATTGAAATGAACAATCACCATATGACGCTCACCTACTGGATTGCAGGAAGTAGAGAGGCTGATGGAGTCTACTGGGGATCCAGTAGAATAATGTTCAAGGTGACCTCACTGGAGTGAAGGTGGAGGTCAACATCTGGAAGTGAGAGGTGACCTCAGGATTCAATTGCGGTAGTACAAACACGGCAGGTCTTCAGTGGGAAGCTTCATGGAAAGCTGAAAACTCTTTTGGCTACAGAAGTATTCAGAGGTAGGAGCAAAAGAGGAAGACTGACCGATCTGGACAAACAGACCTAGCCCTTGAGGGAGGAAAGGGTATGAGAAGAACCCCATACTCCCAAGAAAGGACAGATGTTTGAGGAATTGAATCTGAAATCCACTGAAGATCCACCATGTCTTTCCTAACTGGTGAGAGGAAGGAAGACATTGGGACATGGAGCTTCAGGGATACGTAAACCTAGGATACGGTAGGGCTGTCAGTACCACAGCAGTGGTTGTGTGCATAATATCCGAGACATACTGTGGAACAGCATGAAGCTGTCAGAAACATACAGGAAGGTAAAAACCTTAATGAGCATAGACAGTCAGAGAGATAAGTATCTGAAAATAAGCCCTAGCACGTTTTCCTGTGCTTACCGTAATATAAGCCCTACCCTGAAAATAAGCCCTAGTGCAGATCATGGAGGACGGCTGCCTGTGTGTGTTCTTGATGTAGGGGAATGCATTTTTAGATAAATAGGCATTGTTCCTTTTGGTCCCCATGCATTCTTTTCAACCCTTTGTCCAGGTTCTAGGAAGCGTATTTCTGATACCGTAGATTAGTTTCAGCCTAAATTCACTGCACTTTACATTAAGGTATTTTTTAACACCGAGTCGAAGAGAAACGTTGGTCACCTCCTAAAATATTACACTGTTGGATTCTGCACTAGCTGTGAATAAATTGGGGATACGGGAACTCAATCATAAATCCTCCCGGAGAAACTCTTGGCATGCAAAACATCCCTTCACTACCGATAGGCAGGAAAACAGCCCTCCGAGAGTTAGAGACACAAAAGAGAAGCTGAGGCCAGGAAGGAAGGAGCCAAAACACAATGGAAGAGACGGCAGGGCTGAAAGGTCAGATCGGGAGCTCAGCTCCGCTCCGGGAAAGAGGTTTTGCAATGCAGCCACCCTGTCAAGGTGCGCAGAAGGGAAGAAGCGCACAGAGCTCGGCCCAAAATTGCCCGCCGGCTTTGCTACACTCACCTCGGCGGTGCTGCTGTCCCCGCCCGTCCCGGGCAGAGGGAGCCTGAAGTTTGCAGCGAGCACGGTCCTGGGCCAGGAAATCCCTCCCTTCATGCTGTGCTGTTCATGTCCATTATGAGGGAGGATTTCTCGGTTAGGAATTCATGATCAGCATTTGGGAGTGGGGTTGTCTTAAATCTCTTTTATTGATAGAAACAAATCCACCTTGCTGATAAAAGTTACAAATGTTACGCTACACCTACCTTCGGGAACAGAAGATAAGAGGGGAGATGATACATTACCAGGAATTGTTTGTCAAGTTTGGGTATTCACTGTTTGTTTCACCGTATAATTGGAACATCTAATAAAGTTTAAGTAAAAAAAAACATAAGCTCTACCCCAAAAATAAGCCCTAGTGCATCTTTTGGAGCAAAGATTAATATAAGACCCGGTCTTATTTTCGGGGAATCACGGTATATACACTGTGTGTATATAGATATAGATATATATATATATATATATATATATACCTGAATATATAGGTCTAAAGATAGATGCCTGCAACTAAGCAGACAGAGCTATGCATATCAGGACATTCACATGGAGATGTGAAGGAAAAAGATTCATTTAAGAACAAGGAGGTGAAACCTACTTGAGAAGATATATAGAGAATCTATTCACCAAGAGATGATGGTAAAGGAATGCTATCCAGTGAATAACCAGGATGGTTACGTGAAAAAACAGAGGATAATATCAGTCTGTAAACAGCAAGTCCGGAGTCCTGTGGAACTCCAGCATGGTAAAAGGACAGAAACGCATAGAATGAGATACCAGGTTGACCTACGTGAGGGACAAAGGAGGTATCAGGCGTTTTCCAGATTAATATGTGCTGTCCTTGAAGTATTAAGATACCATGAGAACAAGCTGCAAAAAAAAAAAAAAAAAAAAAAAAAAAAAAAAAAAAAAATAGTATATTCCCTATAGGAATGGGATAACTCTTAGACTTTCACGTGGAGAAGGCTTATGTCCTTTTTCCCTCTTTTTTTTTTTTTTTAAAAGAAGATAGTAGGGTGTGAAGAACCCTCACAGTCATAGGGGATGACTGAGGAAGCCTTTTTCAACCATGATGGATAGCCATTAAAGAAACTCTATGCTCTCTAGCAAGGGCCCATAGTGGAAAGCTTCTCAGTAGGATTGCAGAGAGCATTATGCAGGAGAACTGGGATGTAGAACTGGCTGGTGGAGAAAACAGACAGCCACGTCCACTACGTTGCCAAACCCAGAGATTGGAGATGGCAAGTAGAAGATAGTGTAAGAAGCCTGTAGTGAGAAGGATTATCCAAGAAAGATGTAGAAAACTGTCTTGGAATCACTACTAAGGCCAGACAGGAGTGGTGGAAGACAAGACTGGGACTTGTGGAAAAGTACCAGTAGTCAATTACTGGAACTCCTGCATGGTCAGCTACTGAATAGGACAACAGAGAGAGTCGGTCTGTGTCAAACAGAGAGAACAGACTGAACAAAGAGAGCAAGCTGTCTCTGTCTGCAGAGCTGCCCAGATAAAGAAGGGAGTTTACTCAGGAGAAGAAACTCTACAGTGAAAAGAAAGACAAGAAAAGTCTTTCAATGGTATGGTACCACTCTTACAGGGGAAACCCTGGTGAAGAGGGTAGAGATAGAAGCTGAAGAAGGACTTACCAGATGGTAAGTCCCTGGAAGGAAAAAATTCATGCTGGTACAGAGAAACTATCATGTGATAGTTGCTAAACCTCTCTTCTAGTCAGGAAGAGGTGGAAAACCCTGTAACTTATTTTATTTATTTAGACAGTTTTGTATACCGCCTTATCCTTCAATCAAAGCGGTCACAACACAATTGGGGGATACATTTAACGCGTGGGGATATGAGACACATACACTAATACTTTACAGGGAACATGGGCAATGGAGGGTTAAGTGACTTGCCCAAGACCACAAGGAGCATCTGTGGGACTAGAAACACCAGTCCTTCCGGCCCAAGGTTGCTGTCCTCTAGTGGGATTTGAACCTCCGACCTTCCGGCCTGAAGTACCTTGCCCCAACCACTAGGCTACTCCTCCCTCTATAGACATGAATATCCTGACAGTTCAGCATACTGAAGAGTAAATGGATTTCCTGAGAATAGGAATCCCTGAGCAGAGTGTTGAATGGAAAAACAGTGAAAAACCTCTGCTGAAAAGGAGTTAACTGTAGTTATAAAAAGATTAATCAGAAACCTATGGTTACTGTGTTTATTCAGCCTGGCTAGAGTTTGGATTGTTCAGACCAGGGCGAGACTTCCCCTGCTTGGGAACATCCGAATGATGGGCAGGAGAAGAGGAAAACCTCTTTCTTTTAGGGAAAGAAGGTTTGGTAGGGCATTTCCTACCTGCTGAGGAAGGAGAGGGCTTAGGATGGCCCTCAGAAACAGGAAAGTCAGTGGAGCAATGAGCAACCTGACGTAAGGACTCCTTATTGAAGAGATTTTCTCCAGTACAAGGAGTATTACTCAGTCTTTGTTGTGCCCATCTACTCAAGTCTGATGCTTGGAGCCAGGCTTTACGACGTGCTCCTATGGCTATAGCAGAAGTCCTGCTAACAGACTCAAAAGAGTCTAGGGAAGCACGAGAAAGAAACCAAGAGATATTTTGGCTATGACTAAGAAGTAAGGAATAGTCTGCAGCCTTGGGCTCTGATAGAAAAGGAGTCAAAAGAGATAATTTCTTTGTGATCTCCTGAAGGGATAGACTCATATAGAAAATATATGAGAGAATCCTTGTTGCCAGCATAGATGTTTGGAAGGTTTGACGTCCAAAGGCATCCAGTGTTCTAGATGCACGCCCTGGCGGGAAAGAAGAATGTTTTTTCTTGCTTTTTACCTTCCTCATTGCTGATTCCACTACAATGGAATGATGGGGAAGTTGAGGCTTTTGAAATCCTGGGGAGGGGGGCACCTGATACAGAAGATCAGTTGCTGAGGAGGTGAAGAAACCCTTAAAGGTTTTTCCCATACCCTCAGAAGAAGATTCTGCAAAGAGTGATGTAAAGGAAGCATTATATTTTCCTCTTCTGCAGAAAAAGCCTGAGAAGACTCATAGCCAGGGATAGGAATATTAAGGAAGGTTGCCATGTCAAGGAGAAATTTCTGAAAAGAAGGATCTCCGATGGGAACCATCCCTGGACAGGCTAAATTTGAAAAGGTAGCCTGGGCACCGGAGGATGTACCTGTCCGGTGCAGAACAGGATTTGTAATGGATGGACACTGGAACTGGCAGTTATGAGTTGAGACAGTCAGTAGTGCATCATCCATGCCAGGTATCGACTCCAAACTAGGTATAGAGAGGAGCGATCCAGGTGAAAAAAGCATGGAAGGAGCTGGTTCCAATGATACTGCAGGTACTGGCATCGATACCGATACCGGTAGTTGTGCCGGAATCGAAGGCGAAACCGACACCGAAGCAGTCATCGGAGGCTGCTCAAGCGGTACTGAGGCAACTAAAAACCCTTGGTAATTATCCTCGGTACCGTGCATGCGGAATCGGTAAACATCGGTTCCGAGACGCGTCGGTACCCAGTCCTCTAGACTAGAAATCGATTCTAGACTCGGCATCGAAGGAAGCGAGTCCATCGATGCATGCCTAGAGGGTACCGACGTCGGTGGTGGTATCGGCGGTACTGCCGATACTGGAAAGTCAACCTGGCACGTTTTGGTCGGTCCCGAAGGTACCGAGAACGCCAGATGACGATCCCTGGTGAAGAGCGGATCACTCAACACCAGTGCCGATGCCGGGGTATCGGTACCGCTCGAAGCGGATGCCACCACCAAGCATGGCTCAGGTATGTTCTGTGAGGGGTGAGCCCCAGGAACAACCTGAAACCCCTGAGATGCTTTGGAGTCCAAAAACTCCCGCCGGGGTTTTAATGCCAATGGGGTCTTGAGGGCAAGGCCAGGGCCGTCAGCATGCTTAGCATGAGACTTACCACTCAAGTATTGGCTAGTCTTAACAGACTGTTTGTGGGTTACCTGATCCTGTAGAGAAGAAATGGCCGGTGCCCTGCCATAGGGAGGGAAAACGGTATCGAGGGAAACTCGAAAGAGAGAATCTCTTCTCACAGTATTGTAGCCTGACGGTTCAGGGGAAAAAGGGTCAGGACCCAAACAGGTTAGACACCAGTCATTGGAGTCTAAAAAGAAAACTGTATTTCCACAGTGAAGGCACTTCTTAGGAGAAGGCGGCTCCATGATGGAAAGGCCTTATAGGCCCAAAAATTTTAAGACAGAAACTGAGGGAAAACTCTCCCTCAGTTTGAGAAAAAGAAAAGAAAAAACCCCACCGGCGGTACAGGTGGCGGCGGGAAAACAGCCGCGACCATAAGAAAAGAAGAAAGAAAAAACTAAAGAAAAAAGTTTCTGCGGTGACAGGACGTCGTCCTGCCGGCTCCGCAGAAAAACAAAAACTGAGGAGAGACAGTTGGAAAGGCGGGAAGGCAGCACGCAGGCGCTGAGGGATGCTCCCAAAAGCTTTCTGATTGGACGCTGGGGAGCGTTCCCGCGCAGGCTCCGTCGGTACCGACGTACCCATGTGTGAAGACTCATTCCTGCTTGTTCCTGGAGATTAACCTTTTTTCATTAGCCGAGCCCTTTCAAAGGCCAAGTCGTAAGAGAGAACCGATCCACCTGAGGCATTCGCAGAGGACCTTGAATCAGAAGATCCGCTGTTGGGGGCATTCGCCATGGCTCCTCGTCGAGAAGATGTACCAGATCGGCATACCATGGACGTTGCGGCCAATCCGGCGCTAACACTACTCTCCCCTTGTGAGCTTCAATACGCTGAACTACTCGCCCTATGAGAGCCCACAGGGGAAAGACAGAGAAGACCTTGCATGGGCCATCATTGCATCAAGGCATAGATACCCTCCGACATTCTCTCGCCTTCTGCTGTAAAACCGATTCGCCTTGGCCGACCGCAAGGTCGCTATGAGATCCATAACCGGAGGCCCCCACCTGAGGACTATCTGAGCAAAAACCTCAGGATGAAGCTCCCATTCTCCGGCATCCACATGGACTCGGCTGAGAAAATCCGCCGTCACATTGTCCGTTCCCACAATGTCGGCCACCAACAGCGCCTGTAGCCAAGGCTCTACCCAGACGAACAACATTTCTGCTTCCTCCTCCAGAGCTGCACTTCCCGTGCCCCCTTGCCGATTGAGGTAAGCCACTGTTGTGGCATTGTCCAATAGCACCCGCACCGCTCGACCCTGCACCGAGGTTTTGAACGCTCGAAGCGCTAGCGCTACCGCTCACAACTCCAGCCAGTTGATCGACCATTTGGCCTCCTGTTCGTTCCAACATCCCTGCGCAAACAGATCCCCGCAATAAGCTCCCCAATCTGCGAGGCTGGCATCTGTTAACAGCGGAAGCCACTGCGGCTGTTCTAGAGGCAGGCCCGCCGCCAGAGTCTTTGGGCAAAGCCACCATTGAAGAGACTTCCTGACTCGCAATGGACAGGGAAGTCGTTTGCACAGGGAATCATTCTGGTGCGACCAATGCCGGAGTAGCAACCTCTGTAACGGATGCATGTGCACTCTGGCCCAAGGTACTACGTCTATCGTCGCCACCATAGTCCCTAGAATTTGAAGGTAGCTAAAGGCTGACGGCGCTGGAGTCCTTACAAACTTGCGCACCAGACGACAAACCGCCTGAGCCCACAGACCTGGCAGAAACACTGCCCCCACTCGGGTGTCGAACCGCACTCCTAAGTACTCCAGAACCTGAGATGGACCTAAACGGCTCTTGGTCGCATTGACTACCCAACTGAGACTCTGAAGAAACTGCACCACCCTGCCTGTAACTTGCACGCGTGGCCTTGGATTTCGCCTGTATCAACCAATCGTCGAGATAAGGGTGAACTAATATACCTTCTTTTCGCAGGGCCGCCGCTACCACCACCATTACCATGGTGAAGGTGCACGGAAACGGCAATGCTTGAAACTGAAAATGCCCTCACGGAAGCACGAATCTTAGGAACTTCTGATAACCTGGTCTGATCGGGATGTGTAAGTACGCCTCGGTAAGATCGAGTGACGTCAAAAATTCTCCCTGACGAACTGCCACTATCACCGACCGTAAAGTTTCCATTCGAAAATGAGGTACCCGCAGACACCGATTTACTCCCTTGATGTCTAGAATAGAACGGAAGGACCCGTCCTTCTTTGGGACCATGAAATAAATAGAGTATCGACTGATGCCGTAGAGCTCTCATGGGACCGGTACCACTGCTCCCAACTGATGAAGACGAGCCAATGTCTGCCATACCGCAGTCGTTCTTTCTTGCCCTCTGCAAGGAGAAAGGACAAAAGTCTACTACCGGACGAGCAAATTCAAGAGCATAACCTTCACGAATGACCTCCAACACCCACTGATCGGACGCTATCTGGACCCAGGCAGGAAGAAACTCTCGAAGCTGACCCCCTACTGGCTGAATTTCTGCCTGGGCCCGCCTCAGTCATTGTGGCATTCTAAGCGCCATGGAGGAGGGACTAGCAAATCCTCTGCCCGACCCTCGAAAATCTTGACCTTGCGAGGAAAAACTTCCTCTTTGGAAACCTCACAACCGGGAGGGTACAAAAACGTCTGAAGTCCCGAAACTGACCTCGCAAAGCTGGCTGAGACCGACCCTGCTTCGGCTTATCCTCCGGCAAGCGTCCGCCTTTTGATTCCCCCAAATCCTTGACTAACTTGTCAAGATCCTCGCCAAACAACAACTTCCCCTTAAAAGGTAGCTTACTAAGACGGGACTTGGAGGTACCGTCCGCCACCCAATTTCTTAACCAAAGATGACGACGTGTGGCTACCAAGGAAGCCATACTATTTGCTAAAGCTCGGATTAAATCATAGTGGACATCTGCTAAATAAGCGACCCTGACTTGAGCCATGTCACATCTGTTAAGCGCTCCTGTGCCTGCTGTGCCGGCTGCTGTAAGCACTGCGACCATCTAAGACAAGCCCTCGCTACCCAAGCCCTGCAAATAAAAGCTTGCAGCGAAAGAGCATTAACCTCAAAGGCTTGCTTCAATAAGCCATCCACTTTCCTATCCTGCACATCTTTCAAAGCCGCACTGTCTTCTACTGGAATGGTCATTTTCTTTGTGACTGCTGAGACCACTGCATCTATATGCAGAGAACGAAACATCTCTCTCTGTTGATCAGCCAAAGGGTAAAGTTGATTCATAGACCTAAGCCCCGCAATCCAGCCTCTAGCAAATACCATTCACCTTGAATCATCTGCTTAACTACTCGGTGAATGGGAAACAGCCTGAGTTTGACGCACTGCCTGGATGAAAGGATCCTCCAAACCCTCCTCCTCCGGTGGTTGGACCGAAGAAAGACTGAGCACCTGAAGGGACTCTGTAGTAAGTGCTGTCAGCTCCTCTCTCCGAAAGACCCTTATAATCCTCGCCTAATTCTCAGGCTCTTGAATCTCACCATCCTCAAGTTCTTCCATTCCTGATTCTGGCTCTAAATCAATATTTTCCGCATCCGGTCAATCCGAATCCAAAGGCTGATCCTCCAGAGACCGAGCCCTCTTAAGCGGTCTCACTAGACCGCTTCCAATCTTTTCTGTTTGCACTACCGCAGTCCCAAGCAGCAACGGATCTGCAACGGCCACCTGCTGTCGCAAGCAATACGCTTGATGCATTATCAGCACAAAATCTGGGGAAAAACCTCTGAGGGCCGCCCCAGGCACTGCCGTAAAAACGGAACTAGTTGACCCCACCGGACTCTGCATAAGGGGCACAGACGGAGCCTCCAGAAGAGACTCTCCTTCCAATACACTAGGCGGACTGAGTCCCCTCACAAATTTTATCCTGAATCTCCTGCTCTATATTGGTAGATTCAGCTGCACAGCCACGGCAGACTCCAGTGTCCGAAACTGCGCCCCTACACGATCCACACACTAGACACTGTGGACGCGATGGCATTAGCCACCAGAAAATAAAAGCTCACCACAGAGAATAAGAACCAAAACCAAGAAACAGAAATAAAGCTGCTGGGGTTTTTTTTATATTTGTCTTCTTTAAGACCTAAACACCACAACCAAGCTCACAAAATTAAAGGTTTTTGTTTTTTTTTAAACTTGACAATATATCCTCACCTGAAATTTAACCAAACTTTACCAGGTAACGCAATGATATAAAGTTCAGAAAGCTGAAAAAATCAAAACTGCTTCCCGCTTTAAAAAACGCAGAAAGAAAACGCCCAGCAAGGCAGCACAGCTTAATTTGCTGCCGAAATGGCCCGCCCACGCGATCTAGGCTCTCCAGCCTCCCTGATCGCCAAATGCCCGACGGAGCACTCACCTCTGCCCCCAAAGTACTTCTGAGCCGATTTCACTATGAAAAACAGCAGCCCTGCAATCCATGGAACTGCTAGGAGGAGGCCCGGAGCAGCTGTCGCCAAGAGGGCGCTCGGATCCCAACTCTACAGAAAAACTGCCGCTGCCACCAACATCTGAAAGGCAGCCATTTAATACAACTGCACAACTCCCCTTCGTCCAAACCAAGAGGGGAGAGCAGGCCGGACACATGGGAAAGTCTGAGGAGAGAGAAGGGATGCCTTATGCCAGGTTCGATCCCCCTACCTGACCAAACTTTTTTTTTTTTTTTTTAAGAAACTTTACTAGAAATGTACCGAAAGCTCCCAAACAGAAGTTAAATTAAATTATAGGGAAACAAATCAACATTAAACCCTATCTAATCTAGCCAAATGCTCCTTATCTGTTCCTCTAGTGAGCCCAGCAACTAGGCTCACTATGTCCTCCTGCTGCATAGAGAATGAACACACTGGGAGCTGATGGGAGAGACCAGCAGGATACTTCCAGTGATGTCATGATTCTGACATGCCCAGTCTCCATGCTGCAGGAGAAAGTGCACTACCCAGAGGTGAGGGACTGAACTGGAGGGACGATAAGGAACTTTGATTTCTTTCCCGAGGCAAGCTGACTATTTGGATTAAAAGTAAAAAGGTGACTACTTCCAAGAATTTGGTACGGGTATACAGTAAGCAAGTCCAGCTTAAGGACCGAACTGGAGTTCAGGTGGCTAATAAGAGCTGATAGCCTGCTTTGACTATACTTGGGACCCAGGAATCTGTAGTAATCTTCTCCCAGGATGGAAGGAAGAAGTCAACCTGACCCCCTCAGAGGAGGGATGAGCTACATATTATGCAGGGGTTCTGGCTGCAATAGATAAGAGTCAAAAAAGGGAGCTGTTGCTCTGAATAAACAGGGATAGCCTGATTTGATTCAGCTCTTTCCTGTGGAAGCTTGAGAAAGACAGACAAGGTGCTGGGTCTGCTGAGGTTGTTTTTGGTAAGAATAAAAAATCTTCTAATGGCACAGATTCAAGCTAGTGAGCCTTGTGGATGAGTTAGATGAGGGCAGGACAGCAGAAAGATGCTGAAGTAGACATAATAAAACATAACTATTGCATCTTTTTTACTTTAACCACCAAACAAAAATATCTCCTGTAAAAGAGCTTCTGCCTATTTGGAGGAGACATCCTCATGTAATCCAAATGAAAGCAATCAAGCTAGGTGACTGGTTGCAATGGCAGCAACAGAAGTTCTAGACGTTTCAAAGATGTCATATGCCTTTTGTATCAGATGACTGCCACACTCATCTGCTTCTGCTAATATGGTAGCTGATTCTGATGACTGGAAGAAAAAGCTTAAATTGTATTGAAACATAAAAAGTAATAAGCCACTATGAGGACATAAAGACATGGTCCCCTACAATATTTGCCAAAAGTGATCTAAAGACCATAGATCTTCACCAGAAGACATACTGGAAAACTCTACACTTCTTGGCTTTCCTCATAGATTTTTTTTTACACACACACACACAGTAAGTAGAATTTACCACATATGAAATTGATGTTTTTAAGCAGTCCATGAATAGGGACTGCACCAGTATGCTTTTTATAGAGGCCAACAAAAAAAATCTGCCTGTGGTTCCTCCTCAACCATATGTTAGATACAGTTGTGGTCAACATTATTGGCACCTTGCATTTTAAGTATGTTGTGTACAATATCTTGAGAAATAAGTGGAAATATTCCAACTGTATGTCGTCATATTTTAATAGTGTGCTCAAAGGTATACAAAAAACAGATGTCTGTGCAACTTAGATGTAGTAATTTCTGAGAAAAAAAACAAAAATACAAAATAGGATTTGGACAGGATTAATGGCACCCTTCATTAATATTTGGTGGCACAACCCTTGGCAACATTTCTCTAAACATTTCTTGTAGCCATCTATAAGGTTCGTACATCTGTCTGCTGGTAGTTTCTCCCACTCTTCAAATGCGATTTGTTCCAGCTCATGATGTTTCCAGAATTCCTTTTACCAACGGAAGATTTCAGCTCTTTCCAAAGGTTCTAGATTGGATTGTGATCAGGACTCATTGCTGGCCAGTTTAAAACAGTCCATCAGTTCCTTTTTAACCATTCTTTTGTACTTTTGGATTGTGGAGAATTCATGACCTTCGACTCAGACCTAGCTTCCTGACACTGGGTAGCACGTTTTGCGGCACAATACTTTGTAGTCCTCTGATTTCATGATTCTTTTAATACATTCCAGGCCTGCAGTTACTGAGGCAGCCAAACAGACCCAACAACATTATGGAACCTCCACCATATTTAAATGTAGGAAGAATGTATTTTTCGTTGTTGTTGTTAAGTGCCATCGAGTCAGAGTTGACTCATGGTGACCCTCTGGATAGCTATCCTAAATTGTGTTTGGTCTTCAGTCAGGAAGCTCATTGTTGACAGACTGGTACCCATAGCTGCTATTGTATCGATCCATCTCATTGCTGGCCTTCCTCTTTTGCGATGACCTATCTTGCCAAGCATGATGTCTCTCTCTAATGATCTCTCTCTTCGCATGATGTGTCCAAAGTATGAAAGTCAAAGTCTCGTCTTATGAGCTTCTAAAGAAAGCTTAGGTTTGATCTCCCCTAGTACCGACTGGTTGTTCTTCGGGCAGTCCATGGTATACACAGTATTCGCTGCCAGCACCATAATTCAAAGACATCAATTTTCTTCCTATCTTTTTCACTGTCCAGCTTTCACATCCATATGATGTTATTGAAAATACCATGGCTTGAACAAGTCGAATTGTTGTATGGAGAGAGACATCTCTGCTCTTGAGAATCTTATCTAGGTCTTTCATAGCCATTCTGCCAAGAGCAATGTGTCATCCAATTTCTTGACTTCTTGTTGCTTCTTTATTGATAGTTGATCAAGTAGGTTAAAGTTGTTCACGATTTCAATTTCTTCTCCTTCAATGATGAACCTGTTGATTATGCCAGTTGTCATGATCTTTGTCTTCTTTACATTAAGGTGCAGGCCCATTTTGAGACTATGTTCTTTGATTGTGAGAAGCAAATGTTTCAGATCATCTTCACTTTCAGCCAGTAATGTGGTATCATCAGCATAGCGAAGGTTGTTGATGAGTCTTCCACCAATCTTCACACCTCTGTTGTCTTCATACAATCCTGCTTCTCTGATGATTTGTTCTGCATATAAATTAAACAGGTAGGGGGAAAGTATGCAGCCTTGTCTTACACCTTTGCTTATTTTAAACCATTCTGTTTCTCCTTGTTCCGTTCGAACTGTTGCTTCTTGATCAATGTACATATTGTGCAAGAGTACGATCAGGTGTTCTGGTATACCCATGCTTCTTAATGTGGCCCAGAGTTTCTCATAGTTTACACAGTCAAAAGCTTTGCTATAGTCGATAAAGCACAAATAGATATCCTTTTGATATTCTTTAGTCTTTTCAAGGATCCATCTCACATACGCAATGTGGTGTCTCGTTCCTCGCCCTTTTCTGAACCTTGCTTGCACTTCAGGTAGTTCTTGTTCCAGGTATGGTTGTAGTCTCTTCTGAATAATCTTCAGTAGAATCTTGCTGGCATGTGGGATCAGAGCGATTGTGCGATAATTTCCAGTCAGTTGGATCACCTTTCTTTAGTATTGGTATAAACGCAGATCTTTTCCAGTCAGTTGGCTATGATGTTTTCCATATTTCTTGGCAGAGCCTTGTAAGTACGGTAACAGCTACATCAGATTGTTGTAAAACGTCCATTGGAATGCTATCAATGCCAGGTGCTTTGTTCTTTGATAAGGCTTTCATTGCCTTCTTTCATCACCAATGGTTTCCGATCATAAGGTACAGGTTGAAACCACTGTTGGTCCACTTGATCTTTATCATATAAAAACTCTGTATATTCCTTCCATCTTTTCTTGATCTTCTCAGCATCATTCAACATAGAACCTTGAGCATCTTGTAACATTCCAATTCGAGGCTGCAACTTTTTCTTTAACTCTCGTAGCTTTAGGAAAGCCGATCTTGTTCTTCCTCTAATCTGCTTCTATTTCCTTGCATGCGTCATTGTAGTACTTTTCCTTGTCCTGTCTTACTGCACGTTGGAAATCTCCGTTGAGTTCTGTGATTGTCTTTCTCCTCTGACCTTAGCTTCTCTGCGTTTCTGGGCAATTTTCAGAGTTTCTTCCGTCATCCATTTTGGCCGTTTTTGCTTTTTCACCTTTTGTAGAGACTTCTCGCTTTCTTCCAACACAACCTTCTTGATGTCATTCCATAACTCTTCTGGAGCTCTGTCATTTGTATCTAAAGCAGCAAATCGATTTTGCAGGCAGTCTTTAAATTCCAGTGGTATATTCTCAAGGTCATATTTTGCTGCATTCATGAGTGGTTTGCTTTTTAACTTTAGCTTGAGTTTGCATACTAGTAGTTAATGATCTGTACCACAGTCAGCTCCAGGTTTTGTCTTTGTTGATGTAATAGAGCTTTTCCATCGTTGACTTCCACAGATGTAGTCAATTTGATTTTTATACAATCCATTGGGTGAAGTCCATTTGTACAGTTGCAGCGTGTGTTGCTGGAAGAAGGTGTTCGAGATGAATAGATCGTTGGTCTTGCAGAATTCTATCAGTCTTTCTCCAGCTTCATTTCTGTTGCCAAGTCCATATTTTCCAACTACTTTGTCTTTGTTGCCAACGTCTGCGTTCCAGTCACCCATGACCATCAGGATATCCTGTTTGCATGTTCTGTCAATTTCAGCTTGTATTTGTTCATAGAACTCTTCAATTTCATTCTCTTCTGCAGCTGTTGTTGGGGCATATACTTGAATTATATTTGTGTTGATAGGCATTCCTCGTAGACGAATAGAGATTAAGCGTTCGCTGACTGCATTGTATTTCATTAAAGTTCTTGCAAGTTTCTTCTTTATTATAAATGCAACACCATTTCTTCTTTGTCTTTCATTTCCAGCATAGTAGACCATGTGATGCAAAGTGCCCGATGCCAGTCCATTTCAGTTCGCTGACACCCAACAGATCAAGTTGTACACGTTCCATTTCATTCTTGACCACCTCCAACTTCCCTTGGTTCATGCTTCATACGTTCCATGTTTCAATGTGTAAAACATCTTTACAGCTTCTGACTCATTTCATGCGCAGCTACATCAGCAGTCAGACGTCCCGAGGGCTTTGATCCAACCACATCATAAATGCTGGCTTTACTCTGAAAAGTCTTCAGCTCTTCCCCAGTAGCTAGTTGAGTGCCTTCCAACCTGGAGGGTCTCATCTTCCAGCACTATAGCACAATTTGTTTTGTTGTAACTATCCATTGGGTTTTCATGGCAAGATACAGAAGTAGATTGCTGGGCCTTTCTTCCATGCAGTTTAAGTTTGGTGTTGTTGCCATTGTTACAGAAATGTGATCCTCCGCCGTCAACACTATCCCATTCTGCTGCTGCCCAGATGGGTGGTTTGTCTTGGTCTGGCACCTCAGCTGAGACCTGTCCATCTTGGGAGACCCTGCCAGTAGTTAAACTACCGATAGTTTAGCTCTCAGCATCACTGATGCACACAAGCCCTCACAGTACGACAAGCTGCAAACCAAGTGAGGGTATTTTTCGTTATAAGCTTCATTTTTTGCCTGTAAATGTACTGCTGGTCTACACTGTCAAAGAGCTCAAGTGTGGTTTCATCTGTCCACAGAACATTTTTCCAGAATTGTGGTTTCTAATGGGCAAAGATCAAGTATGCCTATTTATATCTATCTGAGCAGTGGGGTCAGCCTTTGCCCATGAAGTCCTCCATTGTTTAGTGTGCAGCATATGATGCGAGTTGAAAGCACCATTCCAGATGTCTCTAAGTCAGTCTTAAGCTGTTCGGATATTGTATATGGTGTTTTTCCAGCTGTTCACGCTAACCTTCCAAGACCTCTTGGATTAAATTTCCTCTTTCCATCACAACCTGGAGGTTCTTGACAGTTCCATGTGCAGAAAAATTAACAATATTGCGAACTGTAGACGCAGGAATCACAAGGTCTTTGGAGATGGCCTTGTACCCCTTTGAAGTTTTTCTGATGGTCTCAAGCAACTCTCATCTTCATCATTGTGAAATGGAACAGGGCATGAATGTGGCCATTTTAAACATTAGAGCAATCATTTTGAGTACTGAATTGATCACAAGTGTGTCTAATTTTACTGCAACGGGAATGTGGTTTTCCTGTTCAAACTGATTTGAATTGTTTATAAGGATGCCAGTAATCATGTCCTTTTAGCTCTCTAGCTCTGAATACTTGATTTGAGTTGATTCAGTGTCTGCTTTATTGCTTGCTTTAATGTTTATCTTGATTATATTGATTGGGGACACAAATGGTTTGGGCTTAGGGATGATTTGGTTACTTATAGTCTGACGCCAACCCTGCAGTGTGCAAATGAACCAAAAAACAAAAAAAAACAAACAAACCTTGGTCTTCCTATCTTTCTGTCTCTATCACATTTCTATCTATTTACAGCCACCCTGATCTACATTCTAGTGGCAAACAACCTAAATTTTGGTTATAAGTTTAGGAATATTTAGTTTTCCTACATTCCTTGCATAGCCTTTTAAAATCAGAAATCTGAGTGTGCCCTCAATTCATATAAGGTCTACTGGCCAGGGACACAAATTCCCACCCACCCTACCCTTCACCCCACCCACCCCGGGGTTGCATTGCCTATATAGTCGTCATATAGATTGACATCTGTCCTCCAATTAGGTATTAACACCCACTTTTTCTCCTTGTCCTAGAAAGCAAAATTAGACTTACCTGCTAACTGTTGTTTGTTGAGGAACTCCAGTCCAGTCCTGCACCTCTGGGTAGTGCACCTCCTCCAGCAGCTTGGAGACTGAGCATGTCCAAACTTGAAGTCACCAGTACTAGTACGGCTGGCACCACCCACCAGCTCCCAGTAACCTATTGACAAAGCAGACTCACAGGAGCAACAAATAAGTAGTTAAACAGGTAATAACCAGAACAAATGACTAATTTAAAACTTAGCTGAACACACACCACCCCCTCCCTGGCCCCAAGGAGGAACTCCGTCACCCCCCCCCCCCCCCACACACACACCCCCACAAGAGAGGACGAGGCCCACCTGAGGAAAGTGATAGCAAAGAGCTGCCAAGAGCTAGAGCACTCCCGGCCCGCCCTGGCACACCAAAGTGGTGACAACTCCTCACTACCCCAGCACCACTGATGCCTACAGCAACTAAGTAGACAGACTGATCACAACAACAAAGGCCCTCATCAAAACCCCTGAATGGGATCCAGGACTGGACTGGAGTTCCTCAAGGAAGTATTAGCAGGTAAGTCTAATTTCCCCATAGAGCACGAACAGGCAATCAGACTTGCGATACTTGAAGGCGACAGCGTGTTTTTGCTTGATAGTCCTTCACACATTCAAGAGATGCAAGCTGAGGCTGGCGGCATCAGATCCCGAGCCCTCCAAGACGGGCAGGGTCATGGGTTGGTTGACATGAAATGCTGAAACCACCTTCAGCAGGAAAGGCGGCACAGGATGCAACACCACCTTCTCCCACAAGAACGAAGGGTATAGCTCCCAAGATAAGGCTTGAAACTCAGAGATCCTACGCTCAGAACAGATTGCTACCAAGAAATCAGTCTTCAGAGTTAGGTCTTTCAGCGAGGAACGGCTCAAGGGCTCGAATGGCACCCTAGCGAGTGCCAAGAGAACCATGTTGAGATCCCACTGCGGCACCACCGCTTTGCATGGCGGCTGCAAACAAGCTATCACCCTCAAGAAACACAACACGTCTAGATGAGAACCCAACGGCACCCGTTAAACCTTTCCATGGTAACAGGCAATAGCCACTAGTTGCATCCACAACGAGCTGGCCACTAGGCCCTTATCAAAACCATCCTGTAAGAAGGCCAAGATCTCCGGGACAGAAACCGCCATGGGTCATGCCTGCTTCTCTGCGCACCAAGCCTCAAAAACTCGCCATATCCAAACATAGGCAAGTGAGGTTGACCTCTCCCGCACCTTCAACAAGGTAGAAATCACTGGACCTGAATAATCTTTCCTCCTCAACTGCGCCCTTTCAAGGGCCAAGCCATAAACGAGAACCAATCCACTTGAGGCATAATCACCAGACCTTGTACCAGGTGGTCGGCTTGAGACGTCAAGCGCCACAGCCGGCACCTCCAGAAGCCGAACCATGTCTGCATACCATGGACACCGCAGCCAGTCTGAGGCTATCAGAATGACACGCCCCCTGTGAGCCTCGATCCGCTGCACGGCCGATCAGTGCCCAAGGAGGAAAGACATACAATAGGCCCTACGCAGGCCATTGCTGTAGCAGAGCATCTAGACCCTCGGACATTCTTTCCTGTCTTCTGCTGAAAAACTGGCCCGCCTTGGCGGTCTTGAACGTAGCCATCAGGTCCATGACCAGCGTTCCCCACCTGTGTGAACACCTCCGCCTGGAGGGACCACTCCCCAGGTCCACGTTCACCCGGCTGAGATAGTCTACCGTCACATTGTCGACTACTGCAATGTGCACCACCGAGATCCCCTGAAGGCAAGGCTCTGCCCAGGCGAATAGCCACTCTGCCTCCTCTTCTAGAGCAATGCTGCCCTTGCCTCCCTGACAATTGAGGTAGGTCACCATTGTCGCGTTGTCCAAAAGGATTCTGACCGCCTTTCCTCGCAGACCTGACTCCAAGGCGCAAAGCGCTCGGGCCACAGCTCGCATCTCTAGCTGGTTGATTGACCACCACACCTCCTGTGCGCTCCAGGTCCCCTGGGTGAAGGGCCCCTTGCAATGGGTCCCCCAACCCATCAAACTGTCATCCATCATCACCGGGATCTACTATGGCGCCTCGAGGGGCATGCCCACTGCCAACGTTTCTGGACAGAGCCACTACTGGAGCGCCCTCCTGACCTCCTACAGGCAAGGGAGCCTCCAGGAAAGGAAGTCAGTGATGCAACCACTGCCGGAGCAGGGCCCTCTGCAGAGGTTGCATATGCGCTGTTGCCCACAGCACCACCTCCAGGGAAGCCACCATGGTCCCTAACACCTGCAGATACTGCCAAGCCATCGGCTCTGGCAGGCCCAGAAAATGACAGCAGCCGATACAGTCCTTGAGCCCTCTGCTCCAGCAGAAAATCTCGACACTGACGAGTGTCGAACCTTGCTCCCAAATACTCCAAATTCTGCGATGGGACCAAATGGCTCTTTGCCGTGTTGATCACCCAGCCGAGGCCTTCAAACAGACTCACCACCCATGAGGTTGCTAACACACTAATCTCTGGATGTCACCCAAATGAGCCAGTCGTTGAGGTAAGGGTGCATGAGCACCCTCTACTTGCGGAGTGCAGTGGCCACCACCATCATGACCTTGGTGAAGGTGCAGGGGGCTGTCGCCAGGCCGCATGGCAAAGCCTGAAAGTGGAAATGGCCCATTGGTACCGCAAAACGCAGGAACCGCTGGTGCTCCGACCTGATGGGAGTACAAAGATACGCCTCCGTGAGATCGAGGGATGTCAGAAACTCCCCCCTTTCTCACCGCAACCATCACCGACCGCAACGTTTCCATCCGGAAATGCGGAACCCGCAGACAACGGTTCACTCACTTGAGATCCAGAATCGGGCGTAAGGACCCATCCTTTCTGGAGACCATGAAATAAATGGAGTATCGACTGCAGCCACACAGCTCCTGGGGAACAGGGACCGCCACCCCAAGCCGAAGCAGATGCGACAGGGTACCCCGTACGGCTGCAACCTTGCCGGAAGCTTTGCAGGGGGACCGGATGAAGGACTCACTCACCGGTCGAGTGAACTTGAGGGCACAGCCTTTGCGGATGATTTCCAGGACCCAATGGTCAGATGTTATCTGGACCCAAGCAGAATAAAACTCCTGTAGCCGACCCCCCATGGGCTGCGCCTCTGCCTGGGCCCCCCCTCGCTTCATTGGGGCTTCTTGAACCCAGAAGTGGAGGCGGCAGAGAAACTCCTGCCAGCCCCTTGGAAACCTCAGAACCCCTGCCCCCAAGAAGGAAATCCACCCCTCTGGAAGGAACCCAGGCAGGATGTACGACAATGCCAAAAGTCATGAGCCTGGCCTCAAGACAGTGCCAAATTACGACCCTTTTGCTCATCCTCCGGCAAACGCCCGTCTTTAGATTCTCCCAAATCCTTCACCAACTTATCTAGGTCCTTCCTGAAGAGAAGCTTCCCCTTAAAGGACAGCTTACTCAGCCGAGACCTGGAAGAGCTATCTACCGCCCAATTACACAGCCAGAGATAGCCACCACCAACGCCATGCTTCTGGCGAGCCCACGAATAAGATCATAGTGAACATCGGTGAGGTAGGCGGCCCCGGACTCCAGCTTGGCCACCCCCCCCCCCCCGCTCCAACATGGAGTCCTCCGCCTGCTGCAGATGCTGCGACCAACGCAGACAGGCCCTTGCCACCCAGGCCACGCAGATGGAGGCCTGCAAGGCTAGGACATTGATATTAAACGCCTCCTTCAACAAGGTGTCAAGCTTCCTGTTCTGACCATCCTTCAGGGCAACAGCCCCTTCAACCGGGATGGTGGTCTTCATCACCACTGCGGCATCTACTCGTGGGGACTGGAACACCTCACGCTCCTGATCCGCCAGGGGGTAGATTTGCGACATTGTCCTGGCCCCCCTTAAGACCTGCCTCTGGCAGGTCCCACTCATCTTGAATCTTCTGCTTGACCACCCGGGTGCACCGAAAAGGCAGAGAGACTTCCGCACCACCTGTATCAACGGGTCCTCCAGAGCATCCTCATCCGCCGCCCGGCACGCAGACAAATTGAGGACTTTAAGAGACTCCATGATCAGAGCAGGAAACTCCTCACACCGAAACACCCAATCTGAGCCTGATCTTCCGGCTCCAGGAGCTCTCTGCCCTCGAGCTCATTGCCATCTAAGTTCGGCTCGACCTCCAGCTCGTCCCCCTCCGGTCCCTTGGACCCAGGAGACGGCTCCAGCCACATCTCTGAAGGCCTGGCTTTCTTAAATGGCACCACACCAAGAACCTCTCCCCTGCCCGCGGAGCCTCTCTTCACAATGAACCCCGCTAGGGAGGGGTCCCCTACTGCGCCCTACTGGCACAAGCAGAAGGCTGGGGTCAACAGAAGCACAAACTCTGGGGAGAATCCCCCAGAGCCCCCATGACCCCTAGCCCCTGGGATGTCCAGGGCCTGGGAACTGCCCCCAGTGGAGAGGAAGGGAGCTCCAGCAAGGTCTGAGCCTCCTGGATCGGCATGGACTTGTCCTGCATCGCCTGTTCCATGCTAGTAGCCTCTGCCGCACAGCTGCAGCACACGCCTTCATCTGAGATGGACCCTTGCCGGGTTTTGCAGACCAGACACTGTGGACACGGCGGCATGGGAGCCGGCCCGCTACCCTCAGATTGCTGACGGAGAAAGCGTGAGGCCCCCTATCCAACAGGCTGTGCAAAAGGAAATCCTGTCAGCACTGAGCTGCCTTATGAATTTTTTTTTGCTAACCAAGGAAACCAGAGGCACAAGGGTGCATGAAGAAGCCTCCAACAGGAGCTGTCATGCACTTCCAATGGCAGAGCAGGCCACTACCAGCATCACAGAAAGCGCGGGAGAAACAGAGTAGTCCTGCCTTCCCACACCTCAGTTGCCGCCAAAAACCACAAGGCGCTAGGCCCGAACCCTGGCAAGCCTCTTCGCACCCTAACTCACAGTGACAGAGGAAACGACCTACCTGAAAGCACGCTGGAGGGAAGAAGGGCCTTCTATGACTGCAACAGACCTCACCGCCGGTCAGTCCTCTGCACTTCTGCCAGCTCCACTGCCTTCCTCACGTTGAGCCTGCATGTGGCTTCGACATCGAGGGGGAGGAAGCAGGAGCACTCACAACCCACAGTGCAGCACAGACAGCTCCTCACCCATTCATGGGATCGGGAGCCATCCTCCAGACCCGGTTCCCCGGCAGACACTTGCACACTCCTCCGAACCCAGCGAGGGGGGGGGGGGGGGAGGGGATTCTCCTCTGCACAAGCCCTGCTCCTCAGGACTGGAGCCTGCAGTATCTTCCCTGCTTCTTCTCTTTTTTATTTTTTGAACTAAGAAATTAAATTGAAAGGAAACTAATCAAAATAAACCAAATTACAACCCTAACCAAACAGGCTCCTTATTTGCTCCTTCAGTGAGCCCACACTGTGGCTCACTTCCTCCAGCTGCTTGGAGACTGAGCATACTGGGAGCTGGTGGGTGGTGCCAGCTGTACTAGTACTGGTGACGTCAAGTTTGGACATGCTTAGTCTCCAAGCTGCTAGAGGAGGTGCACTACCCAGAGGTGCGGGACTGTACTGGAGGGACAATAAGGAACTACTTTATAAATGTCTTAATCAGCATATGATGTATTCAACACAATAGCTGTGGTGCTTTCTAAGAAAAATCATTTGGAGCTTAAGAGCTTGCCCTATATGTTTCAAGTTATTTGCTATGCATAAAGAATTGATTCTATTAATGGAAGAATTAGCTGCAATTAAACACACCTCCTCTAGGGTACAAATTGAAAAACCCTGCTGCTCCCATAAAGAATCAGACCAGGAACAAATGCATCACAGTGGGCTCTGGTAGGTTGTGACCTGTAACACGGAGACACCCTCTCAGTCAAGAGATATCACTGCATAATGCCTTCTCTGCCTTGCAAAATGAGTGTGACCAATTAGTGGAAATTGAAGTGCCCAATCTACTGATAATGCACCAAATATGAAGAAAAAAAAAAAACACAAAACAGGCAACTACTACTACTACTTGGAGATTCCATCATCACAGGCACCAACCTGGGGAACAGTTCAAAGGAAAATGATGGTCAAATGCCTCCTAGGTTCTTCAGCCAGCAGGAATATGAACCAAATTGTTGGCATATAGTTAGTGCAGAAAGTGAACACTCCAAAATTGATGTTGTCACCCATTTGGGTACAAATGACTTGTCTAGAAACAGTGCCTCTACAGTTCAAAGGGGTTTCCAGATTCTGGGAGAGAAACTCAAACCCATTGTTAACGCTATAGCGTTCTCAGACATTCTACCTGTGCTTGGTAAGAGGGCAGAAAGGCTCCATCGCATAATCAACTTTAATACATGGCTCCAAACCTGATGCAAACAAGAAGGATTTAGATATACTGTATATGTGACTGAGGAAATAGATGGAACAAGAGGCTAAACTGTGCTGATGGACTACATCTCTCCATTGCAGGGAAAAGGATCCTAAGTGAAAAATTCAGGCATTATGCAGACAGTCATTTAAACAAAATAAAGGGGGTGACGGATAGAGAAGATCAAGTTCAGGACGTCAGTCCCAGCAAAAACATCATACATTCGAAACAGCCACACTTTTAAACCACAAATCAATGGCAAGTGGGAAGGGGCGTGTAGAACAAAATCCATTCAAAACATAGGCAAGCCAATCAACAAATGCTGGAAAGCAATGAGCACAAATGCTCGAGGCCTGGCCAACAAAGTTCCTGACCTGGAAACCCTAATGGAGGAAATGGACTTTGACAATGTGGCCATTACAGAAAGAAGTAATTAGATCTTACCTGCTAATTATTGTTCCTGAAGGAACGACAGTCCCGTCCCTTTACTTCTGGGTTACGCAACCCTTCCAGCAGCTTGGAGGCTGAGCCCAACCTTTTTGGGATGGGGCGGTATAAATACCACTGGTGCCACCCACAAATTCCAGTAATCTACTGCAAAAGCAGACTTAACTAGACTTCCATAAATAGCCTAAATGAAAATAACTCACCTCAAACAAAAATATATATATTTCCTTTTTTTTTTTTTTGAAAGAGTATAAAGGAGGTAGGGCCAAGGGAGGAGGTGGTTTACCTGATCTGACCGGACCCTCCTTCCACAGCAACCCTCTACTTAGAACTGGCCCCGCTCTTGGACCGGGGCTCCGCACCTGTTTAATCGGCCGGAATGGAAACCTGAACTCGGGGGGGGGGGGGGGATCAGGGACTGGACTGTCGTTCCTTCAGGAACAATAATTAGCAGGTAAGATCTAATTACTTCTTCCTTATCGTCACTCCAGTCCAGTCCCTTTACTTCTGGGAAGTACCAGAGCAGTTCAAGTCAGGGCGGGATTCCGCCATTCCGGACCGCAGAACCGCACGTGCAAAGCGAGCGTCAGTTGCACTCTGCACGTCCAGCCTGTAGTGCTTGGTAAATGAGTGCAGAGAGGACCAAGTCACTGCCCTACAAATGTCCAGAGGGGGAACTAGACTGAACTCTGCCCAAGAGGTGGCCTGTGCCCGAGTTGAGTGAGCGCGCAGTCCCCCCCTGGGACCTGCTTCCCTTTAAGGATATAGGCGGAAGCAATCGCTTCCCTGATCCATCTGGAGATGGAAGCCTTGGCCGCCGCCTCCCCCTTGTGAGGGCCTGCAAACTGCACGAACAGCCGTTCGGATTTCCGGAAGGGTGCCGTGCGGAAGAGGTAACACTTCAAGGCCCTGTGAACGTCGAGGAGACTGAGCTTTCTATCCCTCCTTTCTGGCCCTTCTGCGGAAAAGGATGGGAGAGTAACCGACTGGTTGACATGAAAGGGAGAGATAACCTTAGGCAAGAAGGATGGCACCGTCCGCAGGACCACCTTATCCTTGAGGAAAGACAGAAAGGGGGGCCGAGACGATAGGGCTTGCAATTCGGAGACCCGTCTGGCCGAGCAAATAGCGACCAGAAACACCGTCTTCAGAGTCAAATCCTTCAAGGAGGCCTTCTTTACTGGTTCAAACGGTTCCGCGATTAGGGCATTTAGTACCAGGTTGAGGTCCCAAGGGGGGATGACCGATCTCCGTTGCGGACGAAGCCGTCTAACCGCCTTTAGGAACCTGGACACGTCCGCGTGAGCCCCTAAAGACTTTCCGCGGACCTTACCCCTATAGCATGCGATGGCTGCCAGCTGGACTCGCAAGGAACTGTGCGCTAGGCCCTTGTCGAAGCCCGCTTGCAAAAATTCCAGCACCTCTGGGACCGAAGACGAAAGGGGATTCCTTCGGCGCTCCGCACACCATGCCTCGAAAATGCGCCAAACTCTTACATAGGAGAGACAAGTCGAGCGCTTCCTAGCACTCAACAGGGTCGCGATTACTGCCCCCGAATAACCGCGCTTCAGGAGCCGTGCCCTTTCAATAGCCAGGCCGTAAGCGAGAATCGATCCACATGGGGCATTAGAACCGGCCCTTGCCTCAGCAGGTCCCTTCTGCAGGGAAGCCGCCAAGGCCGGTCGGCGATCAACCTCACCAGGTCCGCATACCAGGGGCGGCGAGGCCAATCCGGGGCAATGAGGATTACCAAATCCCGGTGAGCCTCCACCCGCTGGAGGACTTTTCCGATCAGAGCCCAAGGAGGGAAAACAGAGGACGACCTCGGAGGGCCACTTCTGGGCTAGGGCAACCAGGCCTTCGGACATTCTCTCCTTCCGCCGGCTGAAGAATCGGCTTACTTTGGCGGACGAGAACCGCGCCATGAGGTCCATGACCGGGGGGCCCCAAAGGGCTACTATCTGTTCGAAGATCTCCTGATGCAGTTTCCACTCCCCGTGGTCTATCTTGCACCTGCTGAGGTAATCGGCCGTGATGTTGTCCATGCCGGCCACGTGCTGCGCTGAGAGCGCTTCCAACCGAACGTCTGCCCACTGGAACAGGGCGTCCGCCTCCTTCTCCAAGGCGGGACTGCTGGTGCCGCCCTGGTGGTTGATGTAAGCCACCACGGTGACGTTGTCGGAGAGGACGCGAATAGCTCTTCCTAGCACTGAGGACTCGAGTGCCCTGAGCACCAGGGCGACGGCCCTCAATTCGAGTCAGTTGATGGGCCATCGGGATTCCAACATCGTCCAACGTCCCTGGACGAACTGGTCCTCGCAATGAGCTCCCCAGCCTGCTAGACTGGCGTCCGCCGTCAATAGCAACCACTGTGGGGGCTCGAGGGGCATTCCGCGATCCAGATTCCTTGTGCACCTCCACCAACGGAGGGCCTGCTTGGTTCGAGGAGCACAGGGTAGCTGCAGGAACAATGGGTGATGCTGAGGAGACCAACGACGCAACAGGGACCGCTGTAACGGACGCATGTGAGCCCTGGCCCACGGTACTACCTCTATCGCTGCCGCCATGGTTCCCAGCAACTGCAGGTAATGCCACGCTGAAGGGTTCCGTCTGCCCAGAAACTGCGTGACTAAGAGTCTGAGGTCCCTTGCCCTCGGGCTGGACAGGAAGACCCTGCCTCTGCTGGTGTCGAACCTTGCTCCGAGATACTCGAGTTCCTGGGAGGGAATCAACCTGCTTTTTACGCGATTGATGACCCACCCCAACTCCTCCAGGACTTGTACCACTCTGGCCGTTGCCCAGCAACTTTCCTCTTGACTTTGCCCGGATCAGCCAATCGTCCAAATAGGGGTGCACTAGTATTCCCTCCTTTCGTAGGGCCGCCGCTACCACCACCATCACCTTGGTGAATGTCCTTGGGTCTGTAGCTAGGCCGAAGGGCAAAGCCTGAAATTGAAAATGACCTCGAGGCACTGCGAATCTCAGGAACTGCTGATGGGCCTTTCTGACCGGAATATGCAAATAGGCCTCTGTCAGATCCAACGACGTTAGGAACTCCCCGCCCCTTACGGCCGCTATAACCGACCGCAGGGTTTCCATCCGGAAGTGTGGCACCCTGAGACAGCGATTGACCTGCTTTAGATCCAGGATTGGGCGGAAGGAACCTTCCTTCTTTGGTACCACGAAGTAAATCGAGTACCGACCGGTGCCGCACTGGTGTGGAGGTACTGGAACCACGGCCTCGAGCTCTATAAGTCGGGAGAGCGTTGCCTCTATTGCCGCCCTCTTTGTTGGAGAACCGCAAGGAGACTGAACAAAGGCTGGAAGTATTTGCTTTGCAAATTCGAGAGAGTAGCCTTCTCGGATCACCTCCAGGACCCATTGATCGGACGTGACCCGGGACCAGGCAGGAAGAAACTGCCTTAAGTGACCGCCAACCGGCAGTGCTCCCCCCTGGACCCCCGTTCTCATTGTTGTTTTCTAGGTCCCGAGGCGGAGGAGGAGGCCGCAAAACCTCTGCCTGCACCGCGAAACCCTCGAAAGCCTTGCCCCCTTGCAGGGAAACAACCCCTAAGGAAGGGGTTTGACCTGGCGGGACGAAACCTCCAGGAATCCCTGGGTTGGTTACGTACCGGAGCTATGGGACGCCCTTGCTTCGGCCTGTCCTCCGGAAGCCTGCCACCCTTGGATTCGCCAAGGTCCTTTACCAACTTATCTAAGTCCTCCCCAAATAACAGTTTCCCTTTAAAGGGAAGACGACTCAGGCGGGCCTTGGAGGAGGCATCGGCCGCCCAATTACGTAGCCACAAATAGCGTCTAGCTGCCACCACCGAGGCCATGTTCTTGGCTAGGCTCCTGATGAGGTCATATTGACTATCCGCCAAGTAGGCCGCCCCGGATTCCAACCTAGCTGAGTTGGCTAGCGCAACCTCAGAGGAACCCTCGGCTGCCTGGAGTTGCGACCACCTCAAACAGGCCCGCGCTACCCATGCACCTGAGACGGAGGCCTGTAAGGCCAAGGCGCTCACATCAAAGGCTTGCTTAAGGAGCGTGTCCAGTTTTCTATCTTGAGAGTCCCTCAGGGCCGCGCTGCCCTCAACTGGGATGGTAGTTTTCTTTGTCACTGCTGATACCGCCGCGTCTACCCTGGGGGACTTCAGCAGCTCTTTGTCTGACTCCGGGAGAGGGTAGAGGCGAGCCATGGCTCGGACCCCTCTCAAGCCTGACTCTGGTTGATCCCATTCCTCCTGTATCATCTGACGCACCACCCTGTGGACAGGGAAGACTTTCTGGGACCTCCTGATGGCCTGGATTAAGGGATCTTCCAATGCCTCGTCCTCTGCTGGGGAGTCTGAGGCTATGTTGAGGGCTTTCAGGGACTCATTGATTAAGGCAGGGAGCTCCTCTCGACGAAAAACTAACTATGCGAGAATGGTCCTCCTCCGGGATCTCCCCCTCTTCCAGCTCCTCCTCTTCCTCCTCTAAATCCTTTTCAGAGCCCTCCTCCTCTGGCGTGCCCTGGGAAAGGGATGTGAGGATTTCCTCACTCATCAGCCTGGAGAGCTTCAGTGGTATCCCTGAATCCTGACCGCTTGCCCTCATAGGTCTGGCTAACCTGCCTTCTGCCGGCGGGCCCGCTTCCCCTGCCCCCAAGCCCCTGCTTGCGCATGCAATAGGCTTGGTGGAGCAAAAGAACGAAATCAGGGGAGAAGAGATCTCCGACCCCCCCCTCCCCGGCGGGAAGAGGGGGGAGGGACAGAGGGGGGGGCGTGTACTTCTGAGTGAGTAGCAGGTGGGAACTGAGACCCTACCTCCCCCTCCAGGGAGTCACCGGACCCCTGAGAAGCCTGGGCCATGGACAAGCTAATTTCTTGCTCCACGGAGGTAGCCACTGCAGCACAACCCCTGCAGACTCCTGCCTCCGAGGAAGTCCCCCTCCGCGTGCCACAGGATGGGCACCTTGATTTGCCAGTCATGTTCTCCAGGAGGATTACTAAGGATATGCTTGGGCGCCCAGGCCTAAGCAATAAACTGTACCAGAAAAACAAAAACAACTGTGTAATACCGCTGCGGGAGAAAGGGGGGCACCAAAGCTTTCTAAGTGCTCTCCCCTCCACAAGCTATAGCCAGAGATCCCGGAGGTAACAGGAAACAAAGAAATTTAAAATAGCATTAAACTTAAAATTAAGGGAAAAGCAACCAAATCCTGCCAATTAGGCTAGTACTTGCAGTTTGGGTCTTCTTGCTGTTTATCAGGCCCAGCTACGCGATTCCTCTCCGTTGGCTCAACACGTGGTAGGCCGCGACCACGTGGAGTCCGGAACGGAGGATCGCGAGTCTGCCCTCTGTGCTGCTTTAAACACGCCGCCGAAGAGGAAAAGGGGCTGGAATCCGCGTCCCGATCAGCGAGGGACGCCACCGCTTTTGAAAGCGTTGCGTTCGCGGCTCCGGATCTCGCCTCCGCGCCCCGCTGCTCCGGGGGGGGGGGTCTGGAGGACAGAGCACACTCGCGGCATTGCCTCCAGCGCTCAGCCACCTCGGGGGCTTCGGCGCGAGGCAGGGCAGATCTTCGTAGTGGGCTGGGAAGGTGCAGGCAGAACTGGCAGCGAGAGGAGATCTGTCTGTTCCTCCTCGCTGCAGCAGGCAATCAAAGCACCACATCCGATCCCAGGCCCGGCCAAGAGGGGGGGGAGGAAAGAGGGGAGAAACTGCAGGGAAAATTAAAGACACAGTAGAAGGAGAAATAAAAACAAAAGGCAAGTAAGTTCCCTAACCAAAATAAGAAGCTAAAAAACGAAAACTAGCTAATTTAGGTGAAGGTAGGACTCCAGTAAGCCCTAGGCTTACGGAACCCTCCAGCTGCTTGGAGGCTGAGAATACTGGAATTTGTGGGTGGTACCAGTGGTATTTATACCGCCCCATCCCAAAAAGATTGGGCTCAGCCTCCAAGCTGCTGGAAGGGTTGCGTAACCCAGAAGTAAAGGGACTGGACTGGAGTGACGATAAGGAACATGGTTTAACAAGTTACATGAGTAGGATACATCTATACATGGCTATAATTTATTTAGAAGAGATAGAGAAGGCAGAAAAGGAGTAGCAACACTATATGTCAAAAGTAATATTAAAGCTGCTGAAATGCAGGGGACATGGGGAAAAGAAGCAGCGCTATGGATTGTGTTAGAAAGAGGAGATGGTATCATCATCCATACTGGTGTAATCTACAGGCCTCCAACTCAAACCGAAGAAATGGATAGAGACTTGATTATTGATATTGCAAAGGTAGCCATGAAGGGGGAAGTGATCATATTGGGTGACTTCAATCCACCCGATGTGGATTGGCATATTCCTTCTGCAGATCTGGAAAGAAGTAAAAAAAATTGTGGATGCCTTCCAAGATGCATTGTTTAAAGAAATGGTGATGGAACCGATTAGGGAAAGTTCGATACTGGATTTAGTACTCACCAATGGAGATAGTGTGTCCAATGTCCCAGTGGGTCCCCATGTGAGCAGCAGTGATCATCACATGGTGTGGTTTGAGATAAAACCAAGGCAAAGTCCAAATCACAGGAAGCTCAGTGTCCTAGATTTCAAAAACGCCGACTTCAGTAAAATGGCCAAGTACCTGAAGGAGGCGTTGGCAGGGTGGGAGGTGGTAAGAATAGTGGAATTGCAGAGGGCTAAACTAAAGGAGGTAATAAAAGGGGCAAAAAATACATATGTAAGGAAAGTAAATAAAAACAAGATTTAAAGGAGACCTATTTGGTTCTCCAAAAAATTAGCTACACAAATAAAAGAAAAATCAGTTTTCACAAAATTCAGACATTCGCAAACAGAGGAACACAGAAAAGAATACAGGATAAAGCTAAAGGAGACAAAAAGAGAAATAAGGATAACAAAATCAAAGGCAGAAGAAAAGATGGCTTAAGATCTAAAGCGTGATAACAAAACGTTTTATAGGTATATTCAGGAGAAGAGGAAGATCAGAGGTGGATCAAAAGTGCTGAGAATGGATTTGTGGGAAGTGACATTGAAAAAGCAAAAATGAGAACAAATACTTCTGTTCTGCTTTTATTAAATAAAATCCTGCAGAAGGACCACCTATGATTGACAAATATACAAATGGAAATGGAGTAGAAACTACACCATTCATAGATGATGTGAAAGAGCTCAGAGAGGTTCTTGCAAGACCTTTAAAGGATGTTTTTAATAGATCCTTGGAGAAAGGAGAAGTTCCACAGGACTGGAGGAGGACTGATGTGCTATCTTCACAAAATGGTAATAGGGAAGAAGTGACAAACTACAGGCCAGTAAGCCTTACCTTGGTGGCAGGAAAAATAATGGAGACACTCCTGACAAAAGGTGACAGTAAATGGAACTCACTCGGATGAAAGGAAGGTGATTAGTGGCATGCCCCAGGGATCGGTCCTGGGACCGGTATTGTTCAATGTATTTGTGAGTGATATTGCTGAAGGACTGAATGGAAACATCTGCCTTTTTGCAGATGACATGAAAATTTGCAACCGAGTGGACTCCCCTGA
Organism: Ichthyophis bannanicus; assembly: GCA_033557465.1. Taxonomy (NCBI): domain Eukaryota; kingdom Metazoa; phylum Chordata; class Amphibia; order Gymnophiona; family Ichthyophiidae; genus Ichthyophis; species Ichthyophis bannanicus. Next base: position 473,708,739 of record CM066033.1, on the reverse strand, counting down.
GGGAGTGAAGGACATGAGGCGAGATCTACAAAAGCTGGAAGAGTGATCTAATGCTTGGCAGTTAAGATTTAAGGTGAAGAAGTGCAGTGTCATGTATACGATAGGGGGAGAGAGGTTGATGTGCATGGACCAGGAGTTTCTGATGACAAGGTGGTGGCCAAAGCCAGGAGGATGCTGGGTTGCATAGAGAGAGGAATTACCAGCAGAAAGGAGGAGGTACTAATGCCATTGTACAAGTCGCTGGTGAGGCCTCACTTGGAGTACTGTGTTCAGTTTTGGAGACCATATCTGATAAAGGATATAAAGAGACTGGAAAGGGTTCAGAGGAAGGAGACCCAAATGATTTGGAGCCTGTGCCAGAAGAAGTTCGAGAAGAGACTTGAAGACCTAAATATGTATACACTAGAGGAGGAGGAGCGTCAGGGGAGATATGATACAGACCTTAAATACTTAGAGTATTAATGAACAAAAACCTTTTTCAAAGATGGGGAAGCTGTAAAACTAGAGGGCATAATATGAAGTTGCAAAGAGGTAAACTGAAACAATGTCAGGAAATACTTTTCACTGAAAGGGTGGTGGATGCTTGGAATGCCCTCCCAATGGGAAGTGGTGGGGGCAAATACTGTGACAGAATTCAAAATGGCATAGGACAGACAGTGGAATCTTTTATAGCAACAGGATAAAATCAAAATAAACTTCTCTCTCATATCTCAACAAATAGGCGTGACCTGCACAGAGTGGCAGGTGCACCTACTCTTGCCACGCTGCTGGGAAGACTAGATGTAAGCTCCGATGAGCAAAGACCGCCTTTTACATGTATCTGTGCAGCACTCGTACACCTTGTAGCGCTATACAAATGTTCAGTAGTAGTAGTAGCAGTAGAAGATGGACCATGCTAGTCTATCTGCCATCATATGTCACTATGAACTGCAAGGATGCCAATAATGTTGACCACAACTGTACCTCCATGGAATAAATGCACAAGAGGAGAGCTTCTTTCAAGTGAAAGAAACTTCTCGACAAGGGACATAGGATGAAGGTGAAAGAGGATAGACCATGAAGTAATCTGAGGATATATTTCTTTAGGGAAAGAGTGGAAGATTCATGGAACGGCCTTCCTAGTTGAGGTGATAAGAGACAAGGACTGTATATGAATTAAATAAAGCATAGGACAAACAAAAAGGATCTCTAAAGGGAAAATAAGAACTGTAAAGCTTAGAAGTTGGAACGGAAGTGCACAATGGACAGGCTGTATGGTTATCCGCCATCATATTTTTTTTGTTTCTTTCTCTTGTGCAGTAATGATACCTCTTTTGCCATCTTCTGCATGAATCTAAGGTAAGAGATGTCTTCATAAGGACATATGTGTTTTGTTTTTTTAAACATTTAGCTCATATCTTTAGCTCAAGGCAAGCTATTTATTGTACACCTAAGTATATTTCTCTGTCCCCAAAAGGTTTACAATCTAAGAAGCCAATGCAGAAATGTACACTATGTTTTAGCACAGCATTTTGCTGGTGTTTTCCCATGTTGGTCTTGCTCTGGTGTAGCAGTCAAGCTAGCGTGAGAATATCACCAGGAAAACCACTATGCTAATGCATAGTGCAGTAGGCATGCTAATCACATGCAAAATAATGAATTTTTAATCACATCCAGCACAGGTTGTTTTTTTTTTTGTTGTTTTTGTTTTTTACTTTTAACGCTGTATCTTTACATCCGTTTCAAGTAGGCATAAAGACGCAGGTGGAGCCAAAAGATCAGCTGAGGTGAAAGTTAACACTTCAAAGATAAGACCCCCCCCCCCCCCCAGTCCATCCATATCCCAGGATGTATCATGCAGGGCCATTTGCCCCATTTTTCAAGAAGATGGTGCAGGCAGGAGTAATGGTGGGCAATGCTCCCCCTCCCATTACTAAGGTAGTACAGGGGGGGCAGAACTTACAGGGAGAGTTTGGGGAATGGTGTCTAGGGGCCACTAGGCCACCAAGTCAAATTCACAGAGGTGGGGACCAATTCCACTGCTTCAGGGGGAGTGGGAGATAGGAGCCACTACACCACAAAGTCAATTCCACTGGTTAGAGGGGTTGGGGGCTAGGGGCTACCAAGTTAGTTTGTTGGTTAGGGAAGAATCATGATCAAGAGTCTGGCTGCAAAAAGGGGAGGGGGAGAGAAGTGTCCATCGGGTCGTCTGTCATATGAGGTGAAGTGTCTGGCTTGTTCCCCTCGTTTAGCGCTTTTTGCATGTGGTTTTGCTTACAGCATCACTTCACAAAGTCAACATTAAATTCGCATTAGATAGGACATGATTTAGAACTTTAGCACTGGGCTGTGGCACATGGTTTCTGCTTTGGTCTGTACGTTTGTACTGGAGACAATAGAGGGTGAAGTTACTTGCCAAATATCAAAAGGAATATTATAATGGGAGAAGCAAGATTTGAATCCTGGATGCCCTGTGTTTTAATCTACCACTAACTACTCCATGAAATTATAGAAACCTCTCACACATGTTCTGTGGATATCCTGTAAATCCAAATGGCTAGATATCCTAGAGGACAGATCTGGGAACCACTGCTCTAAAAATAAATTCTTACAGGAGTATCTAGAAGCACTGCAGGGAAGCAGAATTATTAGTCTGTGTTTGTGATCCAGTCTAAATTTGCTACCTAGGAAAAACTACATTTGTTAAGAAGTCAATTTGAAGAGTTTTGTATTGCCTTTTTTAGCCAATATTTGATTTGCTGTGCCACTTCACAAGCATTTTGGAAACTTATGTTTTGTGTTTTTAACACTCACAAAGAAACAGGACAGCCTCTTACTTAAATGCCTGGTCACTTTTGAGAAAGATAGGACCTGGAATTAATTTTCTAGGAAAAGGAAAACATTTAGTCATAGCATACAGACAAAGTACAATGGCTGCTGCACGTTCAACTCAAGTAAATATTTATGAAAATAATTCTAGACTAGATGGAAGGGTGTGTTCCAAAATGATGTTTTCACATTTTTCCCTAGTGCCTCTCTAGACTTCTTCCTGTTCTGCTCCCATCAGAAATATGTTAGCCTTCCAGCACGTCCTTAGGGCTTTTTTGGGTGTTTCACCACATTTCCTTTCACATCTAAGCCAAGTTCTGTAATAAACGGTGAAAGAGAGGACAGTGCTCATTCTGAAGCTGTTAAGCCAAGTTCTGTAAAAAGCTGCAAAAGAGAGAACAGTGCTTATTTTGAAGCTGTCCTTTCATCACAGCAGATTTTACCCCCGAGAAAGAAGAATCTGTCTTTCAATCCCCTGAGGGATCCAGACGTGAAATATGGGAGTAACTAAGACAACAAATGAAAACATGTGCCTATAGCAAATATCTCCTAGACAGGCCCTATGTCTCACACCATATCAGTGTGCTCCTGTAGAACATAGAGATGGCTGGGGCAAGGGGAAATGGACACCTTTGATCCCAAGGATAAAAGGAAAGGTGGCTACAAATATGATGGTAACCCTTGCCAGTTCAATGTAGCAGTGAAAGAATAAGTCTTGAAGGAGGCTCTTCTTTGGCACCCATGCAATAAAATTATTACCAGAGAAGACAACCTGGAGAAAGGGTAGTATAAAAATGGAAAGAATTGATTTCCTGTTCCAGTGCTGATGTGAGCGGAGGCATTAGAGTGTGGCTCCAGATCACTGTTTTAAAAAAACCACTACCCTCTCTACAGTTCTGTAATCCTAGCAATTTATAAATAAAGGTTATAAAAAATTGGAAATAATTTGTCTCCCACCCCCCACCCCCTTTTTAAAGGCAGCAAAAGGAAAATTAGGAAAAGGAAAATTACTTATTTAATATATCTCAATGCACATAGGCTCTTTTTTTATCATGCTGTTAAGACTATGGTTAGTCTTCCAGTCTATAATGCTTCTTTGATTTTCAAGGCTGTCTCAAAGATTGGAATTAGTCCTCACATATGGGTGACAGTGTTGCATTTATGTGTTGCATTTATAATAAAGAAGAAACTTGCAAGAACTGTAATGAAATACAATGCAGTCAGCGAATGCTTAATCTCTATTCGTCTACGAGGATTGCCTATCAACACAACTATAATTCAAGTATATGCCCCAACAACAGCTGCAGAAGAGAATGAAATTGAAGAGTTCTATGAACAAGTACAAGCTGAAATCGACAGAACATGCAAACAGGATATCCTGATAGTCATGGGTGACTGGAACGCAAACGTTGGCAACAAAGAAGGCGGCAAAGTAGTTGGAAAATATGGACTTGGCAACAGAAATGAAGCTGGAGAAAGACTGATAGAATTCTGCAAGACCAATGATCTATTCATCTCAAACACCTTCTTCCAGCAACACAAGCGGCGACTGTACACATGGACTTCACCAAATGGATTATATAAAAATCAAATTGACTACATATGTGGAAGTCAACGATGGAAAAGCTCTGTAACATCAACAAAGACAAAACCTGGAGCTGACTGTGGTACAGATCATCAACTACTAGTATGCAAACTCAAGCTAAAGTTGAAAAAGAGCAAACCACTCATGAATGCAGCAAAATATGACCTTGAGAATATGCCACTGGAATTTAAAGACTGCCTGCAAAATAGATTTGCTGCTTTAGATACAAATGACAGAGCTCCGGAAGAGTTATGGAATGACATCAAGAAGGTTGTGTTGGAAGAAAGCGAGAAGTCTCTACAAAAGGTGAAAAAGCAAAAACGGCCAAAATGGACGACGGAAGAAACTCTGAAAATTGCCCAGAAACGCAGAGAAGCTAAAGCCAGAGGAGAAAGAAAGAAACACAGAACTCAACAGAAATTTCCAACGTGCAGCAAGACAGGACAAGGAAAAGTACTACAATGACACTTGCAAGGAAATAGAAGCAGAAACTATTAGAGGAAGAACAAGATCGGCTTTCCTAAAGCTACAAGAGTTAAAGAAATAGTTCCAGCCTCGAATTGGAATGTTACAAGATGCTCAAGGTTCTATGTTGAATGATGCTGAGAAGATCAAGAAAAGGTGGAAGGAATATACAGAGTTTTTATATGATAAAGATCAAGTGGACCAATAGCCGTTTCAACCTGTACCTTTATGATCGGGAACCATTGGTGATGAAAGAAGAAGTTGAAGCAGCATTGAAAGCCTTATCAAAGAACAAAGCACCAGGCATTGATAGCATTCCCATAGAAGTATTGCAGCAATCTGATGCAGCTGTTACCGTACTCACAAGACTCTGCCAAGAAATATGGAAGACAACATCATGGCCAACTGACTGGAAAAGATCTGTGTTTATACCAATACTAAAGAAAGGTGATCCAACTGACTGTGGAAATTATCGCACAATCGCTCTGATCCCACATGCCAGCAAGATTCTACTGAAGATTATTCAAAAGAGATTACAACCATACCTGGAACAAGAACTACCTGAAGTGCAAGCAGAGTTCAGGAAAGGGCGAGGAACGAGAGACATCATTGAGGATGTGAGATGGATCCTTGAAAAGACTAAAGAATACCAAAAGGATATCTATTTGTGCTTTATCGACTATAGCAAGGCTTTTGACTGTGTAAACCATGAGAAACTCTGGGCCACATTAAGAAGCATGGGTATACCAGAACACCTGATCGTTCTCTTGCGCAATCTGTACATTGATCAAGAAGCAACAGTTCGAACGGAACAAGGAGAAACAGAATGGTTTAAAATAAGCAAAGGTGTAAGACAAGGCTGCATACTTTCCTCCTACCTGTTTAATTTGTATGCAGAACAAATCATCAGAGAAGCAGGATTGTATGAAGACAGAAGAGGTGTGAAGATTGGTGGAAGAGTCATCAACAACCTTCGCTATGCTGATACCACATTACTGGCTGAAAGTGAAGATGATCTGAAACATTTGCTTCTCACAATCAAAGAACATAGTCTCAAAATGGGCCTGCACCTTAATGTAAAGAAGACAAAGATCATGACAACTGGCATAATCAACAGGTTCATCGTTGAAGGAGAAGAAATTGAAATCGTGAACAACTTTAACCTACTTGGATCAACTATCAATAAAGAAGCAACAAGCAGTCAAGAAATCAGACGCATTGCTCTTGGCAGAATGGCTATGAAAGACCTAGATAAGATTCTCAAGAGCAGAGATGTCTCTCTCCATACAAAGATTCGACTTGTTCAAGCCATGGTATTTTCAATAACATCATATGGATGTGAAAGCTGGACAGTGAAAAAGACAGACAGAAAGAAAATTGATGCCTTTGAATTATGGTGCTGGCGGCGAATACTGTGTATACCATGGACTGCCCGAAGAACAAACCAATCAGTACTAGAGGAGATCAAACCTAAGCTTTCTTTAGAAGCTCAGATGACAAGACTTCGACTTTCATACTTTGGACACATCATGCGATCATTAGAGAAAGACATTATGCTTGGCAAGATAGAAGGTCAACGCAAAAGAGGAAGGCCAGCAATGAGATGGATCGATACAGTAACAGCAGCTACGGGTACCAGTCTGTCAACAATGAGCCGCCTGACTGGAGACCGAACACAATTTAGGATAGCTATCCAGAGGGTCGCCATGAGTCGACTCCGACTCGACGGCACTTAACAACAACATGGGTGACAGTGCCGACCGAGTCCATGCAGTAACCACTCCCCAGCTTTCATAGAAAGCCTTTGGGAGCTATACCACACCTTCCCAACCAAGGGTGCCATCTTATCTCAGTATGACAACATAGCTTAATCAAGCAGAAAAGAAAAGAACTCCACGGGGAGGGTGGAGGGTCGTGAGGACCAATTCCTGACGTTTCTGGAGAACACCTGCTATAAGCGAGTAACTACGCTTTCTCCAGGAACAAGCAAGAAATCAGTCCTCACATATGGGACTCCTAGCTACAGGCTACTGAGAACCTGTAAAAACCACAGGTGACCAAAAAAATGGACCATGAATGACGGTGAAGAGCGCCAAGAGGCCAGAAGGTCAGAATGCAGCCCCAGCTTCAAGCAGAGAAACAATTCTCCAGTAGCCTGGACAGACAGAAGGGCCGGAGGAAGACGTATCAATCCCTGAAGATATGCCTCAGCACAGCCTGTCCAAAGGCACTGTCACGACTGGAATCTCCATCAAGGCAATAATGAGCTGAAAAGGTGTGGGTCAAAGACCAGGTGGCAGCCTGGCAGATCTCCAAAAAGGAGACAGAGCAGATGTGCCATCGAGGCAGCCACGGCCCACACATTGCCTAATGGCAGGCTCCGACAGCCCATAAAGAAGATGCAGTCGACCAACCAGGTAGAAAGGGTGCATTTAGAGATCGCAACATCGAGCCTATTCAGGTCATAAGGAACAAACAGCTGAGAGGGGAGATAGTGAGCCTTTTTTCACTCAATGTAGAAAGCCAAAGCTCTTTTACAGTGCAAAGTGTAAAGAAAGGCCTTAGACCTGCTCGTGTGAGGCCTGGAAGAAAGGATGGGTAGAATTACCTCCTAGTTGACATGAAAGGAGGAGACCACCTTAGGGAGAAATTTAGGGTGAATGCGAAGGACCACCCTATTATGATGGAACCCGGTGTAAGGGGCAAAGCATGCAATTCAATGACTCTGTGTGCAGATGTGAGCACCACGAGGAAAACTACCTTCCAAGTGAGATACTTGAGATGACAAGAGGCAAGAGGCTTGAAGGGAGGAGCAATGAGTTTCCCAAAAACCACAATCAAGTCCCACACCACCATAGGCAGGTGGGTTGGAGACCGTGAAAGCAGCAGTCCTCATGAAATGGCCAACAAGAGGGTGAATTAACAGGGATTGATCGTCAATCAGATGATGGTAAGCCGCAAGGGCACCGAGGTGTACCTATATGGAATTGGACTTCAAACCAGTACTGGAGAGTTGGAGGAGGTACTGCAACACCTCCAGCACTAGGCAGGAGAAAGGAATAATTTTTCTATCTGCACACCGGATCGCGATTCTACATCATTTGAAGGTGTATGACCATCTAGTGGAAACCTTGTGGGATGCAAAGAGGACATCCTTGACCTCCCTGGGCAGGCAAATCTGAGCCAGGGCTATCTTCTAAGAATCAATGCCATCAGAACTAGGGACTGGAGGTTGGGATGCAGGTGGGTTCCTTCCCCCGTGAGAGCAGATCTGGGATGCAGCCCAGGGGAATTGGGGACATCTGAGAGAGATGGAGCAGCAAAAATTCACATATGTTTGGGGCAAGAATAACCATTAGGCAGACTAGGCAATTGCCCAAGGTGGCAACTTGGGGGGAGGGCGCAAAGAGCAGAGCACTCAAAGTTAAACAATTGATTTTGACAGCCGAGGGGGTGTAAAGCTTAAGGCCTATCTAGGGCGCCATTACCATCTCTGTGACTGTACCTCCATACGTTCAGTGCCCCTATCTGGACAAGGGACAGTGCCGAATATAACTGGACAGAGCTGATCTTGGCCATTTTGAGGGTAATTTTATAAAGTCTTGCCTAGTTAATGTGCGGTTTAACATGCATCAATCATGCCTACTTTATACAGTGAAGTACAGGACTGTAACTAGCTGAAAATGCGCCCTGTGCAACTGATGAATCTGGGGCCTCCCTTCCCCCAGCCACGTTTAGTATCTCACTCTTTTTGAGCTTCTTGGAAGCCCAGTGATAATACTGATGCCCCCTCCTGTGTTTGCGCCCTTTGGTACGGCCCTGGTCAAGAATATGTGTGCTTAACTTTATAAAATAAGGGTACAAGTGGTAGGATACACACAGCAAATCTATGTGTCATCACTTACACCAACCCTAGGGGAAGGTGTAAATGCCTGTGCCTAGATTTTTGAAGAATCCATAAATTTGCACTCGATCATGTGGGGACAGCGAGGGGCAATGAGAATGACTGTGGCCCAGTCCATCTGTATCTTGAAGAGGATCTTGGCTACCAGGGGGGTGGGAGGGTACACATAAAGAAGACCCTCGCCTCAACGCAGAAGAAATTCATTGGCCACTATCCAAGCAGGGGCCAGAAGCCTGGAGCAGAAAGGAGGCAACCGGGCAATGCTGGGGATGGCAAAGAGGGCCATCATTACGGTGCTCCACCTGCTGAAGACCAGGAATGGTATCATGTCCTGGCATCGGAACTCAACCCGTACCACTCCAACAATGCCTACACTTCTGCCGGCGATGCCCCTGCAGTAGAGGGACTGGTGGCCAGACCCAAGAAACAGTAAGCAGTGGACATAGACACAGTACACTACTGGAGAAAGTCCACACGGCTACACTCCAAAGAAGCCATCCTTGCCTCAAGGGCAGAGGGCTCTGCAGCAACAGACGCGAGCTCTGATGGTCTCGGACCCGATGCCGTTGCCCTTGATAGGGACTCACCGATAGTGATGGCCTCTGTGGACTTCTTACAGCCCTGCGAGGAAGGAGTCTCCTCCCACCAAGGCAGCTTAGAGGGCTGCTCCCCAGCCATCACTCTCTGCATCGCGTCGAGGGCTGCGTTGCCAGTGACTGTGGGTCTTACCCCTGGTGCTGGCACCGGCCTTTGATATCAACTTGGGCGAAACCTGGTCCCTTCTGGAGACTATCTGCTATGGACTAACCCTGATCCGAAGTGCTGCGAACCCGGGATTCAATGTGGGCATGTCCACCATGCGAGGACAGTGACTGTGGCGGCCCCTGGGGGTGTTCATTCCATGGTTGAGACTGGGCCTGAAGATGAGACCTTGAGGAGAAACAGTGACTACCTTTCAAGATTCTTGCAACCTTTGCTCATCTTCTAGAGACAGAGCAGGTAAATGGAGTCATTGTGGTCAGCCCTGAGGCATTAAAGGCAGCAGTTGTGCCGGTCCATTATGGACATACTGTGGGGCACAACTGCTGCACGTCTTAAAAACCGCAGACTGATACAGCAGGAAAAGGAGAAACAAGACATCAAACTCCAAGGTCCTGGTCAGGGAAGGGCATGAGGAAAAACCCTGTGCACAGAGTGAAGAAAAAAAGGAGGACAAACGAGAAAGCATAGTTACTCACCTGTAACAGGTGATCTCCGGGAACAGCAGAAATTTAGTCTTCACATATGGGTATCATCGGTACCAACGGAGCCTGCGCGGGAACGCTCTCCAGCGTCCAATTAGGAAGCTTTTGGGAGCACCCCACAGCGTCTGCGTGCTGCCTTCCCGCCTTTCCCAACTGTCTCTCTCCAGTTGAGTTTAAAGCTGAGACAAAGAGAGGGAAAGAGAAAAAGAGAGAGACAGATACAACTCCTAGGGTAGGTGGGTGGGTTGTGAAGACTTATTCCTGCTGTTCCCAGATATCACCTGTTACAGGTGAGTAACTATGCTATCTCCAGAAACAAGCAGGAATGTAGTCTTCACATATGGGGATTCCCTAGCTACAGATGCCAGGGAGAAGCCCCAGAGGTTGTGTGCCCTTTTGAAAGGGCTCCACTTCCCCCCATGGATCTCTGGCATCCTGCCAGTGATGGTGGGTAGGAGTTGATTAAGTATGGAACAGGTGTTGAAGAACAGCCTGACCAAACAAGGCATCCCGGCGGGAGTCCTTGTCCAAGCAGCGAAGGTATGAACCGAGGCCCGGGTAGCTGCTCGACAGATGTCGTCGATAGACACAGAGTGAAGATGAGCCATAGAGGCTGCCATGGCTCTCGCAATGTGCGCTGTGACATGGCCTTCAAGAGGAAGGTTCTTACTCCGATAGGCAAAAGATATACACTGTGCAATCCAGTTGAACAGAGCCCTTTTGGAGACTGGAAGCCCTAAATGACTAGGATCAAAAGCAACAAAGAGTTGAGAGGACTTTCTATGTTGCTACGTTCTTTGCAAGTAAAAGGCCAAAGCTCTTTTACAGTCCAAAGTATGAAGATTCCTTTCTGCATTAGAGGCATGAGGCCTTGGGAAAAAAACAGGAAGGTAAAGCACAGTTACTTACCTGTAACAGGTGATCTCTGGGAACAGCAGGAATAAGTCTTCACATATGGGTACGTCGGTACCGACGGAGCCTGCGCAGGAACGCTCCCCAGCGTCCAATCAGAAAGCTTTTGGGAACATCCCTCAGCGCCTGCGTGCTGCCTTCCCGCCTTTCCAACTGTCTCTCCTCAGTTGAGTTTCATAGCTGAGACAAAGGGAGAGAAAGAGGAAAAGAAAGATAGATGGAGAGACAACTCCTAGGGGAGGTGGGTGGGTTGTGAAGACTTATTCCTGCTGTTCCCAGAGATCACCTGTTACAGGTAAGTAACTGTGCTATCTCCAGGAACAAGCAGGAATGAGTCTTCACATATGGGGACTCCCTAGCTGTAGATGCCAGGGGGAGATCCCATAAAATGCGTGTCCCTGGGATGGGACTGCACTTGCCACACATGGACCTCTGGCATCCCATGAGGGATGGTGGGTAGGAGTTGAAAAGAGAGGAGCTGTAGGAAAAAAAACAGCTAACCTAAGGACTGCAGGAGAAGAGTCCTTGGTATGTATGATAGTTACCATTAAAAATATTGAATAAGCAATCACAATACGGACCTTTACCTACTGGATGGTAGGAAGTAGAGAAGGTGATGGAGTCTACTGGAGATTCAGTAGAGGAATCCTCAAGGTGACCTCACGGCGGTAAAGGTGAAGGTCCAAATCTGGAATTGGCAGGTGACCCAGGTGTCAACTGGGGTAGTATGAAAACGGCAGGTCTTCAGTGGAAAGCTTTGTGGGAAAAAGCTGAAACTCTTTTAGCTACAGAGTCATTAACATGTAGGAGTAAAAGAGGAAGACTGACCGATTTGGACAACTAGCCCAGTCCTGGAGGGAAGAAGGGGTATGGGAAAAAACCCGTATTCCCAAGGACGACAAATGTGTGAAGGGCTGAAAACCTCAGAACTACTGAAGATCCGCGCTGTCTTTCCTAGCTGGTGAGAGATAGGAAAGATATTGAAGCATGGTGCTTCAGGGATAGCGAGACCTAGAGTAAAGTGGGAGCTGTCAGTACCACAGTAGTGGTTGTGTGCATAATACCCCCGACATACTGAGGGACAGTATGAACAAATGCAAGCCCACTGTCTGGAACCTCTAGGAAGGTAAAAACCCTTATAGCATAGACAGTTAGGGAGATAAGTATGTAAATACATATCTACTTATAAGGAAGCATCTCAAGAGATAGATAGATAGATAGATAGATAGATAGATAGATAGATAGATAGATAGATAGATAGATAGATAGATAGATAAACATATGCCAGGGGTCTCAAACACGCGGCCCGCGAGAGCATCTTGTGCGGCCCGCGAAGTACCGGCGAGTAAAAAAAAAAAAATTCCAAACTTGCCGCCGCAGTATTAAGCGTCCCGCGGGCCCCTCTGCCTGGTCCTCTCCTCCCTGCAGTATCAGCTCCAAAAGCGGCGGCTTTCAGAGCCGCGAAGAGAGAGTGTTTCTCTCGCGCGGTTCTGAAGAGCAGCGCGAGAGTCTTCAGAACCGCGCGAGAGAAACTCTCTCTCTCTTCGCGGCTCTGAAAGCCGCCGCTTTTGGAGCTGAATGCTGCAGGGAGGAGAGGACCAGGCAGAGGGGCCCGCGGGACGCTTAATACTGCAGCAGCAGCAAATATACATTTTTTTTCATCTGAAAATGGGGTGATGGGGGTAACACTGAAAATGAGGTGATGGGGGGGGGTTAGGACTGGTAATGGGCTATGAGGGGTAAGACTGGAAGTGGGCTATGGGGGGTTAGGACTGGTAATCGGCTATGGGGGGGCTAGGACTGATAATAGGCTGGGGGGTCTGCTAGGACTGGAAATGGGCTGAGTGGAAGGGGGGCTTGAACTGCAAATGGCTGATGGGGAGGGGGGCTTGGAATGGAAATGGGCTGTGAGGGGAGGGAGCTAGCACTGGAAATGGGCTGATGGGGGGGAGCTACGATTGGAAATGGGCTGATGGGGGGCTAGGACTGAAAATGGGCTGATGCAGTGACTAGAAGGGAGGGGGTGCTGTGTGGGACTGGAACTAGAAGGGAGCTGATGTTGGGGGAGGATTAGAATGGGATGGAGCTGGGAGAGTGAAATGGAGAGGGGAAAATATTTTGTGTGGGAGGGAAGACAAATCTACAATTGGCCAGGTAAGTGGGGATTGAGGATGGAGGGGTAAAATTTGAGTGGATGAAAATAAGAATGAGGAAAGAGCAAAAGGAGAAAGATTAATATGTTAAAGCAGATGTAGAGGGAGAATGGAAAAAGCTAGAAGAGAGAAGGACAAATGGACAGCAGACGATGGAGAGTTAGCAGAAGGCACGAAGAAACCAGAAGAAAGTGGCTGGAACTGAAAAAAAATGCACAAAAGGTAGAAAAATATCTTTATTTTGAATTTATTAACTGGAATATGTCAGTTCTGGGAAATGTGCATCAATAACGTCTGCGCTTTCTTTAGTACAAGAGGAAATTAATTTATAGTTTTATTTCTACAGTGTTGTTGTACATTCCAAGTTTGGCTTTTGGGGGGTCCCAGTTTAAATTGTCTTGTTTCTAAATTTTGATTCCTTGTTTGGTGATGGTGTATTCTGCATGTGTAACTGAGCTGAGGTATTCTGTTTATGTAATTCCTATTTGACATTGCTACTTGTTCTCTGTCCCCAGTAGGTCATGTATTGTTATTCTCTGAAATGTATTGATTTAATATTTGCAGTGTTGCCTTTTGATAGGTAGGGTATGGTGCTTTGTGAGTCCTGGTAGTGCTGTTAGGATATGGCGGGTTTGCTATGGGTTCTAAATGGGCAGTGTTTGTTTGTAGTAGTTCCTAATGTGCCTGGCGGTTGGCACTGGATTATAGTAATGTAGAAATCTTTTAGTCTTTCTTTATTCATGCACTCATTAAGAGGCATGTTTACTAAAAGTTAGGGTATGGTAACATTATGCAAATATTTATGCAAATGAGGTCCCTTATGCAAATGAGGTCCCACGTCTCATGCGGCCCCCGGGTTATTTTACAAGTCCTCATTTGGCCCTCAAAGCAATTTGAGTTTGAGACCCCTGACATATGCACACACAGCTTACAGACATATGTATCTATAGAAGTATATAGAGATATATATACATACATGAATATGTATGTCTGAGGATACATGTCTGCAACTAAGCAGATAGAGATATGCCCATAAGAATATTCACATGAGAGATGTGAAGGAGAAAGATTCATCTAAGAACAAGAAGGTGGAACCTACTTGAGAAGATATATAGAGAAGCTATTTCTCCTGGTTAAGATAGTGCAGGAATGCTATCCAGTGAAATAACCAGGATGGTTGCGTGAAAAACAGAGGATAAAATCAGTCTGTAAGCAGCAAGTCCTGAGTCTTGTAGAACTCTGACATGGTAAATGGACAGAAAACGCATAGGAGGAGATACCAAGTTGACCCCCTGGAGGGGCACAAGGGGTATCATGTGTTACTAGTAGAATATGTGCTATCCATAAAGAGTAGGATACCATGAGGACAAGCTGCAAGGAAAAAAAGCCTAATCCTGCAGGATTGGAAAACTTTTTGGACAGTCACGCAGAAAAGGCTTATATCCTGAATATAACAGGAGATAACAGGGTGTGGAGAACCCTCACAGCCGTGGAAAATGACTGAAGAGCCTTTCCCAACCATATAGAATAGTCATCAGAGACAAAACCCCATGCTCTCTAGCAAGGGTCCATAGTAGAAAGCTTCTCTGAAGATTGCAGAGAGCATTATGCAGGAGAATTAAGAAATAAAACTGGCTGTAGGTCAAGTCTGTTGCCAAATCCAAGGAAGTGGAGATGGCAAGAAAAGACGACAGTATGATAAGCCTGAAGTGATTACGATTATCCAAGATAGATGAAGCACTATCTTGGAATCACTATTAAGGCCAGACAGAGAGTAGTGGAAGACGGACTGGAAACTTGTAGAAAAGTACCAGTAGTCTAATCACTGGAACTCCTGCATGGGTAGCTGCTGAATGAGACAGCAGAGAGAATCTCCCTGTGTAAAACAGAGAGAACAGACAAAGGGAGAGGAGAAATTCCTGTCCCTGTCTGATGAGCTGCCCAGAGAAAGCAGTTACTTACCTGTAACAGGTGATCTCTGGGAACAGCGGGAATAAGTCTTCACATATGTGTACGTCGGTACCGACGGAGCCTGCGCGGGAACGCTCCCCAGCTTCCCAAAAAGGAAAGCTTTTGGGAGCATCCCACAGTGCCTGCACGCTGCCTTCCCGCCTTTCCTAACCACCTCTCCTCAGTTCGAGTTTTAAAGCTGAGACAAAAGAGAGAGAGAGGAAAGGAAAGACAGATAGAGAGATACAACTCCTAGGGGAGGTGGGAGGGTTGTGAAGACTTATTCCTGCTGTTCCCAGAGATCACCTGTTACAGGTAAGTAACTGTGCTATCTCCAGGAACAAGCAGGAATGAGTCTTCACATATGGGGACTCCCTAGCTAAGATGCCTGGGAGATCCCCAAGGATATGAGACCCTGGGAAGGGTTCTACATCCTCCTATGGATCTCAGGCATCTATCCAGGGAAGGAGGGTAGGAGAATGGAACAGGTGTTTGAGAACAGCCTGACCAAACAAGGCATCCCAGCGGGAGTCCTTGTCCAAGCAGTAATGGGCTGTGAAGGTATGAACCGAGGCCCAGGTGGCTGCTCGACAGATCTGGTCGATGGACACAGAATTTAGATGAGCCATAGAGGCGGCCATGGCCCTCACATTATGAGCTGTGACATGGCTCTCCAGAGAAAGGTTCTTACTCTGGTAGGCGAAAGAAATACACTGAGCAATCCAATTGGACAGTGTCCTCTTAGAGACTGAAAGTCCCAAATGAGAGGGATCAAAAGCAACAAAGAGCTGGGAAGACTTCCTATGTTGCTGTGTCCTTTGTAAGTAAAAGGCAAGAGCTCTTTTACAATCCAGAGTATGAAGATTCTTCTCTGCACTTGATGCATGAGGAGCTGGAAAAAAGACAGGTAAATATACCTCTTGATTAAGATGAAAAGGTGAGACCACTTTAGGCATAAAGTGTGGATTGGTCCTAAGGACTATCTTATCATGATGGAACCTTGTATAAGGTGGATTAGCGACTAAGGCCTGCAGCTCACTGATGCGGCGAGCTGAGGTGACTGCAATGAGGAAAATAACCTTCCAGGAAAGGAATTTCAAGGAGGTGGTGGCTAAGGGTTCAAAAGGAGGCTTCATAAGCTGACCAAGAACCAGATTTAAATCCCATGCCACCGGAGGAGGCCTAATGGGAGGTTTAGTTAAAGTTAGGCCTCTCATGAATCTTGCAATAAGAGGATGAGAGGAAATAGGTTGTCCATTGATAGGCTTAAGGGATGCTGCAATACCACTCAAATGGACCCTTACTGAATTCATCTTAAGGCCTGCATTGGAAAGATGCAGGAGGTATTCCAATAGAGAATTCAAAGGTACTGCTAGAGGGTCGAGACCCTTTCAGCACACCAAATGGAAAATCTTTTCCATTTAAAAGCATAGGAACGCCTAGTGGAAGGTTTTCTGGAAGCATGGAGGATATCCTTCACTTGTTGAGAAAGATTCCAGCCTTGAAGGTCTAGGCCTTCAGTAACCAAGCTCTGAGGTGAAGGGACTTGGGGTTTGGGTGCCACAAAGTCCCCTCCTCCTGGGACAAAAGGTCTGGAGCAGCTCCCAAGTCCAGGGAGGGGGCTTGGGAGAGATGCAGAAGTAGAGGATACCACACTTGGCGTGGCCAGCGTGGAGCTATGAGGATCATAGATCCTTGATCCCTCTGGAGTTTGAACAGAGTCTTGGGAATCAAGGGAATGAGTAGAAAGGCATACAGGAAGACCTGACTCCAATGAAGGAGGAAGGCATCCTTGGCCTGAACTCCCTGACACGGAATTCTGGAACAGAACCGGGGAAGTTTGGCATTCCACGGACTTGCAAAGAGGTCTATGTCCGGGGTTCCCCATTCTTGGAAGATTCTGAGTACCTGATCCATGTGCAGGGACCATTCGTGTGGGAGCAGAACTCGACTGAGTCTGTCTGCCCAAGAGTTTTGGATTCCTGGGAGGTATACTGCCAGGAGATGGATTTGATGCTCTCTGGCGAAGGCCCACAATCTTAAAGCTTCGTTGCAAAGCAACAGAGAGCCAGTTCCTCCTTGCTTGTTTATGTAAAACATGGCTACTTGATTGTCCGTATGAATGAGGACTGTCTTGTAGCTGAGCAGGGTATGAAAGACCTTGAGAGCTAGAAAGACTGCTCGAAGCTCCAAGTGGTTGATATGAAGAAAGGTCTCCAGTGGGGACCAAGTGCCTTGAGTGGAGAGATCTTGTAGATGAGCTCCCCACCTGTTTGGGAGGCATCTGTTGAGGGTTGCTTGGGGCAACAACTGTTGGAAGGGGGACCCCCAGCAACAGATTTTGAGTGGACATCCACCATTGGAGAGACCAAAAGAGACGTTTGGAGGTTGCTATTTGGTCTGAGAGAGCTCCTGATGCTTGAGTCCACTGGGTGGACAAAGTCCACTGGGCTGCTCTCATGTGTAGGCGAGCATAGGGTACCACATGTTTATGTTTATGTTTATTAAAACTTTATATACCGCCCAATACAATTAGCATCTGGTCGGTTCACAATATATAAAAGCAATTAAAAAGAGAGAGGGCTGCGGAAAGAGAAACGGAAAAAGGAACGCCATAAAATCATGAGAAAAGAGATAGAAGCAGATAGAAGTCGGGGGATACAGAAAGCAGACATGAAGGGAGAGAGGGAATACAATGACAATACAGAAAGGCACAGGAAGGAGGAATTAGGGAACTAACATGATTAATGCTATGGAGGAGAAGAGGACGGAGCTGGAAGAGGGAGGTTGAGGCAGACATGAAGGGAGAGAGGGAACACACTAACAATACAGAAAGGCACAGGAAGGAGGAAATTAAGGAGCTAACATGATTAATGCTATGAAGGGGAAGAGGACGGAGCTGGAAGGGGGAGGTTGAAGGCAGAACAAAAACTATGGGTTTTCAGCTTAGCTTTAAATGCACTGTGGAAGCCATGTGGCCTAGCAGTTGTAGCATCTCCCGGGCAGTTAAGTGACTCTGACTGAATCTGGGAGGCTAACTGCACTAGACATTGGCAACGGGCCTGAGGAAGGTAGGCCCTTGCAGTGGTAGTATCCAACCAGGCCCCTATGAATTCTAGGGACCGAGTAGGGGTGAGCTGAGACTTTGGGAGGTTTACCACAAGTCCCAGATACTGCA
Organism: Ichthyophis bannanicus; assembly: GCA_033557465.1. Classification (NCBI taxonomy): domain Eukaryota; kingdom Metazoa; phylum Chordata; class Amphibia; order Gymnophiona; family Ichthyophiidae; genus Ichthyophis; species Ichthyophis bannanicus. Next base: position 473,690,540 of record CM066033.1, on the reverse strand, counting down.
GAATGCGTCTTGTGCGGTCCAGGGAAATCTGGGCCTCTGACTGAGATGGAGCTCGGATGAGCCAGTCGTCCAGGTATGGGAATACAAATATTCCCAGAGTGCATAGAAATGCAGCTACTGTTGCCATGCATTTGGTGAACACTCTTGGAGCAGAGGCCAGACCAAAAGGAAGCACCCTGTATTGATAATGTTTTCCTTGGAAAAGAAAACGGAGGAATCTTCTGTGAGATGGATGGATGAGGACATGTGTGTACGCATCCTTGAGATCTAGAGAACAAAGCCAATCCTGACTTTGAAGGTATGGAAGGAGAGTGCCCAGAGAAAGCATCTTGAACTTCTCCTTGCACAGAAATTTGTTCAATTCCCTGAGATCTAATATGGGTCTGTATCCCCCTGTCTTTGGAATGAGAAAATAGGGGGAGTAAAACCCTGACCCTTGTTGAAGGGGAATTTCTTCTATTGCCCCTTGGGCAAGAAGGGTAGCCACCTCTTGACCTAGAAGGTCGAGAAGAGATGTGGGAGAATTGAAGTGTCTCACCATGGTGTGGGGAGGAAGGTCTGAGAAATGAAGTTTGTAGCCCTCTTATGATGGAGAGGGTCCACTGCTCTGATGTGATCTGCTCCCATCTGGGAGCAAAATGAGCTAACCTTCCTGGAATGGTGAGAGGTTCTGGCCGTTTTAAAGCCAGAAAGGCTAAGTTCTCTAGCATCAAGTCAAAAACCCTGAGGAGGTTGGGTCTGCTGAGTTGCAGCAGCCCCTGTAGTCTTAGGCCTGGCCTGTTTAGGTTGCTGACGCTTAGTAGCAAAGCGACCTGTAGAGGATTGTTGGCCAGAAGCAGAACGGAATCTGCTCATTTTGAAAAAACACTACTTGAACGGATTTTTATTGGCAGGAATGGAGGTTGACTTTGAAAGTCTATCCAGAGCAGAATTTTCTGCATCCATTTGAGTGGCTTTTATTTGCCATTCTTTGCCAAACAGGTTTTCACCTGTACAGGGAAGATTTCCTAAGCCATCTTGGACCCAGGGTTCTAAATCAGAAGCTTGGAGCCAAGCAATTCTGCTAGCAGCTATGGCAATGCCAGAAGCTCTGCTGGCACCTTCAAAGGAGTCAAAGGCTGCCCGGTTGGAAAACTTTGCAATGTCTTGAGTATACTTAAGCCAAATGAGGAATTCAACCCTTTTCTCTTCCTGGAGGAGTAGAAGAGTGTCTCTTTGTACTCTTTATCCTCTTCATGGCTGACTGCACCACAATGGAATGGTGAAGAAGCTGTGTTTTATGAAAACCAGGACAGGGAGGGACACGATACATAGTGTCCAATCTGCGAGAATGAGGAGAGATAGTGAGAGGAGTCTCCCATAAATCAATCATGTGTTCATAAAGAATCTCATGAATTGGTAAGGTGACTGCCTCCTTAGGAGCCTTAGAATAACCCAAAATATCTAATTTTTTTGCTCTAGGCTCTGATTCAGAGGTTACTGAAATAGAAAGTCCTTTAGCTACTTCTCTTATGAAGTCTTGAAAGGACAAGTCCTCTGGAGAAGACATTCTTCTTTTTGGAGAAGGCAGCTCTTCAGGAAGGGCTATGGATACTTCAGCAGACTCCTCTGATGTATCAGAATCACCAGAGGAATCAAAGTATCGTCTGTCAGGGTGCTCTTCTAACGCTCGGTACGCGTATCGAGCAGTATCGACATCGGGCGTCATCGGTACCGGATCGGTACCGATGAGCAGCCCTGGACAAGGAACCACTGCAGTCGGTATCCTGGTCAATGCCAATGCAGTCGGTACCGGTATCAGCGCTGGTGCCGGTACCCGAGTCGATACCGACAACAGAGTTTGCTGTAGTATCAACGGCATCGCAGCTTGAATGAAGGCAATGATAGCCTGCTGCATGGACAGAACATTCTGATCCATCGATGCCATGAATGCCTGGAACTCGGTACCGGAAGGTTGTGCCGGTACCCCAGAACATTCTAACAACTGATCGGGTCGAGGCCGTGCCATCGATGTCAACCTGTAACCCCATAGGTGGAGCTTTGGAAGCCGGAGCTTCCCGCCGGGGTTGTTCTGCGGGTGCAGGATCCTCGAGGGCAAGCCCGGAGGCATCTCGATGCTTAGAGGGAGATCTACCCTTCGAGGACCGGCTGGATTTATGTTTGGTTACCTGAGATCCATTGGGGGAAGAAGCAGCCCTGGAAGACGTTGATGCCACTGATGCTGCATCAGCGGGAAACAGCACATGGAGCTTAGCTGCTCGGTTCTGTAAACCCCGTTTAGACATCAAAGAGCAGGACGGACAATCCGAAATGGAGTGTTCAGGACCCAAACATTTAAGACACCATTCATGGGTGTCCGTAACAGAAATAGTACCGCTGCACTTAGTGCATTTTTTAAACCTGGAGGCTGGTTTTTCCATGAGGAAAAAACTCTTGTGAGGCCTAAGGCCCAAAGAGGAAAAAATACACTAAGTGAGGGAAAAATATATACTTTTTTTTTGTTTTTTTGTTTTTTAAAGAAAAGAAAGAAAAGAAAGAAAAGACCGGCGGTACCGGTCCGGAGCCGGGGGAGGCAGACACGCGACCAAAGAAATAAAATAAAACAAAGAACTTCTTCAGCGGTGACAGGGCTCGACCTGCTAGCTCCGCGGCAAAGAAGAACTGAGGAGAGGCGGTTAGAAAAGGCGGGAAGGCAGCGCGCAGGCGCTGTGGGATGCTCCCAAAAGCTTTCCTTTTTGGGAAGCTGGGGAGCGTTCCCGCACAGGCTCCGTCGGTACCGACGTACCCATATGTGAAGACTCATTCCTGCTTGTTCCTGGAGATAGAAGGGAATGCAAGGGAAAAAAAACTCTACACAGGAATGAAAGGCTAGAGAAGCCCTGCAGTGATATGGTACCACTCATACAGGGGGAACCCTGGATGAGAGGGTGGAGGAACAGGAGCTGAAGGGTGACTTACCATATGGTAAGTCTGCGGAAGGAAAAAATGTTCATGTTGGGACAGAAAAACTATCATGTGATAGTTGTTAACTTCTCTTCTTGGTAGGAAGAAGAGGAGAAACCTGTGACCCATAAGCATGAACGTCCTGAGAGCTCAGCATATCTAGGAGGAAAAGTATGTCCTGAAGAAAGGAATCCATGTGTAGAGTTTTGAAGGAAAAAACAGTGAAAAAACTTCTGCTAAGAAGTTAACTGTAGGATGTAACCTTCAGGAACCTATGGTTGCTGGCTTTGTTTAGCCTGGCTAGAGTTTGGATTCTTCAGACCAGGGCAAGGTTTCCCCTGCTTGGAAACATCTGTATAAGGGGCAGGAGAAGAGTGAAACCTTCTTTCCCTAGGGAAAGGAGGTTTGGTAGGACATTTCCTACCTACTGGGGAAGGAGAAGGTTTAGGATAGCCCCTAGAAACAGGGAAGTCAGTGGAGCAATGAGCAACCTGACGTAAAGCCTCCCTATTGAAGAGATTTTCTCCAGTACAAGGAGTATTACCCAGTCTTTGTTGTGCCCATCTGTTCAAGTCTGAAGCCTGGAGCCAGGCTCTACGTCATGCTCCTATGGCTATAGCAGAGGTTCTGCTAACACTCAAAAGAGTCTAGAGAAGCACGAGAAAGAAACCAAGAGATATTTTGGCTATGACTAAGAAGTAAGGAATAGTCTGCAGCCTTGGGCACTGACAGAAAAGGAGCCAAAAGAGAATTTCTTTGTGACTTCCTGGAGAGAAAGACTCATAAAAAATATAAGAGATAATCCTTGTTGCCAGCATAGATGTTTGGAAGGTTTGACGTCCAAAGGCATCGAGTGCTCTAGATGCACGACCTGGCGGATAAGAAGAATGCTTCTTCTTGCTTTTTACCTTCCTCATTGCTGATTCCACTACAATGGAATGATGGGGAAGTTGAGTCTTTTGAAACCCTAGAGAGGGGGGCACCTGATACAGATCATCAGTTGCTGTAGAAGGTGAGGAAACCCTTAAAGGTGTTTCCCATATTCCCAGAAGAAGATCCTGCAAAGAATGATGTAAAGGAAGCATTATAGTTTCCTTTTCCGCAGGAGAGCCCTGAGTAAGATCACAGCCAGGGATAGGAATAGCAAGGAATGTTGCCATGTCAAGGAGAAATTTCTGAAAAGAAGGATCTCCAATGGGAACCATCCCTGGATAGGCTAAAGTTGAAGCAGTAGCCTGGGCATCGGAAGATGTACTGGTCCGGCCACTAGATGGATACTGGTACTGGCAGTTATGACTTGAGACAGTCAGTACTGCATCGTCCATGCCAGGTATTGACTCCAAACTTGGCATAGAAAGGAGCGATCCTGGTGAAAAAGGCATGGAAGTGGCTAGTCCCGATGTTACTGCAAGAACCGGCATCGATACCGATACCGGTAGCTGTGCCGGAATCGGAGGCAATACCGCCATCGAAACAGTCATCGGAGGCTGCTCAAGCAGTACCGAAGCAACCAAAAACGCTTGGTGAGTATCCGCGGTACTGCGCATCCGGAATCGATAAGCGTCGGTTCCGAGACGCGTCAGTACCCAGTCTTCTAGACTAGATATCGATTCCAGACTCGGCATCGAAGGAAGCAAGTCTATCGATGCATGTCTAGAGGGTACCGACGTCGGTGGTGGTATTGGCGATACTGCCGATACTGGAAAGTCAATCTGGGACGTATCGATCGGTCCCGAAGGTACCGAGGACGCCAGATGACGATCCCCGGTGAAGAGTGGATCACTCAACACCAGTGCCGATGCCGGGGTATCGGTACCGCTCGAAGCGGATGCCACCACCGAGCATGGCTCAGATACTGGAAAGTCAATCTGAGACGTATCGATCGGTCCCGAACGTACCGAGGACGCCAGATGACGATCCCTGGCAAAGAGTGGATCACTCAACACCAGTGCCGATGCCGGGGTATCGGTACCGCTCGAAGCGGATCCCACCACCGAGCATGGCTCAGGTATGTTCTGTGAGGGGTGAACCACAGGAACAACCTGAAACCCCTGAAAGGCTTTAGAGACCGAAGACTCCCGCCGGGGTTTTGAAGCCAATAGGGTCTTGAGGGCAAGGCCGGAGCCATCATCATGCTTGGCATGAGACCTACCACTCAAGGATTGGCTAGTCTTAACAGACTGTTTGTTGGTTACCTGATCCTGTAGAGAAGAACTGGTCGGTGCCCTGACACTGGAAGGGAACTCGGTATCGAGGGAAACTCGAAATGGAAAATCTCTTCTCATAAAATTGTAGCCTAATGGCTCCGGAGGAAAAGGGTCAGGACCCAAACAGGTTAGACACCAGTTATTGGAATCTAAAAAGAAAACTGTATTTCCACAGTTAAGGCACTTCTTAGGAGAAGGCGGCTCCATGATGGAGAGGCCTTACAGGCCCAAAATTTTAAGACAGAAACTGAGGGAAAACTCTCCCTAAGTTTGAGAAAAAGAAAAGAAAAAAGCCACCGGCGGTACCGGTGGAGGCGGGAAAAACAGCTGCGACCACAAGAAAAAAAGAATTAAAGAAAAAATTTTCTGCGGTGACAGGACGACGTCCTGCCGGCTCCGCGGAAAAACAAAAACTGAGGAGAGACAGTTGGAAAGGCGGGAAGGCAGCACGCAGGCGCTGAGGGATGCTCCCAAAAGCTTTCTGATTGGATGCTGGGGAGCGTTCCCGCGCAGGCTCCGTCGGTACCGACGTACCCATATGTGAAGACTCATTCCTGCTTGTTCCTGGAGATACTGCTTGGTTTAAATGAAAAGGTGAAACCACCTTTGGCATAAAGTGAGGATGAGTCCTAAGGACTACCTTATCATGATGGAACCTTGTATAAGGAGGATCAGCCACCAATGCTTGCAACTCACTAATGGGACGTACTGATGTGATACCAATAAGAAAAATAACCTTCCAGTAAAGGAATTTTAATGAAGTAGTAGCTAATGGTTCAAAAGGTGGCGTAATGAGCTGGCCAAGAACCAGATTTAAATCCCTGCCACCGGTGGTGGCTTAAGGGGAGGTTTATTTTATTTATTTAACTGTATTTATATCCCGCTTTTCACTGGGTCAAAGCGGTGGGACATATAACAGGGGGGGGATCAATAGTGGGGGGGGGGCCCCCATCACCGGGGCTCAACATTGATGATTTTGGGATGAACATAGAGACTGACAGCATAGCAGTTACTGGTCTGGAGTTCTTGAAGAGAAATAGGGGGGATTCCTATTCAGAGATGTTCTTGGAATAGGACGGTTTTTAGCTGCTTTTTGAATGATGGGAGATCACCGTTGTTCCTGATGTGGTTTGGTAGAGAGTTCCAGAGGGATGGGGCATAGAGTTCAAAGGCTCTGTTGCAGGTCCGTTGTGTTGCCTTGGTTCTTTTGTGGGGGACGGCAATGGAGCTGTTGGAGGATTGTCTGGTTGTTCTGCTGTGGGTTGGGCGAGGCAGTAGGGTGCGGAGTGTGGTGCCTTGTGTTTGGTGGATGGTTTTGTGGGCGAGTAGAAGAGTTTTGTACTTGATTCTTGCTTCGATGGGGAGAATATGAAGGTCTCTCAGAATTGGGGTGATGTGTTCCCGTTTCTTTGCATTGTGAATTATTCTCGCCGTGGTGTTTAGGGCAGTTCGGAAGGGATTGGTTTGTGTGGCAGGTAGGCCATGGTAGATTATGTTGCAGTAGTCCAGATGAGGAAGTGTCAGAGCTTGCATTACTGTCCTGAAGTCCTGTGGTTCGAGGAGAGGTCGGAGACATTGTACCGTTTTCGCCTTGTGGAATACAGTTCTAGTGGTCTTGTTGATTTGCTGCTTAAGGGTTAGGGCTTGGTTAATGATAATGCCGAGATATCTTATGTATGGTTGTATTTGAATTTGCGTGGTTCCCATGGTGAGATGAGTGGGTGGTTTGAAGTCTGGGTCTTTTGTCACTATAAGAGCTTCGGTCTTCTTTATGTTTAGCTAGAAGAAGGCCTCTCACAAATCTCGCTATGATAGGATGAGAGGAAATAGGTTGCCCATTTAAAGGCTTGAGAGAAGCTGCAATAGCACTCAAATGAACTCTCACTGAATTGGTCTTAAGCCCTGTATTAGACAAATGAAGGAGATATTCCAGTAATGATTCCAGAGGTATTGCAAGAGGGTTAAGACCCTTCTGCGAACACCATATGGTAAACCTTTTCCACTTGAAAGCATAAGAGCGTCTTGTGGATGGTTTTCTGGAAGCATAAAGGATATCCTTTACTTGCTGAGAAAGGTTAAGACCATGAAGTTCTAGGCTTTCAGCAACCAGGCCCTGAGATGTAGAGACTGGGGATTGGGATGCCACAGCATCCCATCCTCCTGGGATTGGAGATCTGGAGCAGATCCTAGCTCCAGAGATGGAGCTTGAGAGAGATGTAGAAGCAGAGGGTACCACACTTGTTGTGGCCAATGTGGGGCTATGATAACCATACAGCCTCTGTCTCTCTGAAGCTTGAAAAGGGTTCTGGGAATTAGGGGAATGGGTGGGAAGGCATACAGGAAGTCCCGACCCCAATGGAGGAGGAAGGCATCCCCGGCCTGACAACCCTGAGCCGGAATTCTGGAACAGAACCGGGGAAGTTTGGCATTCAGCGGACTTGCAAAGAGATCTATATCCGGGGTTCCCCAAAATTGGAAAAGTTTGGCCACCTGGTCTGCATGGAGAGGCCATTCGTGTGGAAGCAGAACTCTACAGTCTGTCTGCCCAAGAGTTTTGAATGCCTGGAAGATACACTGCAAGGAGATGAATCTGATGCTCTCTGGCGAGGGCCCAAAGTCACAAAGCTTCATTGCAGAGTGACAGAGAGCCTGTTCCGCCCTGCTTGTTCACACAGAACATGGCTACCTGGTTGTCCGTTTGAATTAGGACAGTCTTGTAGCTGAGCTGAGTGTGAAACACTCGAAGAGCAAGGAAGATTGCTCTGAGCTCTAGGAGATCGATGCGTAGATTGGTCTCCTGTGGAGTCCAGGTACCCTGGGTAGAGAGTTAGAGTTACTTGAGGTGGGGGTTGCTGAAAAGGGGACCCCACCAACAGATTCTGGGGTGACTGCCACCATTGGAGAGACAAAATAAGACGATCTGAGGTTGCTATCTTGCCTGACAGGCAACCTGACACCTGAGTCCACTGCGTGGATAGAGTCCACTGGGCTGCCCTCATAAGGAGGCAGGCATCAGGGACCACATGCACAGTGGATGCCATGTGGCCTAGCAATTGTAACATTTCCCGAGCAGTGAGGTGAGACTTTAGCATTGCTTGGGAAGCTAACTGCACAATACGAAGGCAGCAGAACTGTAGAAGATAGGCCCTTGTCTGTCTGGTATCCAGCAGGGCTCCTATGAACTCTAAAGACTGAGTGGGAGCTAGGTTGGATTTTGGGAAGTTTATGACAAGTCCCAAATATTGAAGGATACGCATTGTGCAAGATAGAGAAATCCTGGCCTCTGGCTCTGATGGGGCTCAAATGAGCCAATCGTACAAGGGAAGACGAGTATTTTCAGGGTGCGGAGAAATGCTGCCACCACAGCCATGCATTTTGTGAACACCCTTGGTGCCGAGGCCAGGCCAAAAGGAAGAACTCTGTATTGGTAGTGCTTCCCTTGAAATAGAAAGCGAAGAAATCTTCGGTGAGTTGGATGAATGAGAACATGTGTACACACATCCTTGAGATCTAGAGAACAAAGCCAGTCCTGACTCTGAAGGTATGGCAGTAGAGCTCCCAGAGAAATCATTTTGAATTTCTCTTTGAACAGGAATTTGCTCAATTCTCTGAGGTCCAAAATGGGTCTGTGCCCTCCTGTTTTCTTTGGAATAAGGAAAAAGGGGGAATAGAACCCTGCACCCTGTTGATGAATGGGTATTTCTTCTATTGCCCTTTGGGAAAGAAGCAGACTGACCTCGTGATCTACCTGGGAGTTGAGAGAGGTCTGAGAATTGAACTGTCTTACCATTCTAGGAGGGGGCATGCTGAGGAAGTGAAACTTGTACCTCTCTCTTACAGTGGACAAAGTCCAACTTTCTGTTATCTGCCCCCATCTGGGGGCAAAACAACATAACCTTCCTGGAATGGTGGAAGGCTCTGGCCCGTTCAGGGCCAGGAAGACAAAGTTCTCTAGATGGGAGTCAAAGCCCCTGTGGAGGCTGAGTCTGCTGGGCCGGTTGAGGCTTAGCAGCCTTTGTTTTTCTTTGTTTAGGATGCTGCTGACCCTTTTGGGCAGACTGACCTGAACGATGCCCTTGCTGGGTATAGGAGGCGGAGAACTTCTTCTTTCTAGTGAAGAATGTTTTTTTGTAGGACTTTTTCCTTGCAGGATCAGCTGTAGATTTTGATAATCTATCCAAGGTGAGATTATCAGCATCTAGCTCATTAGCTTTCTCTTGCAAATTTTTGCCAAAAAGATTCTCTCCTGTGCAAGGAATATTCCCCAGTTTGTCCTGTACCCAAAGTTCCAAGTCAGATGCCTGGAGCCAGGCAATCCTACGACCGCCTATGGCAACAGCAGCGGTTCTGCTTATGCACTCAAAACAATCAAAAGCTGCACGATTTACGAATTTGGAAACATCCTGAGTATGTTTGATAAGTGCAAGATAATCTTGTCTCCTATCATCAGGAAGGAGAGGGCTTATAAGCTCTAGATCTCCTGTAGCTTCCTTAAGGAACATTCTCATATATAAAATGTAGGAACTAATCCTGGCAGAAAGCATAGAGGCCTGAAAGGTTCGACGCCCAAAAGCATCAAGAGTTCTACATTCGCGTCCAGGATTAGATGCATGTCTTTTTGCACTCTTGATCCTTCTCATAGCTTATTCCACCACCATGGAATGGTGGGGCAGCTGAGTTTTTTGAAATCCAGGACAGGGAGGAACTCAATACATGATATCGAGCCTACGAGAATGAGGAGAAGTGGTGAGAAGTGTTTCCCACATCCTTAACATGAGATCATGTAAGATCTCATGAATAGGCAAAGTAGCTGCCTCTTTGAGGGCTTTAGGATACTGTAAAATCTCCAATTCCTTCGCCCTAGGTCTGTTTCAGGAACCACTGTGATGGAAAGACCTCGTGCCACACCCCGGATAAAATTCTAGAAGGATATATCCTCTGGAAGAGACATCCTACGTTAAGGAGAGGAAGAATCCTCAGGAAGAAATACTCTGGTATCGACAGAGCTGTCAGTCTTCAGACTCATCGGAGGATTCAAAGTATCTCCTGTCCGGGTAATCATGCAGCGCACAATACTGGTACCGATTGAAGTTGGTATCAACAAGGTCCAGTACCGACTTGTCAGTACCGGAGGGCACAGCATGTGTCGGTACCGGTAGTCCACCTGCCGACGTTGATGCAATTGGCCCCGGTACGGATGTAGGAGCCGGCACCGGTACAGGTTGAATTGTCTGAGTTGGTTTCGGGGACATCGATGCCGAGAGAAGAGCCGCCGGACTGCGTTCAATAGCCAAAAATCTCTGGTCTATCGATGCCGCCGATGCCTGGGTATCGGTACCGGACAAAGGGGCCGGTACCCCAGAGCATGGCACCAGTAGTTCTGCCGAGGTTGGGGCCTCGAGAACATCCTGGAGACCTGATAAAGCTTTGGAAGCCGAAGCCTCCTGCCGGGGCAATTTTGCCGGTGTGAGTCCCTCAAGTGCAAAGCCAGAAGCATCTCGATACTTCTATCATATTTCTATGTTTCTATAGCATGGGACAAACACGGAGGATCTCTAAATGTAAAAATGGGACTGTTGTAGTTGTTGATATGGAAGGACAGACTAGATAGGCCATGTGGTCTTTTTCTGTCATCATATTTCTATGTAGAAGGAGATCTACCCTTTGAGGACCAGCTAGACTTATGTTTAGTTACCTGAGATCCATGGGAGGAAGACGAAGCCCTGGAAGATGATGATGCCACAGATGCTGCATCGGAGGGAAAAAGGGTGCTAAGTTTAGCAGCTCAGTTTTGCCAACCCCTCTTCGACATCACCCCACAGGCAACACACCCGGAGATAGAGTGGTCAGGACCTAAACATTTGAGGCAACACTCATGGGTGTCAGTGACGGAGATGGTACCGCCTCACTTGGAACACACTTTAAAACCCAAAGCGGGTTTTTCCATTGTAGAGGAAAGTTGGGCCTCATGCCCAAAATGGCGCATGCACCAGAAGAGAAAAAAAGCTGTAAGTTTTCTCTTTTTTTTTTTTAAAGGAAAAGAAAGAAAGAACCGGCGGTACCGGTGTAGCGTTGAAGGAAGGCAGACGCGACCACAAAAAAAGAAAAAGAAATGGGATATTTTCTGCGGTGACAGGAAGTGCGACCTGCCGGCTCCACGGAAAACCAAGAACTGGAGAGAGTGCTCCCAAAAGCTTCCTAATTGGACGCTGGGGAGCGTTCCTGCGCAGGCTCCGTCGGTACCGACGATACCCATATGTGAAGACTACATTCCTGCTTGTTCCTGAAGATAAGTGCGTGCGGAGGAAGCACTGAGTCTGGGTACAGGAATATAACGGTATGCGACAGAGCAAAGAATTGACCAGAAAAAATTAGCGAAAAAACACCAAGTTTTTCCTGAGGAAACAGACAAACCTCTGATGGACTCCGTGGAAAAAAAAAGACTGAGGTAAGATGGCACCCTTAGGCAGGAAGGTGACCATGCACGCGTGATAGAACTCCCAAACGCTTTCTATGAAAGCTGGGGAGTGGTTACCACATAGGCTCTGTCTGTACTGTCACCCATATGTGAGATCAGACTTCCTTACTTGTTCCCAGAGAAAGGTGAAATTAGACTTACCTGCTAATTGTTGTTCCTTAAGGAACTCCAGTCTGTCCCGAACCTCTGGAGTTAAGTACGTCCTCTCGCAGCTTGGAGACTGAGCATGTCACAATCTTTAGTGACAGTAGTATAAGTAGTCCAGGGACCACCTCTATGATTCAGTAATCTATTGACAAAGCAGACTCACCAGAGCAATAAGTAAGCAGATCATAAACAGATAAACTTTAAGTCCAAACTAAACATAATTGATAACTTCAACTATTAAAGCTAACTCAATCCCCTCCCCCGCCCCGAGTACCTGATAAGTGTGCTCCACCTTCTCCCAAGCCCTTCCATGAGGCTCTTCATTCTGAAGACGACAACTCTGCGGACGCACACACACACCCATACACGCAACCTTCGACCTAAACTAAGGTCTGACTAGCCACCGTGCTGTTCCTGTAACCATGGTACTTTCAGCTTCAGGCCCACCACCTGCAGGCCATTTCAGGGAGGGATGTGGGACTAGACTGGAGTTCCTTAAGGAACAACAATTAGCAGGTAAGTCTAATTTCACCTTCCTTATCGTCCCTCCAGTCTAGTCCCGAACCTCTGGAGATGTAACAGAGCAGTGAACACCTTAATGGGAGGGGCCTGCCAGACCAGCCTGAAGAACCGCCGATCCCAACCTAGAATCCCCTTCCGCCTGAACATCAATCCTGTAATGCTTGACAAAGGGATGCAAAGATGACGTCACTGCACTGCAGATGTCCACCACTGGAACCAAGCTGACTTCTGCCCATGAAGCTGCCTGAGCCCTTGTCAAATGAACTTTCAACCCACTCGGCACAACTCTGCCTTTCAACAGATATGCTGACGCAATAGTTTCCTAATCAACCTAGCAATAGACACTTTAGATGCTGGCTCCCCACGCCGGGATCCACCAAACAGCACAATCTGTTCGTCTTGCAAACGCTGCGGTTCTGTCCAAGTATCTCTTCAGCACCCTGCTGATATCCAACCTGTGCAAACTGACTTTATTCTTATCCTTCCCTGCCCTCTCAAAGACTGGCAAGGATACCACCTGATTAACATGAAAAGAAGACACCACCTTAGGCAAAAAGGAAGGAACAGTCCTTAACACTGTTGTTAAGTGCCGTCGAGTCAGAGTCGACGCATGGCGACCCTCTGGATAGCTATCCTAAATTGTGTTCGGTCTTCAGTCAGGCCATTGTTGACAGACTGGTACCAGTAGCTGCTGTTATTGTATCGATCCATCTCATTGCTGGCCTTCCTCTTTTGCGATGACCTATCTTGCCAAGCATGATGTCTTTCTCCAATGATCTCTCTCTTCGCATGATGTGTCCAAAGTATGAAAGTTGAAGTCATCTGAGCTTCTAAAGAAAGCTTAGGTTTGATCTCCTCTAGTACCGACTGGTTTGTTCTTCGGGCAGTCCATGGTATACACAGTATTCGCCGCCAGCACCATAATTCAAAGGCATCAATTTTCTTCCTATTTTTTCACTGTCCAGCTTTCACTTCCATATGATGTTATTGAAAATACCATAGCTTGAACAAGTCAAATCTTTGTATGGAGAGAGACATCTCTGCTCTTGAGAATCTTATCTAGGTCTTTCATAGCCATTCTGCCAAGAGCAATGCGTCGTCTGATTTCTTGACTGCTTGTTGCTTCTTTATTGATAGTTGATCCAAGTAGGTTAAAGTTGTTCACAATTTCAATTTCTTCTCCTTCAGCGATGAACCTGTTGATTATGCCAGTTGTCATGATATTTGTCTTCTTTACATTAAGGTGCAGGCCCATTTTGAGACTATGTTCTTTGATTGTGAGAAGCAAATGTTTCAGATCATCTTCACTTTCAGCCAGTAATGTGGTATCATCAGCATAGCGAAGGTTGTTGATGAGTCTTCCACCAATCTTCACACCTCTGTTGTCTTCATACAATCCTGCTTCTCTGATGATTTGTTCTGCATATAAATTAAACAGGTAGGGGGAAAGTATGCAGCCTTGTCTTACACCTTTGCTTATTTTAAACCATTCAGTTTCTCCTTGTTCCGTTCAAACTGTTGCTTCTTGATCAATGCACAAATTGTGCAAGAGAACGATCAGGTGTTCTGGTATACCCATGCTTCTTAATGTGGCCCAGAGTTTCTCATTGTTTACACAGTCACAAGCCTTGCTATAGTCGATATAGCACAAACAGATATCCTTTTGGTATTCTTTAGACTTTAAGGATCCATCTCACATCTGCAATGTCGTCTCATGTTCCTCGCCCTTTCCTGAACCCTGCTTGCACTTCAGGTAGTTCTTGTTCCAGGTATGGTTGTTGTCTCTTGAATAATCTTCAGTAGAATCTTGTTGGCATGTGGGATCAGAGCGATTGTTCGATAATTTCCACAGTCAGTTGGATCACCTTTCTGTATTATTGGTATAAACACAAATCTTTTCCAGTCAGTTGGCCATGATGTTGTCTTCCATATTTCTTGGCAGAGCCTTGTAAGAACGGTAACAGCTGCATCAGATTGCTGTAATACTTCTATTGGAATGCTATCAATTCTTTCATCACCAATGGTTCCTGATCATAAGGTACAGGTTGAAACGGCTGTTGGTCCACTTGATCATATAAAAACTCTGTATATTCCTTCCACCTTTTCTTGATCTTCACAGCATCATTCAATATAGAACCTTGAGCATCTTGTAACATTCCATTTCGAGGCTGGAACTTTTTCTTTAACTCTCATAGCTTTAGGAAAGCCAATCTTCTTCCTCTAATAGTTTCTGCTTCTATTTCCTTGCATGCGTCGTCGTAGTACTTTTCCTTGTCCTGTCTTGCTGCACATTGGAAATCTCTGTTGAGTTCTGCGATTGTCTTTCTTTCTCCTCTGGCTTTAGCTTCTCTGCGTTTCTGGGCAATTTTTAGAATTTCTTCCGTCATCCATTTTGGCTGTTTTTGCTTTTTCACCTTTTGTAGAGACTTCTCGCTTTCTTCCAATACAACCTTCTTGATGTATTTCCATAACTCTTCTGGAGATCTGTCATTTGTATCTAAAGCAGCAAATCGATTTTGCAGGCAGTCTTTAAATTCCTTAACACTACCCTCTTGCTATCAAAGGACAAAAAGGGTTCTCGACAGGACAACGCCTGCAATTCAGGAATCCTCCTTGCTGAAGCGATAGCTACCAAGACCACCACCTTGAGAGTGAGATCCTTTAATGTCACCTTCGCCAACGGCTCAAACGGCACTCCTACCAGCGCTTCCAGCACAATGTTCAGATCCCAGTCCGGCACCAAAACCCGGCAGGGAGGCCTCAAAAAGGAAGTCGCTCTTAAAAACTGTTTCACATCCGGATGAGTTCCAAGCGATATCCCTTGCACCTTCCCCCTAAAACAAGATAGTGCTGCCAGCTGCACCCTAAGCGTAGCTGCCGCTAGGCCTTTATTGAATCCATCCTGCAAAAACACCAAAACCTGGGTATCGTGGCCTTTAACAGTCTCCACTGCTTATCCTCGCACCAGGATTCAAACAGGCACCAAACCCTAAATGTACGCCATTGAAGTCGACCGACGTCAAGACCTCAGCAATGTAGAAATCACCGCCGCCGAGTATCCCTTGGTCATCAACCTTGCCCTCTCAAGAGACATGTCGTAAGCGAAAACCGATCCACCTGAGGCATACTTAATGGACCCTGCCTCAGCAGATATTTCCTGTTAGGCAACCTCCATGGGAGTTCCACCAGAAGCTGCACCAGGTCAGCATACCAAGGTCTCCTTGGCCAATCCAGTGCGACTAGCAGTACCAGCCCCTTGTGCTTCTTTATGCGCTGCAGAACTCGACTTATAAGCACCCACGGGGGGAATATATACAGCTCTCTTCTGGCCATCGTTGCATCAGAGCATCCAGACTCTAGGACATCCTCTCTCTTCGTCTTCTGAAGGATCTCTCCACCTGTGCTAACTCGAACATTGCCATGAGATCCATCGCCGGCAGCCCCCAGCATTGTACCAACAAGCCAAAAACCTCTGGATTGAGGACCCATTCGCCTGGATCCACCTTGACCCGACTCAAAAAATCTGCCGTCATATTGTCCGCTCCCATTACATGTACCGCTGAAAGCGCTTCTATGTGCAACTCGGCCCAACTTAGCAGACCCTCTGCCTCATCTAGCGCCACACTGCTGGTGCCACCCTGTCCGTTGATGTATGCCACCGCCGTGGCATTATCCAACAATACTCGGAATCGCAATGCCAATTCTTCCGACGTGCCGTATTGCGGTGCGATTGAGAACAGCCTAAAATCGAGTCACCAACCAGCTAAGTAAAGCTGCTATGTTTTAGCATTGTTTCACTTTATTAAAATGGATAAGCCACAGCGGTGCTAGGTATGGTTCCTATTCACTGGGCTGGCACTTCCGACACAAAAATTTAGGAAACCTCTAATCAGATCATATTGGCTATCTGCCAAGTACACCACCCCCGATTTGATGCGAGCTGCTTCCTCGGTCACCTCCTCAACCTGTAGAGCTTTCAGTCTCTGTGACCATTGAAAGCATGCCCTTGCCACCCAAGCTCCACAAATCACAGCTTGTATGGACAGAGCATTTACTTCAAATACCTGCCTAAGCAGAGTATCCAGCCGCCTATCCTGAGAATCCTTAAGAGCGGCATAACCCTTTTTGTCACTGCCGACACCGCTGCATCCACCTTGGGGGATTTAAAAATCTCCTTAACCGGTTCCACAAGTGGATACAGATGAGCCATCACCCTGGAGCCCTTGCGATTTGCCTCTGGCATATCCCATTCTTCTTGAATCGTTTCCTTTAAATACCCTATGAATGGGAAACACGCATTAAGAATTTTGAACGGCCTGTAATAAGGGATCCTCCAAAGTAGTATCCTCCTCCGGGCCCGCTGTCGGAATATTTAAGGCTTTCAGCATCTCCGCTATGAGCGCCGATAGTTCCTCTCTCCGGAACACTCGGACTACCCGTGCGTGATCCTCTGGCTCCGGTATTTCACCTTCTTCCAGATCCTGTTCCATATCAGAGTCCTCTAAAAGCTCGGACTGTACTTCCACCGGCAATGCCTGTTCTGAACTGCCCTCTCGCAGCATCGTCTTCTTGGCTGGAATACTACCCTCTGCTTCTTATAACGGGGTCCCCAGTCTTTTTCCTCCACAAACCCCCTCTGCCGCAGGCCCTGGAATCTCAGTCCCAGAACGTCCCAGAGCCTGCTGGAGCAAAGACAAAAATTGCTGGGAAAATATAGCCCCCAAACTCCGTTGCAAAGAATGCTGGGGTAAGGGCACATCCAGGGCCGAGAAAGGCCCTGGTATCGGCTGCGGAATCACCGTAGAGGAAACCAAAGTTTCTGCCTCCCCAGAAACCTTCCTAGCGCCTCCTCCTGCCTCGTGCTCTGCCATCTCCGTCAGGACCACTTCTTGGGTACAGCCTCTGCACACCCCTGTCTCCGATACAGTCCCTCTATGCACCCCACACAGGAGGCACCGATGCTTAGCAGG
Organism: Ichthyophis bannanicus; assembly: GCA_033557465.1. NCBI lineage: Eukaryota > Metazoa > Chordata > Amphibia > Gymnophiona > Ichthyophiidae > Ichthyophis > Ichthyophis bannanicus. The sequence continues at coordinate 473,673,273 of CM066033.1, read as the reverse complement.
CATAAATGGAGATAAACTATAAAACAAACACCCCGTCTATTCTCTAAACCAAGCAACAAAAAGCTGTTAATATCATTCACTAAGAGCTGGGTCTCAGAAAAAACCGGTGGCACGATGGAGCTTACAGAATTTTTCCACCATGAAATGATTTATACCTTTCGGCATTATACAACCTGTAACTCCACAAATGTAATCTACATCATAAGGTGTCCCTGCGGGTTACTGTATGTGGGGAAGACCACTCGATCATTCAGGGTACGCATGAGGGAACATAACAGCCGTATAAAATGTCGGATGTTGGAAGCTCCTTTAGTCCAACATTGTATAAAAGAGAGTCATATTTTTGAACAACTACGCTGTTTTGTTGTAGACCATGTGACAGCTCCCATGCGAGGCAAAACCATTGATGAAACGCTACTTTGGAGAGAACAAAAATGGATCTTCACTTTAAAATCAGTACACCCATCGGGGTTGAATGTGCGTTTAGATCTCTCACTTTGTTTATAGTAGGCAGTTGGATTTAATGCAGTAATGTGCTTACAATGTGCATTGCAACTTTACCTATTGGTAGTTGTAGTAGCTTGTCTGAGTCACATGATTTTCTCTTTAAAAATGGCGACTGTGATCTATCTCGCATGCGCGGCGTTCTGTGCACGAAAATTTTGACAGAAATGCTTGGAGGAAATCTGCACTGATTACGCTTGTTATGCGCGAAGATAAAAAAGGTCTGCTTATACCTATGTTGTTTCAAGATTGTGATGTAGCAACTGGCTTTATTTCATTAATTTCACGTTTCTCTGTTTTTAGCCTGTACCGACAATTCCCTGAAGAAACTTCTGTAGTGAAACGCTTGGGCAGCCTGGAATGAGGCGTTGGAATTGCCTTTTCTTCTGGCTAATGTTACAAAGCTAAGTTTGAATTTTCTTCTCGTTCAACATTTGGTATTTTTATCAAGAATACATTGCTATAAGAGTTTACTACAAAAATTGAAAGAACTTTTTCAGAATAATATGCGTTCAAGGGGTCATTGATGTAAAAACTGGCACCGTTAAGGGGCTTTGTGTCCATGACTAAAGTGCCACCGGTTTTTTCTGAGACCCAGCTCTTAGTGAATGATATTAACAGCTTTTTGTTGCTTGGTTTAGAGAATAGACGGGGTGTTTGTTTTATAGTTTGCTCTACCCGTTTAATAACATTCAGACTACAGTTGATTGTTTATAACAATAAATGGAGATAAGGCTGTTCCCCAGAGAACAGCTCGCCAAAACACCGTTTTCCTTTTTTTTTTTTTTTTTTTAAACCAGCCCTACTGAAGATTCATCAAAAGTACAGATACCTGCAGTGTCCCCAACACCACCTCAAACGGGCCTCTGAAGCAGTGCCAACCCGTCCCCTGCTTCCCGCGCAAATGCCACGCGGTCTAGGCCTGCCTGCAGCAAAGACAGACAGCTGAACTGTAAGTGTAAACAAAAAAAAAAAAAAAGAGAGACACCGCTCCCCCAAAGCCTCCGGCGCTTACCTTTCGTGTGCCCTAGATGTCCGGTGCAGAGAAACGCTGTCCGGAAGAAAGTAAAGCCGCTGACGTGCCTGAGAGAATCGCCAGCAGCAGTCGGGCCTCTTCCACTGACACCGCCGCCGCAGAGCACAATCCCAGACCACGTGCTCTGCCGGAACGGTGCGCCTCCACAGCTCTGCTCCCGCACTAAAGGAACTGCAGCCAGAGGCCCCTACACAGCTCCCACACACTCTGCACTCGCACCCACAGCAGAGAGGGGGGAGAAGGGGGGGCAGCTCCTATCGACTCTGCACTACCGAACCAAATCAACTTTAAAATTTTGCCGATTTAAAGGGCCATCCGCCTCTTTTTTTCTTTCCAAATCAAATACTAAACTACTTAAGATTATTTAAACCTACCTCTGGACGTTGCTCCAGTGTCCCAAACCTCTGGACTCACACCTCCTTTCACTGCTTGGGGACTGAGAAAACTGAATCATGGAGGTGGTCCCTGGACTACTTATCCTACTGTCACTAAAGATTATGACTGCAGGAGGACATACTTAACTCCAGAGGTTCGGGACTAGACTGGAGGGACGATAAGGAACCACCCTTCTGGGCAGCAGCAGAACGGGACCGTGTTAGCAGAAGAGGATCACATTTCTGTGACAATGGTAACAGCACTAGAATTACCTGCCAGTCCTTTCTTCCGTGCAATCTACTTACATATCTTGCGACGAAAACCCAATGGATAGTCACAACAAAACAAATTGCACTATAGTGCTGGAAGATGAGACCCCCAGGTCAGAAGGCACTCAACTGGCTACTGGGGATGAGTTGAAGGCTTTTCAGAGTAAAGCCGGCATTTATGATGTGGATGGATCAAAGTCCTTCGGATGTCCGACTGCTGATGTAGCTGCACATGAAATAAGAGTCAGAAACTGAAAATGTGTCTTAAATATTGGGACACGGAATGTACAAAGCATGAACCAAGGGAAGTTGGAGGCGGTCAAGAATGTAATGAAATGTGTACAACATGATCTGTTGGGTGTCAGCGAACTAAAATGGACTACCATTGGGCACTTTGCAACTGATGATCACATGGTCTACTATGCTGGAAATGAAAGACAAAGAAGAAATAGTGTTACATTTATAATCAAGAAACCTGCAAGAACTGTAATGAAATACAATGCAATCAGTGAATGCTTAATGTCCATTAGTCTATGAAGAATGCCATTCAACACAACTATAATTCAGATATATGCCCCAACAACAGCTGCAGAAGAGGAGGAAGTTGAGTTCTATGAACAAGTACAAGCTGAAATTGACAGAACATGCAAACAGGATATCTTGATGGTCATGGTTGACTAGACCGCAAAGGTTGGCTACAAAGAAGGTGACAAAGTGGTTGGCGAATATGGACTTGGCAACTAAATGAAGCTAGAGAAAGACCAGTTGTTGGTCTTCTATTCATCTCAAACACCTTCTTCCAGCAATGCAAGCGTCAACTGTACACATAGACTTCATCCAATGGATTGTACAAAAAACAAGTTGACTACATCTGTGGAAGTCAACGATGGAAAAGCTATATATCAACAAAGCCAAAACCTGGAATTGACTGTGGTACAGATCAAGTACTAGTATGCAAATTCAAGCTAAAGTTGAAAAAGAGCAAGCCACTCATGAATGTAGCAATATGAGCTTGAGAATATACCACCAGAATTTAACGACTGCCTGCAAAATTGATTTTCTGCTTTAGATACAAATGACAGAGCTCCAGAAAAGTTATGGGAGGGCATTAAGAAGGTTGTGTTGGAAGAAAGTGAGAAGTCTCTACAAAAGGTAAAAAAGCAAACATGGCAAAAATAGACAACTGAACAAACTCTGAAAATTGCTCAGAAATGCTGAGAAGCTAAAGCCAGAGGAGAAAGAGATGCAATCGCAGAACTCAGATTTCCAACGTGCAGTAAGACAAGGAAACGTATTACAATGATGCATACAAGGAAACAGAATCAAACTATTAGAGGAAGAACAAGATAGACTTTCCTAAAGCTACCAGAGTTAAAGAAAAAATTTCAGCCTTGAATTGGAATGTTACAAGATGCTCAAGGATCCATGTTGAATGATGATGAAAAGAGCAAGAAAGGGTGGAAAGAACATAGAGTCATTATACCATAAATATCAAGTTGACCAACAGCCATTTCAACCTGTACCTTATGATCAGGAATCATTAGTGATGAAAGAAGTCAAAGCAGCATTAAAAGCCTTATCAAAGAACAAAGCACTGGGCACTGATGGCATTCCCAATGAAGTATTACAGCAATTGGATGTTACCATACTTACAAGGCTCTGTCAGGAAATTTGGAAGACAAATTCATGGCCAACTGACTGGAAAGGATCTGTGTTTATACCAATACTGACTGTGGAAATTATCGCACAATCACATGTCCGCAAGATTCTTCTCAAGATCATTCAGCAGAGACTACACAACCATATCTGAAACGAGAACTGCCTGGAGTACAAGAAGGGCTCAGGAAAGGGCGAGGAATAGGGGACAACATCATGGACGTGAGATGGATCCTTGAAAAGATAAATATAAAAGGATATCTGTGTGTGTTTTATCGACTACAGCATGGCTTTGACTGTGTAAATCATGAAAAACTCTGGGACACATTAAGAAGTATAGATATATCAGAACACCTGATAGTTCTCTTACACAACCTTCACATTGATCAAGAAGCAACAGTTTGAGCGAAACAAGGAGAAACAGAATGGTTTAAAATCAGCAAAGGTATACGGACAAGGCTGCATACTTCCCCCCCCCCCCTACCTGTTAATATATGCAGAACAAATCATCACAGAAGCAGGACTCTATGAAGATAACCGAGGTGTGAAAATTGGTGAAAGACTGATCAGCAACCTTCATTATGCCGATGACACAATACTTGCTGAAAGTGACAATCTGAAATATCTGCTTCTCAAGATCAAGGAACAGTCTTAAAATGGGCCTGTACCTTAACATAAAGGAGAGACAGATCCTGACAAATGGCAAAATCAGTAAGTTCATCGTTGGAGAAGAAATTGAAATTGTTGATCCAAGTAGGTTAAAGTTGTCAACTAACAATAAAGAAATAACAAGCAGTCAAGAAATCCGATGACACTGCTCTTGGCAGAATGGCTATGAAGTACTTAGACAAGATTCTCAAGAGCAGAGATGTCTCTCCCCATACAAAGATTCGACTTGTCCAAGCCAAGGCAGTTTCAATAATGTCATATGGCTGGCAAAAGTTGGATAGTGAAAAAGATAGACAGGAAGAAAATTGATGCCTTTGAATTAAGGTGCTGGTGACAAATACTGTGTATACCATGGACTGCCTGAAAAACAAACCAGTCAGTAGCAGAGGAGATCAAACCTAAGCTTTCTTTAGAAGCTCAGATGACTTTGACTTTCATACTTTGGATACATCATGCGATGAGAAGACTAATGCAAAAGAGGAAGTCTGGCAATGAGATGCATCAATACAGTAACAGCAGCTATGGATGCCAGTCTATCAGCACTCAAGATTGAACACAGTTTAGGACAACTATCCAGATGGTCACCATGAATCAACATAGATTCGACAGCACTTAACATATTCCTCCCAGTATAAAAGAAGAAGATAGAGATATGCAGTTGTTGACGACACAGCATAAATGGATATTTAGGGCTACAATGTAGAGCATCATGGCCTCAATAATATGATTGAGTAGAATGTATGCCGAGATTTATGATATCCAATTCTGGAGCTAGCAAGTGATAGAGCATAGATTGAGAATAGGACAAAGCTTGGGGAGCGTGGTGTTGGGTGGGTGGTTCTGGTACATTCAAAGGCTATTTGCCTGATCTACAGAAAGTTTGGTGTTGCCGACTAACAAGATGAGCGTTAGGACTGAAGAGACAGATTCAGCAATGTGACAGAAGTGCATGTGTGGTATCTTTCACTCAGCTTGGATGCCATATAATCTAACAGACAATGACTGTCTCAGGCAGTGAGAATATAGGGAAGTGAAGACAATGAAAGTTTTGTTTTTCCTCAGATCTGATCAGGTAGGCAAGTATAGTATTTTTTCAAGTATTGGTAAGACTTTGCGGTAGCACGCCATAAGTTACCAATGAATCACTGAACCATCCAGCACAGACTGTGATAAATTACCCAGGAACCATGACAGCAATATTTGAGGCATAAGAACATAACATAAGAACATAAGATATGCCATACTGGGTCAGACCAAGGTCTATCAAGCCCAGTATCCTGTTTCCAACAGTGGCCAATCTAGGTCATATGTACCTAGCAGTTTCCCCAAAAGAGACAGGTTCTACAATGATTGTACTGGGTCAAGCATTGATATCCTGGGTCCCTTCTTAATAATGGTTTATGGACCTTTCCTCCAGGAACTTGTCCAAACCTTTTTTAAACCCAGCTACACTAACAGCCTTTACTACATCTTCCAGTATCAAATTCCAGTGTTTGATTACACGTTGAGTGAAAAAATATTTTCTTTTATTAATCTTAAATAGTTTACCCTGTAGCTTCATTGCATGTCCCCTAGTCTTTCTATATTCTGATAAAGCAATAAATGACGCACACAGGATATAAAGAATAAGTTTGGCTCAAACAGTGATTGATCCTGACAATTTTTACATCTTAAGTTTTTCAAATCCTGAGACTGTTCATTTCAATGTTTGTTTTTAGCAGGAGCGGTTCTATCATTAAGCCCACTGAGGCGGTGGCTTTAGGAGGCAGTTTCTAGTGGGCGGCACTCTGGCTGTGTCTATTTCTGATTTGCTGCTCCCTAGAAACTGCCTAATGATAGAACCATCAATCTTCCAACAGGGCCGGCGCTACCCAGTAAGCACAGCATGAGGGCGCTGGCAAGGGGGAGAGGGAGTTAGGGATCACCGTCGCCACCACTTCTGCTTCAAAAAAGAAAGCAGCTGCAGGAACATTTCTCTGTTCCCTCAGCTCTACTAACTTTTAAACTGCTGGGTCACGGAGTTTCTAAAGGCAAGAGCAAGCATTTCCTATGAGAAACAGGAAATGCTTATTCTTGCCTTTAGAAACTCCGCGACCCAGCAGTTTAAAAGTTAGCAGAGCTGTGCGAACAGAGACATGTTCCCACGACTGCTTTTTTTTTTTTTTTTTTTTTAAAGGATAAATCAGTGATGGGGGGGAAGGAAAGGCGTCAGATGGGAGCAGACATGGGGGGGAGCTGGAAGGGAGCAGAGCAGACATGGGGGAGGAGCTGGAAGGGAGCAGACAGACATCGGGGGGCTGGAAGGGAGCAGACATGGGAGGGAAGCTGGAGGAGAGCAGACACTTGGGGATGGGTCTGGAAGGTGGTTGGGTATTAGGAGGGAGACTGGAAGAGAACTGACAGGGGGGAAGGTGGGGGCTTGAAGAGAGCTGACATGGGGGTTGGTAGGGACCAGAAAAGAGGGGAAGGAGAGTGCTGGAGGGAAGGAGGGGGACTGGAAGGGAATAGACACCTATGGCGGTACTGGGAATGGAAGGGGGTTGGCACTGGAAGGTACTGGGAGAGGAGGCTGTAAAGAATGCTGATACTTGTGAGCACTGTTCCCTCTAAGCTGTGCGCGTGTGCGCGCGCACACACCTCGCTGAGCGAGCGCACATACTTTACAACAGAGCGCACAAAAATTACAGCTCTGGTTCAGATAGAAAACACAGACATCTTAAAATTTAAAAGTTATGATTGTAATTACTAAAAATTTCCTGCTTCATTTAGTAATCATCTATTTTCATTTAATTTGATTAAAATCAATGTGGTGTACATACTGTATTCTGACGTGTAGTCAAATTTTAAAGTATATAACTCCGAGTGTCGTTATGTGGCGCACAAAAATTTAACCTTCCTTCAAAAGCTGCACACAGCTGATAATTTATGCGCACACAGCCTACAGAAAATTAGAGGGAACATTGCTTGTGAGACTTAAAAAGGACACGTGGGACTGGAAAAAGGCTGATGAAAGAAAATGAAGAAAGCAAAAGGACAGAAGAAATGGCAGATGGACTATAGACAATAGAAAAAGAGCTAAGAGAAGACAGAGGAAAACAGAAACCTCAGATCCCGGACTAGCATGATCAAAAATCGTCTGACTTCAAAAGGTAGAAAAAAAGTCAATTTAGTAATTGGACTTTACGCTAGCTATATTTCACACAGTATGAGGAACTGCATCTCTTATATGGTGTGGCGCTGCATACGGAGTCTGGCTTCTTGGGGTTTCACTTTAATTTTTGTCTACATTTTTTTTTATTTTTGGTTTAGGTTGGGGTCACTTATTCTGTACTTGGTGAGGGTCTGTGTTCTGAGTGTGTGACCAAGGCCAGGTGTTCTGTTAACATGGTGTTTGTTTGTAGGGATCTGTACTGTAGTAATTTGACATGTACAGCTTTTCAAATAGGTGTATGGATGTTTTGGGGCCCATTGCAGTGTTTATAGTGCTGCTTTTTTCTGGGTAGGCCCCATATTGTATGAGTTTTGGAAGTGTATGCTGGTAAGGTATGGTAGATTTGGCCTTGCAGATCTTCAGTGACTTTAGTAGGGTTTTTTTTGTTTTTTTTTATTGAATTTCAACAAACTTATAAAAGCAAGATTTAAGCAATTCAAAGTGTCATTATACACACACAAAATCAATGAATACATTCCATAAAAATTAATGCCATAAATCGTAAACAAACACTTAGTCCTAGCCCTCTATACTGGGGAGATAAAAAGCAAAGGAAATACATAAAAGAAAGGAAAATACAAAGAGTTATATCACTCTAAGTTACAAGACAGCTTTTAAACAAATTCCTCCTAAAACCCCGCCTACACTTTACTCTGGCCCTCTTTACCAACCAAAAATAATTCCAATTGTGATGGATCCATAAAAGTAAATTTAGAACCCTGCATTGTAATTAAACATTTGCACGGGTAACGAAGAAAAAAAGAAGCTGAAAGGGCTAACACTCTAGGCTTCAGCGCCAAAAAGGTCTGTCTCCTAACCTGTGTAGCCCTACAAACATCAGGAAATATCTGAATTTTTGCACCACAAAACAAGGAAGACATCTTCTTAAAGTAACTTCGTAATACAAGAACCTTGTCCTTATCAGAGACAAAGGTTACTATCAAAGTAGCACGAGATAATATAGTATCCTGAGAATCCTCAAGAAATTTGGTGAGCTCAAGCTCAGGACGAGCCTGAACCACATCAAATTCCCCAAGAGAATTAAGTGCAACCCCATGTCCCGTCAGGTAATATAATTTCGAAATAACAATAGAGTCAGCCGAAGCCAAATCTAACACTTCTCTAAAGTACTTATGGAGCAAAATTTCTGGAGAAATTAAATGACAAACAGGAAAATTTAACAACCGAATATTCTTAGACCGCAACATATCATATAATTCCAGTTTGTGGTGTATAGTTAAACTATCTTTAACAGAAGAGGAATGTACAGACTTTAAAGAGAGACATTGATTTTCACAAGTAGACATACGAGAAAGAATATTCCCCAGACACCCTTCTACCTCGCTAAGCTTAGTGGAAGTCTCAGAAGAGAAGTCACACAACAGCTTAACAGTGGGAACTAGGGAATTCTCAATCCGAGTAACGGCTTTCCAGATGTCTGCCAGGGTAACCTGAGCACCAGGTAAATCCTCGGCAGCACCTGACGTAGCCGACCAGTAAACAGGTTTCAGCTTTTCCCCCAAGGCAACTGGAGTACTCTGCTGAAACTGAGCCCCCACGGTAGATAAGGGTGCCGGGGAAGACACATATGGCGGGAAAGGGGGAGAACGATCCGGGGAACTAAGGGACGCAGCAGAAGATCCCAAAGTCAGAAAGTCAGGGCCCAAGGACCCATCAGCAGCAGACAATACCTTAATATGTTTGTCCATAGGACCCACAATTGCAGCAGCCGCTGCCGAATCTTCAGGCACAATCTTTTTTTTTCGCTTGCCCATCTGGATACTGAGTGTCCTGGACCCCCTACGACACTTCTCCTTCGGTTCTCCAAGCGGCTCCCAAGGGGCTTAACACGCCCCTTGTATCTAGCCCCTTAGATCGCTGCCCCGGACTCGCGACTCCGGCTGCGCCGGCGAAGCACGCTTATAACGAGGCCCCCTGATGACGTCGGGGCCACCGGAGCAGGAGCCTGTTCCCTCTCAATCGGGCGCTGTCGTCTCTGGCTCTCCCCCTTTAGTAGGGTTTTTATTATAGTTCCCAATATGCCTGATACTAAAGCACAGTTACTTACCTGTAACAGGTGATCTCTGGGAACAGCAGGAATTAGTCATCACATATGGGTACGTCAGTACCGACGGAGCCTGCGCGGGAAAGCTCCCCAGCTTTTCAGATGAAAAGCTTTTGGGGCCTCCCACTGCACATGCGCGCTGCCTTCCCGCCTTCCTGACCAGCTCTCCTCAGTTCGAGTTTAAAGCTGAGACAATAGAGAGAGAGGACAGGAAGATAGAGGAATAGAGAGACAACTCCTAGGGGAGGTGGGTGGGTTGTGATGACTAATTCCTGCTGTTCCCAGAGATCACCTGTTACAGGTAAGTTTCTGTGCTATCTCCAGGAACAAGCAGGAATAAGTCATCACATATGGGGACTCCCTAGCTGAGATGCCTGGGAGATCCCCCTCCAAGGGTAACCATCTTCGTATGGATCTCAGGCATCCATTCTGGGAAGGTGGGCAGGAGTTGTTTAAGTATGGAACAGGTGTTTGAGGACAGCCTGACCAAACAAGGCATCCCGGCGGGAGTCCTTGTCCAAACAGTAATGGGCTGTGAAGGTATGAACCGAGGCCCAAGTGGCTGCTCGACAGATCTGATCTATGGATACAGAGTGAAGATGAGCCATAGAAGTGGCCATGGCTCTCACATTGTGAGCTGTGACATGGCCTTCCAGAGAAATGTTCTTACTCTGGTAAGCAAAGGAAATACACTGAGCAATCCAGTTGGAAAGTGTGCGTTTGGTGAGTGGAAGTCCCAAATGAGAAGGATCAAAAGCCACGAAAAGCTGAGAAGACTTTCGATGTGGCTGAGTTCTATTGAGGTAAAAGGCGAGAGCCCTTTTACAGTCAAGAGTATGAAGGTTCCTCTCTGCACTGGATGCATGAGGAGCCGGAAAAAAGACAGGTAGATATACCTCTTGATTAAGATGAAAAGGCGAGACCACTTTAGGCATAAAGTGGGGATTTGTCCTAAGGACCACCTTATCATGATGAAATCTGGTATAAGGTGGATTTGCCACCAAAGCCTGCAGTTCACTGATGCGGCGAGCCGAAGTGACTGCAATAAGGAAAAGGACCTTCCAGGAAAGAAATTTCAGGGAGGTAGATACCAACGGTTCAAAAGGTGGCTTCATAAGTTGACCCAGAACTAAATTCAAGTCCCATGCTACCGGAGGAGGCCGGATGGGAGGTTTAGTGAGGGTTAGGCCTCTCATGAATCTTGCAATAAGAGGATGAGAGGAAACAGATTGTCCATTTATAGGTTTTAAGTATGCTGTAATAACACTTAAATGGACTCGTACTGAATTCGTCTTGAGGCCTGCATTGGAAAGATGCAGGAGATAGTCTAGTAGAGAATTCAAAGGAAGTGCCAGAGGGTCAAGACCCTGTTGAGCACACCAAATGGAAAAACGTTTCCATTTGAAAGCATAGGAACGCCTGGTAGAGGGTTTCCTAGAGGCATAAAGGATATCTTTCACTGGTTGAGAAAGATTAAACTCCTGAAGGCTTAAGCCTTCAGTAACCAAGCTCGGAGATGTAGGGACTTGGGGTTTGGATGCCACAAAGTCCCCTGCTCCTGAGACAGAAGGTCTGGTGCAGCTCCCAGGTCCAGGGAGGAGCCCTGGGAGAGCTGTAGAAGGAGAGGGAACCACACTTGGCGTGGCCAGCGTGGAGCAATGAGGATCATGGATCCGTGATCCCTCTGAAGTTTGAACAGAGTCTTGGGAATCAAAGGAATGGGTGGAAAAGCGTACAGGAATTCCTGACCCCAATGTAGGAGAAAGGCATCGTTGGCCTGAGCTCCCTGACACGGAGTCCTGGAACAGAACCGGGGAAGTTTGGCATTCCACGGACTTGCAAAGAGGTCTATGTCCGGGGTCCCCCATTCCTGAAAGATTCTGCGCATCTGGTCCATATGTAGGGACCATTCGTGTGGGAGCAGAACTCGACTGAGTCTGTCTGCCCGAGAGTTTTGAACTCCTGGAAGATATACTGCCAGAAGATGAATTTGGTGCTCTCTGGCGAAGGCCCATAATCTGAGAGCTTCGTTGCAAAGCGACAGAGAGCCCGTCCCTCCTTGTTTGTTGACATAAAACATGGCCACCTGATTGTCTGAACTAGGACAGTCAGGTTGGCAAGGAGGGTATGGAAGACTGTGAGGGCAAGGAAGATTGCTCGCAGTTCCAGAAGGTTGATATGAAGGGTGGTCTCTTGGGGAGACCAGGTGCCCTGAGTGGAGAGGTGCTGGAGATGAGCTCCCCACCCTGTTTGGGAGGCATCTGTTGTGAGGGTTGTTTGGGGCAACGAAGGTTGGAAGGGGGTCCCCAACAACAGATTTTTGGAGGATGTCCACCACTGGAGAGACCAAAACAGACGTTGTGAGGTGAGTACCTGGTCTGACAGCAGTCCCGATGCTTGAGACCACTGGGTGGCCAATGTCCATTGAGCTGCTCTCATATGGAGACGAGCATAGGGCACCACATGAACCGTGGAGGCCATGTGGCCCAGAAGTTGCAGCATTTCTCTGGCTGACAAGTGACTTCTGGACTGAGCCTGGGAGGCCAAGCTTATTAGCCTTTGGCCTCGGACCAGAGGGAGGTAGGCCCTTGCAGTGGTGGAGTCCAATTGGGCCCCTATGAATTCCAGGGACTGAGTAGGGATGAGTTGGGACTTGGGAATGTTTACCACAAGTCCCAGATATTGAAGAATACGTCTTGTGCGGTCCAGAGAAATCTGGGCTTCTGATTGAGATGGAGCTCGGATGAGCCAGTCGTCCAGATATGGGAAGACAAAGATTCCCATGCCTCTGAGAAATGCGGCTACGACTGCCATGCATTTTGTGAAGACTCTTGGAGCAGAGGCCAGACCGAAGGGTAGTACTCTGTACTGGAAATGTTTTCCCTGGAACAGAAATCTTAGATATTTTCTGTGGGATGGATGGATGAGTATATGAGTGTACGCATCCTTGAGATCTAGAGAACAAAGCCAATCCTGACTCTGAAGGTATGGAAGGAGAAGGCCCAGAGAGAGCATTTTGAATTTCTCCTTGAATAGAAACCTGTTCAATTCTCTCAGATCTAGGATAGGTCTGAAGCCCCCTGTCTTCTTTGTTATGAGAAAGTAAGGGGAGTAGAAACCTAACCCCTGTTGTGGAGGAGGAACCTCCTCTATTGCCCCTTGGGCAAGAAGAGAAGAGACTTCCTGACCCAACAGGGTCAGAAGAGATGGGGGAGAACTGAATTGCCTCACCATGGTATGGGGAGGAAGGCTGGAGAAATGAAGTTTGTAGCCCTCTCGGATAATAGAGAGGGTCCATTGCTCTGACGTGATTTGTTCCCATCTGGGAGCAAAATGAGCTAGCCTTCCAGGAATGGTGAGGGGCTCTGGTTGTTCTAGAGCCAGAAACGGCAAGTTCTCTAGAGGGAAGTCAAAACCCCTGAGGGGGTTGAACCTGCTGGGGTGTAGCAGACACTGCAGGCTTTGACTTTACCTGCTTAGATTGTTGACGCTTAGCCGCAAGGCGAGGCTGAGCAGATTGCTGGCCAGTATTTGTGGGAAATCTGGTCTTTTTATAGTAAGGCCTTTTAAAAGGCTTCTTTTTGGTAGGGGTAGAAGTAGACTTGGAAAGTCTATCTAGAGTGGCATTTTCTGCATCCATTTGAGCAGCTTTAATCTGCCAGTCTTCCCCAAATAAGTTCTCACCGGTACAGGGCAGATTCCTGAGGCCATCTACAACCCAGGGTTCTAGGTTAGAAGCCTGGAGCCAAGCGAGACGTCGGGCTGCAATAGCAATTCCCGAAGCTCTGCCTGCAACTTCAAAGGAATCAAAGGCTGCCCTGTTGGAGAACTTGGAGACCTCTGAAAGTTGTGTCACCATAGAAAAGAAGTCCGCCCTTTGATCATCAGGAATAAAGGGGGCAAAATTCTGTATTTTTAGGGCAAGTTGCCCAAGATACATGCCCATATAAAGGCTATAAGAGTTGATCCTGGCTATAAGCATACTAGCCTGGAACATCTTTCTTCCAAAAGAGTCTAGGTTCTTACATTCTCGCCCTGGAGGGGTAGAAGAATGCCTTTTAGGACTCTTTATTTTCTTCATGGCAGACTTCACCACAATGGAGTGGTGAGGCAGCTGAGTTTTCTGGAACGCAGGCGAAGGAGGGACCCGATACATGGTGTCCAACCTGCGGGAATGGGGAGACAGTGTTAAAGGAGTCTCCCACAAATCCATCAAGTGTTCTTGAAGGATTTCATGGACAGGCAGAGTGACTGCCTCTTTAGGAGCTTTTGAGTATCCTAAAATGTCCAATTTTTTTGATCTGGGTTCTCTTTCAGAAGATGTAGCAATAGAAAGTGCTTTAGCTACATCAACAATGAAATCCTGAAAGGATAAATCCTCTGGAGGAGACATCCTCCTCTTGGGAGAAGAGGGCTCCTCAGGAAGAGTAAGCTTAGCAGAGTCATCAGAGGAATTGAATTCATCAGAAGAATCTGAGTCTTCCCTCTGTACTGCCAATGTACGATACACATACCGATCGGTATCGACATCGGGCGTATCGGGCATGGGATCGGTACCGGGCGAAAGCCGGAATCCGGCATGCGGAACCGATCGACGTTTAGAAGTCGATGGTCTCGGTTCCGGTGTAGATACCGGAACCGGGGTCGGTACCGATGAAATCGGTACCGAGGGCGTCGCAGCCTTAATGAATGCCAGAACGGCTTGCTGCATGGTCTGGACAGTACTGCCCATAGACGCCACTACTGCCTGGATGTCGGTACCGGTATGGGCCGGTACCCCAGAGCAGTCCAACAGGTGATCTGTCGAGGCCGTGCCATCGATGTCAACCTGTGACCCCATGATTGGTTTGGAGGCCGGAACCTCCCGCCGGGGTTTTTTGGCCTGGGCAGAATCCTCGAACTCAGAATTGAGAGCCTCTCGATCTTTAGAAAGAGATTTGCTTTTAGAGGATTTGCCCACAGAAGTTTTGGTTACCTGAGATCCATCCGGAGAGGAAGACCTGGATGACTGATGCTTCTGAAGGAAACAGCACATGGAGCTTGTTAGCCCGGTTCTGCAAACCGCGTTTAGACATCTGGGTGCAGGATGGGCAGTCCGGTATGGAGTGTTCAGGTCCCAAACATTTGAGACACCATTCATGGGTGTCTGTGACAGAAATGACAGCACTGCATTTGGTACATTTTTTAAAACCAGGGACTGGCTTCTCCATGAGGAGAATTTGTGTAGGCCTTAAGGCCTAACAACGGGTACCAAGCTGTGCTGAAGAAAATAAAAAAGTCTTTTTTTTTTTTTTTTTTATATAGAAAGAAAGAAAGACCGGCGATACCGGTTTCGGTATGGGGAAGGCAGGTACGCGGTCTAAAGAAACAAACAAAAGTAACAAATTCTTCAGCGGTGACAGGAACACGACCTGCTGGCTCCGCGGAAAAAGAAGAACTGAGGAGAGCTGGTCAGGAAGGCGGGAAGGCAGCGCGCATGTGCAGTGGGAGGCCCCAAAAGCTTTTCATCTGAAAAGCTGGTGAGCTTTCCCGCGCAGGCTCCGTCGGTACCGACGTACCCATATGTGATGACTTATTCCTGCTTGTTCCTGGAGATAGAATGTTTGTTGGTGAGATGACCAGAATCAGATTTTTTTTTTAATATATTGAGTTCTGTGGGTGAATGTCCTACCTCTGCTCTGCACCCATTGTTGAGGAGGGGGTTCTGTGAATGCAAAATATATGTTCAAAAAGAAAAAGCAAGCACTATAACAGTTTATAACAAAATACAAATGAATTATAATTTGGAGTTATAAACTGCTGTGATTCTCGCTATCTCTTTTAGTTCATTGATGTGCGAACATCTTGCATTTGCTCCACATTATCTAATCGTTTTTTTGGTTTGGTTCAGTCCCTGACTGGAGTTTTTACAAAGATCCCTCCCCCTCTGGGGAGGAGGGGGCACTATCTCATCCCTCGTCTCAGGCAGCAGATTGCCTTGAGCACCCCTGTTTTTTAGGTAAAGCATTAGTTAATACTATACCACATTTTGTTGAAACACATTCATAACTAAGAGACAGTATCAGTATATGCAGCATTTTACAGTGATGGACTATTGTTTTTATTATTTTTAAGTTAGCCTGCACACCTGCTTGACCTTTCCTCTCCCTATACCCCTCTTTGGGGGGGGTCTGGCAAATTGCTTCTGTGCCTCTCTCTTCTATTGCTAACTTCAGACTTCGCTCCTTTCACCTTGCTGCTCCTTATACCTGCAGCAAACTACCTGAAGCTGTACATCAGGCGCCTTCTCTGGACCTGTCAAATTCAGGCTGAAAATTCACTTCTTCACTGCCACTTTCAGATCTTGACTCACCTAGTCTCCTTTGTGTTTCCTTACCATTCCCCCTAGATGTATTCAGTGTCTACAGCTACTGTGTTGTCTATCTTGACTAGATTGCAAGCTCCGATGAGCAGGAACCATCTTTTACATGTATCTGTGTAACATTGCGTACATCTTATAACACTATATAAATGCTCAGTAGTAGTAGTACGTTGGCCATAAAGATACAGCATCTGGAAGACCAAGTGAAAGAGTGTAAGAACAATTGTTCCCCAAGGCAGTACTCTAACAAAATGCTGTCAGCGTCAGAGCATTAAGAAAACATGGAGAGTCATAAAAGTGTTCGGCCTGTATGAACAAGTGGAGTCGACAGTTTTAAGATGAGAAAAACATTTTGTATGATATTAGATGTACTGAGAAACAAAGTCATTTAAGTGATTAAGTGATATTGTTGCTGCCTGTCACTGAACATTGGGGAATTTTTTTGAAGACCTATGATGGAAAAACTGCAAAGCCATTTAATTGGCACATTCGAAAGAAGCCAGAAATATAAGGCTCCAGCATTACTGAGGTCTTTTTTTTTCCCCCTCCAAAGAAGGGTAACATAACAATAGCTGATTTCAACTCTTGGCGCAGCTATAGGTGTGAGTTTTATTTTTATTTTTCATATGTTCTCTAGGAGCCAGTCAAAACCCCATGCCAGTCTTTGGCTGGGATGCCAACTTAACCTTCCTAGTCTTCCAAGGGCAGCAGAAGTAAATAGACTGTCTGCTTTGGTTGGAGCATTAGGGAGGAAGATAACTACACCTGTGAGTAGTAGTAGAATCTTTTGCCCTCTGCTATGGAGCATCCGATATTAAGTGGAGTCCAAATTAGAAGTGGACCTGGAGAGGGTTTTAAGGATGTCAGTATGTTGCTTGATCATGGTCGCAGCCTCTTGCGCCTCATCTTTGATGAGATTCTCCCCATAGCATATCAGTGAGCTGCTCCTGGACAAAGGGTTGTTAAGTCTGAAGCCCAGAATCATGAGAATCTTCAGGTGCCAGTACTCATGGAGAAAACCTTAAATTCCACATTGAAAAATCCTATGTCACTTGAACAATGTATTTTCCACACTCCTTCCTTTGGCTCACTAGGGATCGGTATTCACAGCTTTGGTTGGAGAGAGGGAGGAAGTCCAAAAACTCATCCAGAAACTATGTTGGACATGAGCATAAAGTTCTGAGAAAAGTGTCTCTCCAAAAGAATCCAAAATCCTTGACTCCTTTCTGGGGTGTCAAACAGCGAGACTTGGAACATTTGGCTCTTTTGAGAACAGATTCAACCACCATGGAATGGTGGAGCAGCTAGAGCTTTTCGAATCCAGGAGCCTTCTGAACTCTATACGAACAGAGTCAACAACCTTATTGACTGAATAAAGACACAGAGGGGGCTCTCCCACATTCTCATCTGCAGCTACTGAAAGATGCTGTGCATGAGTACTGTCATCATCATCTTAGGGGGGGATAGGAATTTTGAAAGATATCCAACTCTTTGGCCTTAGACTCTTCCTGTGTTTCCAACTGAAATGGAATGGACTTAGCCATTTCCCCTTACAAAATCAAGTCAGCTCCTTAGGCATTGACCTTCGTTGCTCTTGAGGAGGAGTGGATCTGAGCAAAGTTATGCAGACCTCTCCTCCAAGAAGTACTCCGAATCATACTCTGAATCCTAAGGGCACTTCAATGCAGACGCAAAGGTACTCTAAGGACGTCCAAGTCTCTGCCTAAGCTAGCTTCTGCTTCTCACAGGAGGTGGATCTCCTTCAGGAGCATCGATGCACCGATGACCTCCAATTCTTAGATGATTGGTTCTCCCCTCCAGTGCCCTTGAGACTGATTTATTAGCTAGGCAGGAACCAATGTCAAGACCTTCAATGTCTCAATGTCAATTCCTCTTGCACAGACAGGTAGAGGGCCTGAGGATAGGCTGGATGAGCCATCAATGATGCCACTGAAGCTACAGCTTCGGGTAGGGCAAAGAACATAGTCATCCTTTCAAGGCCTCTCATCAGATGCTCCTCAAGGGCTACCATTGACAAAGATGTGTATCCTGCAGCAGGTTCAGCCCATGTCTTAAGAATCTGACAGAGTATCAGCAGGCTGGGCTCAGTCTTACACGGTCTCTCCAGCACAGAAGAGGATGAGCGATACTCATGTGAGGGCTGCTTCAAGGGATCAATGCTCCTCCGATACTCCTGACATTATGCTCCCATGAACCTCAAAACCAACCAGCATCCTTGTTTCTATATATTTTAGGAGGAGGAAAATGAATCCTTCCTCTGCCTTGAGGCAGCATCAGTGGGTGACCAATGCCAATATGACCTACTGATGCTCAGCTCTGAGTGAGCTCAAAAGCCCTTCAATATCATTGCTTCACCAGAGTACAGGGTAGCTCTCGAGGCCACGAAGACTGATATTATCAAAGCTGAAGATGATGGAACTGTCTTATTAGCACCAAAAAAACCTCTTTTGTATTGCTTCTCATGTACCTTGATCCCACTCCTTGTCTCCTTTGAATTCGAAAGACACAAAGATTCATGGTCAGGCCTCAAATACTGCAAAGCACTATTTATGAATGTCTGTGACAGACATGGTCTTGCTGCATCTTTTTAAACCCATTGGCCAGTTTGTGGAATGTGTGGCCCATAAAGATAGCCACAGCAAAATCAAAATGACTAAATCTTGAAAAAGTTACCCAGCCAGATCGCTTAAGGCCTAATGCAGCCTATAGCAGCAACACTATGAAAATAAAAGAAACTTTAAAGAAAATGACAAAACACCCTAAAATTACTAAAAAGGTAGTGAAATACAGCAATAGAAGCAGCAGGGAAGGAAAAACCTCACACTGCAAGTAAACTGAAGAAAAGTACATAGCGTGTGGATTGACGAACACACGTCTGTGGGGCTCCAAGGATAAATAAAGACTGAGGAACTGAAACATGGTGGCAGCAGGCAGGAATTCATGCACATGCACAGTAGAACCAATCCAAAAGCTTCTACAAAGAGCTGAGAGAGGTTCCCATAAGAGGTCCATCGATAACATTGTCATATGCAAGCATTTATTCTGCTTGTCCACAGAAATATATTTATTTTATTAACACTTTTATACCGCTGTATCTATCAGTCATGGCAGTTTACATGGAACAAGCAGAAGAACGAAACTAAACTTTCACATGGAACAATTTGTTTAGGAAACTGATAAATGAACTAGTAACTCAGGAACATTATAAACAAAATCAACAATGTGATAGGATTGGAAGTGTTGCATCAGTTAACTGTTTCTGGCAACATCTGTGTCTCCACAGGATGTAAGAGCATTAATGTATCAGATCCGAAGTATTCTAGGAACAGTGTCTTTAGCTTTCAGCAGAACTCTCCGATGTCTGATTGGGATCGGAGGTTAGGAGGAAGTACGTTTCAGGTAATGGGCGTGTAGTAAGAGAAAGCTCTGCTGGATGTAGAGCTGTTGGTGCGGGTGATTGATGGGAGGTACAGCAAGGAGTGTGTTGTTGGCACTTCATTGGGTTCTTTGGCCATGGAGTCTGTCAAGCATAAACTGTAGGGTGTGGGTTGATATTTGTTGGATTGCCCTGAAGGTTGTCACTCTGCTGTGGATTGGGAGCCAATGTATTGATTTATTTATTTATTTAACAGGTCTTCTATACCGCCTTTTCATACATTCAAAGCTGTTTACATGGAACAGTCATAGCAACGAGCTTTACATTGAACAGGGTTATTCAACTTGAAGGGTAAATTGAGGTAAAACAGGCAATTAACAATTGCTAACTATATACAGTAACTAGTAGTGTTTTATGGTCCAGCTTGTTATCAATCATCATCTTCTGGGGCAGGTCCAAAGTATTCTATGAAAAGGTGGGGTTTTTATTGCTTTTCTAAAATCCACTAGGTCTTTGATGTAACTGCTTCAGAACAGGTGTTATGTAGTAGTGTTGGAGGGTGCCCTTGAGTCTGGCTGCTACATTTTGTGCAGATGCAGTGGTTGTAAGTAAGATTTACGGAGTCCTTGATAGATGATTTTGGCGTAGTCAAAGATGGGCGTTATAAGTGCCCAACAGACGTTTCTGAAATCCTTGTGTTCCAGCAATGGCTTGAGGTTTCTCAGGGTCTTAATGCAGTGATAGACTGTTCTGGTGACTAGCTTGATGTGAGCATTGAAATTTAGGTTCTGAGCGAGGATTATGCCCAGATACTTTACTTGCTGCTTTAAATGTCAAGTTTGCTAGTGTTATTGTATCTGATGGAGAGAAGGTGGGGTGCCTGGTGACGTTAAGGACTTCTGTTTTGTTGGGATTGATAAGTAGATTATGGAGGCTGAGCCATTGTGTGACTGCTTTCAGGCATCTGCTGATTCTGGAGTAGCCCAGATCCGTAATGAAAGGGGTGTAGATGAGGATGTCGCCTGCGTAGAGGTGTTATAGGACCTTTGTGGCTTTGGATAATCTTACAGAAGGGCTAGATAAAGATGATGAATAGTAAATAAGAATAATGCAGAGCCCTGTGGAAGGCCTTGGTGGAGCATGAAGAGTTGTGAGGTTTCTAATCTAACACAGACTTTCTGTGAGCGGTCAGAGAGATAGGACTGGAACCAAAGTAGTGTCTTATCCCTTAAGCCAATTTCGTGGATCCAAGCAGAGTTGGAGGCGTGAGATGAAGTCAGAGGCTGCAGATATGTCCAAAAATACCATGATGAACCCTTGGGATGTTTTTTTCAGTGCCTCTGATTAGGACATTAAGGAGGGATGTTAATAGAGAACCAAGCTGTTGTTCATCAAGAAGGGAGGGGGGGGGTAAGATTGTACGTGATCTTGCAGCTGTAGTTGGACCACCTTTTCTATTATCTTGGCAAGTGCTGGGATACTTGAGATGGGTCTGTATGAGGAGGGTGCAGCAGGGTCGAGTGTGTGGGATTTCAGCAATGGTCTGATAGATACTTGCTTCAGTATGGTACGCATGTATCAAAGCAATAGCAAACAATGGACAATGTGCTGGGCTAGTGGTAGTAACCCCTGTCTGGCATGGGTCCAGTGGGGAGGTGGTATTGTTCAGGTTAGATATTATGTTCTCCAGTTGTCTGGGGGTGATGGAGCTAAAAGCTGGCCAGATCTAAGAGTTGGAGGTGTCATTAGGGTTGCTCGTGTAGCTGGGTGGGGCTATCACTGTAGGGACGCCTGCTTGCTTGGCTTGAAAGTATTGGGCCATCGTATCTGGTGAGATGGATGTGGTGGTTGTTTTGGGAATGGGGGATTTGATGAGCTGTTGCATGATGTCAAAAAACCCCAGGGATCTGTGCTGGGTCCGCTGCTTTTTGACATATTCATAAATGACCTGGAAAGTGGAATAACGAGTGAGGTTATCAAATTTGCAGATGACACAAAACTATTTAAAGTTGTTAAAACCCAAGAGGATTGTGGAAAATTACAAGAGGATCTTGATAAATTGGAAGACTGGGCATCAAAATGGCAGATGAAATTTAATGTGGACAAGTGCAAAGTTATGCACCTAGGGAAGAACAACCCAAACTATGGTTACATGATGCAAGGTTCCACATTAGGAACCACCACCAAGGAAAAAGATTTAGGCGTCATTGAGGATACCATGTTAAAACCCTCGGCCCAGTGTGCAGCAGCGGCCAAGAGAGCAAATAGAATGCTAGGTATGATAAGGAAAGGAATGGAAAATAAAACAAAAGATATTATAATGCCTCTATATCGTTCCATGGTGAGACCGCACCTTGAATATTGTGTGCAATTCTGGTCGCCGTATCTTAAAAAGGATATAGCGATTTTAGAAAAGGTTCAGAGAAGAGCCACCAAAATGGTAAAGGGGATGGAAGGATACTCCTATGAAGAAAGACTAAAAAGGTTAGGGCTCTTTAACCTGGAAAAGAGACGGCTGAGGGGAGATATAATAGAAGTCTATAAATTAATGAACGGAGTGGAATGGGTAAACGTAGATTGTTTACCTTATCAGAATATAGAAAGACTAGGGGACATGCAATGAAGCTACAAGGTAAACTATTTAAGACTAATAAAAGAAAATATTTTTTCACTCAACGTGTAATCAAACTCTGGAATTTGTTACCGGAGGATGTAGTAAAGGCTGTTAGTGTAGCTGGGTTTAAAAAAGATTTGGACAAGTTCCTGGAGGAAAGGTCCATAAACCATTATTAAGAAGGGACCCAGGATATCAATGCTTGAACCAATACAAGCATTGTGGAACCTGTGTCCCTTGGGGAAACTGCTAGGTACGTATGACCTAGATTAGCCACTGTTGGAAACAGAATACTGGGTTGATGGACCTTGGTCTGACCCAGTATGGCATATCTTATGTTCTTATGTTAACTCCCTGGGTCTGTTGAGGGAGGAGTTAAGTATACTTGTGTGATGTTCTCTCCTTTAGTACGTGAGGGTCCAGTATTGCTTTAGTGCCTGGAATATGCCCCTTGAGTATCTGGGTTCTGAAGGCATCTCCATTTGCATTCGAGGCGTCTGAGTTTGTTCTTTACTACCTTGAAGTCTGGTGTGAAACATGGCACCAGGTGAGGTGTTTTAGAGCCAACATACAGACAGCCAGGAGCAGCAGCAAAAACTGTTAAGTAGGAAGGTTCACACAACCGTGTCAACATCCCTAACAATCTGATTAGTTTATTTTACACACGTTCCACTAGGTCTATAAGACCACCCCATAGCTTCAAACAAAAATAAATCTGTGCAAACCAGTGGTTCTTAATCCAGTCCTCTGGAACCCCCAGGCCAGTCAGGTTTTCAGGATAGCCATAATGAATATGTATAAGATATTGCTGCATGCACGGCTTTCACTGTATGCAGATCTATCTCATGCATATTCATTGTGGATATCCTGAAAATCTGACTGGCCTGGAGGTCCCAGAGTACTGGGATGAGAATCACTGGTTTAAACAGTGTGACACTCAACTATGCAAAGCAATAGCTCTGCAGAAGAACAGCATTTACAAGAAAAATGGTCTACACAATTTATAAACGTCCTGCTAAATATTATACTTAGGCAGACACATTTCTGGTTAACACCCAACATTCTTGTTAAACTATGTGGCAAATATAATACCAGAAAGAAAAGTTAAGTATTACTTTAAGATCTGTATTGTGATATGCAGGAATATATTTACAGTCTACATTGCTCAACTGTATGAAAAACATCTGGAGAAATTACTGTGAAGACAAAATACTGGTAGAATGTTTATATCCAAAACGTGTGTCTCAGTGCAATAGCTCATATGCAGGAAAGCATCCTGCAGTTTATCAAATGTGTTTTAAATTTCCTGAACCAGCAGAAAAAATTACAATATTAACTCAAGTGTTTACTGATTCTTTTCCTTTCATTGTCTTTTTATTCCCATTATAATTTTTTTATATGCATTTGTTATCTTACAAGTTACTTTCTGACCTTTTCTCCTTTTGTCAGTCTCTCCTATCCCTATGCATTTCGGCTCTGGCTTCCTATGTACTTTGGCGGTGTTCTTGAGTTAATCTTTCACTTCTCCCTCTCTTTCCCATCTGAGCTATTTCCCCTCCCACTTTTCTCTCAACCAGGTCCCCCTCTTTCCTCAACGTCTTCTATTTCTCACTATCCCTAACAGATTACATACCCTCCACACTCTGTCATGCTCCAGTACAGTTTCCCAAGTCAACATCTTGGTTCCAAGAAGTGGATAAGTTCTACAGAATACTGGCATGTTAGACATAAAGCTTTGACAAGGTAGACATTAAAGAATTTGTAAAGAAGATCCTCAGAGGTGCAAAAAAAAAAAAAAAAAAAAAAAAAAAAAAAAGGAATCCACACATTTCCAAATCCTTTTGAAGGTAACGATTCGTCGGCAATTTGCCTGAACTTTAGATGATCAAGGGGGGAAACGGCCAATTAGGAAGGACAAGACCATAGTAGAAAACTTACACAGTAACACAGTAAATGATGGCAGATAAAGACAAACATGGATCCACCTAGTCTGCTCAGTAAGGTGAGTGAGTTGTACCTGTCACTCCATGCAGAATAGAAAGTCAAGAGTAACAACTGGAGGATGCCCACACTAGATGCATATTTTGATAGTGATGACAAACAAACCAAAGCTCATCATGGCAACCCTGGTAGATGTAATGCAGAAAACTGGCAAAGTAAGTTTACCAGGACCAGCTGGTACACACCAACAATCTGAAAGAACTCAAGCCTGAAATGGTTCTGTTCCTAGTAATCTGCAACTTATTAAAATCAGCTACATGGGGGAAGGGGGAGGGGTGTCATGAGGAGCCTGACAGAGACCACCTCCCAAGAGATGGTCACCTACTACAGTTAACCTTGAAGGTGCACTGCTGTTAACACTGCCGGATTGAGTAGTGATAACTGCAGCTGGTTCCTGCTCCATGAAAGATGGCCTATATACTAATAACAATGTCTACCTGCATACATTGACTACTGGATCCTAGTAAGGATATTCTCAGGGCATCATCATCAGGGTTTGGTCCAGCAAAGTGACTTTGCAGTTGTTCTAGGGCAGTGATGGCTAACCTTTTTGAGCCCGAGTGCCCAAACTGCCGCACAAAACCAAAGAATTTCCTCAAAGTGCCAGCACGTCATTTGCATAAGTGGTCTTATTTGCATAAATATTTGCATAATGTTACCATACACTAACTTTTAGTAAACATGTCTCTTAATGAGTGTATGGATAAAGAAAGACTAAAAGATTTCTACATTACTATAATCCAGTGCCAACCGCCAGGCACATTAGGAACTACTACAAACGCTGCCCATTTAGAACCCATAGCAAACCCGCTGTATCCTGACAGCATTACCAGGACTCACAAAGCACCATACCCTACCTATCAAAAGGCAACACTGCAAATATTAAACCAATACATTTCAGTGAATACTGGGGAAAGAGAACAAGTGGCAACGTCAAATAGGAATTTCCTCTTGTACCAAACAAAGCGCAGATGTTAATGATGCACATTTCCCAGAGCTGACATATTCCAGTTAATAAATTCAAAATAAAGAGATATCGTTCTACCTTTTGTGCATTTTTTTTTCAGTTGCAATTGGTCCAGCCATTTTCTTCTGGTTTCTTCATGTTTTCTGCTAACTCTCCATCGTCTGCTGTCCATTTGTCCTTTCTTCTCTCTTCTAGTTTTTTTTCCATTCTCTCTCTCTCTACATCTGCTTTAACATACTAATCTTTCTCCTTTTGCTCTTTCCTCATTCCTATTTCATCCACACAAATTTTACCCCTCCATCCTCAATCCCCAATTACTCTCCCAATACCTGGCCAATTGTAGATTTTTCATCCCTCCTACACAAAATATTTTTCCCCTCTCCATTTTACTCTCCCAGCCCCATCCCATTCTAATCCTCCCCCAACATCAGCTCCCTTCTAGTTCCAGTCTCACCCAGCATCCATTCCCTTCTTCAAGCCCCCCACTTCCCCGCAGCCCATTTCCATTCCAAGCCCCATCCCCAACAGCTATTTGCAGTTCATGCCCCCACTTCCCCTCAGCCCATTTCCATTCCAAGCCCCATCCCCAACAGCTATTTGCAGTTCAAGCCCCCTTCCACTCAGCCCATTTCCAGTCCTAGCAACCCCCCCAACCCATTACCAGTCCTAGCCCCCCATAGCCCACTCCCAGTCCTAATCCCACCAGCCCATTTCCAGTCCTAACCTCCCCATCAGCCCACTCCCAGTCCTAATCCCCCATCACTCAATTTTTAGTTTAAGCCCCCCCAGCGCCTATCACCACTCCTAACCCCCCCCAGCGCCCATCACCACTCCTACCCCCCCCCAGCCCAGCGCCCATCACCACTCCTAACCCCCCCAGCCAGCCCAGTGCCCATCACCACTCCTAACCCCCCCCAGCCAGCCCAGTGTCCATCACCACTACTAACCCCCCAGCCCAGTGCCCATCACCACTCCTAACCCCCCCACCCCAGCCCATCACTACTCCTAACACCCCCCAGCCCAGCCCAGCCCATCACTACTCCTAAACCCCCCCATCCCATCCCAGCCAATCACCAATCCTAACCCCCCCCCCAGCCCAGCCCAGCCCAGCCCATCACCACTCCTAAGCCCCCCAGCCCAGCCCAGCCCAGCCCATCACCACTCCTAACCCCCACCCCCAGCCCCGCCCAGCCCAGGGAAAATTAAAAAAAAAAGAAAACCTGTCTGCTGCCGCTGTCGGGGCCGCCGCGGCAGAATCGAGCGTGCCGCGGGGCCCCCCTGTACCCACCGGCAGAGCCTGTCCTCCCCGTAGCAGCTCTCTCTTTGGAGCTGCAGTCCGACGCGCCGGCTTGCAGCGCGCGAGGGAAGAGTTCCCTCGCTGCTCTGTTAAGCCTGCGGGGGCTGATGGGAAGTTCCCATCAGCCCCCGCGGGCTTAACAGAGTCGCGAAAGGGAAACTCTTCCCTTCGCGCTCTGCAAGCCGGCGAGTCTGACTGCAGCTCCAAAGAGAGAGCTGCTACGGGGAGGACAGGCTCTGCCGGTGGGTACAGGGGGGCCCCGCGGCACGCTCGATTCTGCCGCGGCGGCCCCGACAACGGCAGCAGACAGGGTTGTTGTTTTTTTTTCGATGGCGGACCTTCCCGCGTGCCAGCTGCAAGGCCTTCGCGTGCCACAGCTGGCACGCGTGCCATAGGTTCGCCATCGCTGTTCTAGGGTATGCTTGTTAAGTGTGACATCAGTGTTTCTCAAACCTCTAAAAATAATAATATGCTACTGCAAAGAATTGATGCGATGTCTCAGCAACATGAATCTTTCGTAAAAGAGACTAAGTAAAAACTGAAATCCTAGAAGTTGAAGAAATCAAAATCAGTAATTAATAGTCTGGTTAAAGTTAAGCTTGTAATTCATCAGATGATTGAAGATTCAGATGTCTTATGATGTTCAAAACCTTCTGACACCTAACTTTCCTAAAACCCAACTATTTCACCTATGGAGCCTATCAAAAAATATATAAAGGAAATTTAGGAGATACTTGAAAGCGCTATACTTCCTATTAATAAGGCTTATTTTCTCCCTGTGAGAAAAGTTTCATTTCCTGCAGTTTCTAGCCCTCTTGAAGTCTCTGCGTCTTTGGAATGCTCATCTAATGATATACAGAACTATGCAACATTACTGATTAGTTTTATATTTGAAATGGATGTCCCATATTCTTCGGCTCTTTATCAAAACAATCAATGAACCCTTTTATGGTCAGGTTGCAAGAATGTTTCCAGATGTGGCTTGTGCCACCGAAGAGAGAAAACCTTTTCTTGTGCTGCATTCAAAGGGTTTAGCCTTAGGTGCTACTTTTCAACTATGGCACCCATGTAAGTATATCATTAAATTTCTGAATATCAGATATATAGATATATACACTGAAGCAGCTTAAATCCTTTTTGAACCTTCAGAAATTTACTGACTTTACAGCTTCACACAATTTCAAGTAAAAGATACTGGGTGGTTAGGATATTTTTGGATTCATCCACTTAATGCCTGTTTCTTTATTCACATTGATAGCCAATTCTGTCCACTGTCTTTCTTTTCTTTCCCTCCTCATATTCAATTTTGTTGTCTAAGTTGGAAATTAATGTTTATTACTACTTCAATAAATCTTGATCTTTATGATTTCTTTGCTATCTACATTTTTCTTGTGCCAGTGAATGCTTGCATTTTTACTTAAAATTCAGTAAAGCATAGTTACTCACCTGTAGCAGGTATTCTCAGTGAACAGCAGGAATATGTCCTCACATATGGGTGACATCCCCAAAGGAGCCCCCATGCAGGAACACTCCCCAGCTTCCACCAGAAACTTTTCTGGGCCTCCATCCCGCATGCATGCTGTCTTTCCACCTGCTACAGCGCCATCTTCTCCTCAGTATGATACAAAGCTAGTAGCCAATAACTCCTCCATGGGGAGGTGGGAGGGTTGTGAGGACTTATTCCTTCTGTTCCTAGTGAACACCTGCTACAGGTGAGTAACTAAACTTTCTCCATGAACAAACAGGAAGACATCCTCACGTATGGGACTCCTAAACTACAGGCTACCGAACACAAAAACTAGCCCAATCGAGGCAACAAGAACCGGAACAGCCAGCATATACGAACCCCCTTTGAGATGCAACCGATTCAACATCCACAGCTAACATCAAGATTAACTCTTTCGGTAGCCTGGACAGACAGAAGGGCCGGTGGGAAAGAGCTGAACTGAAGTCCCAAACAAATGCCAGTGTATGGCCTGGCCAAAGTTACTGTCACACCAGGAGCCCCCTTCCAGGCAGAGGACCACATAGCAGCACTGCAAATTTCCTCTGTGGAGACTGAGCACAGATTAGCCGTGGGCCATGACATGATCTTCAAGGCTCAGTCCGCCTGAGCATAGATAAAGGATATGCAATCCACTAGCTAAAGGGACAGAGTACGCTTGGAGACAGCCACGTTCAGCTTGTTGGGGTCATAGGAAATGAACAGCTGCGTAGAGCAACTGTGCTGACTAGTCTGCTAAAGGCAGAAAACCAGTGTATGCTTGCAGTCCAGCATGTGCAGCTGGGCCTCTGCCCTGTTGGCATAAGGCTGAGGGAAGAAGGTGGGAA
The DNA here is from genome assembly GCA_033557465.1 of Ichthyophis bannanicus. Taxonomy (NCBI): domain Eukaryota; kingdom Metazoa; phylum Chordata; class Amphibia; order Gymnophiona; family Ichthyophiidae; genus Ichthyophis; species Ichthyophis bannanicus. The sequence continues at coordinate 473,644,520 of CM066033.1, read as the reverse complement.
GCACCAGACTGGTTGAGGTGAAACGCTGAGGCCACCTTGGGCAAGAAGTACCCACCCAGTTATGGTGGAACCTCATGTACATTGGGTGAGCCACCAGAGCCTGATGCTCACTCACTTGGCAAGCCAAAGTGAGAGCCACCAGAAAATAATCTTCCAGGTCAGAAATGCCAGTGGGCAGCTCAAAGGGCGCAGAACTGTCCCAAGACCACATTCAGATCCCATGCCACCAGTGGGGGCTTAATGGGAGGTTTCTACAGGAGCAAACCAAGCATGAAGTGGGCCACCAGTAGTTTTTCCCTTTCATGCCCCGGTGGATAGGCCCCAATCACACTCATGCTCACTCTAACAGAATTAGACTGGAGACCCAAATTGGAGAAATGCAGGAAGTACTCCAGCAAACCCTCCACAGAGCAAGAGAAGGGGTCCAACACCTTGTCTGCGAACCAGAGCAAGAACCTGTGCCACTTGAAGGCATAAGAGTAAAGGGTGGAATTCCTATGGGAGGTCAGGAGGAAATTAGTCACTTTCCCTGGTAAGCTAAGCTCAGACAGGACTACCCCAATCAGCATCCAGGCCATGAGGACAAGAGACTGGACATTTGGTGCAGTAGGCTCCCGCCCTCCTGGGAGATTAGGTTGGGGTTGCAACTCAGCCAGAGAGGCTCCCAATTGGAAAAAAAAAGAACCACGGCTGCCTGGGCCAATACGGGGCAATAAGGATCATGGTCCCCTTGTCCGCCTGGAGCTTAAGTGTCTTTGCTACCAGCGGAATCTGGGAATAAGCGTAGAGCAGGTCCACTCCCCTGTTCAGGAGGAAGGCATCTGCCACCAGCCTGCTCGTCACAGACATGTGGGAACAGAAGTAGTCCACCTGCGTACTGTGGGGGAGGCGAAGAGGTCCACTCCTCAAAGAGCCCAACTCCCGAAAGATGGACCCTCAAGAGGGTGGTGGCGTGCACTTGTGGGGCTTGAGGACCCAGCTGAGATGGTCCACCAGCGTCTTGAGCTCCCCAGGCAGATAGGTGCCCAAACGTATTTTTCCCCCCAAACCCTCCTCCCCCTTTCTCCATTTGCGTTGATAACACTCTTCTACTTCTTGTTTCCTCAGTCTGCAACCGTGAGGTCATCTGACTCCTCCCTCTTTCTCCTCACACATCCAATTGATTGCTAAAACTTATCATTTCTTCCTCTATCTCAACAAAATTTGCACCTTCCTATCTAAGCACACTACTAAAACTGTCATCCACTCCCTAGTCACCGACTAGACTATTGCAACCTCCTTACTGGTCTCTCTCTGAATCATCTCTCTCTCCCTCCTTCAATCTGTTAGAACTCTGCTGCACGGCTAATCTTCCACCAGCTCCGTTATACTCATAACACCCCTCTTCTCAAGTAACTGACTCCTTTTCAGTTTCCGCATCCAGTTCAAACTTCTCCTTCTGACCTAAAATGCATTCATTCTACTGCTCCTCACTACCTTTTCCTCTCTCCTCTCTCTCTCTGCACCCCTACTCGTGAACTCCGGTTCCTCTAATGGCTTGCTTCTCTCTATGCCCTTTTCTTCCTTTGCCAACCTCAGACTTTGTTCTTCACCTTGCTGCTCTATACGCCTGGAAAAAAACAACTCGAGTCTGTACATCAAACGCCACCTCTGCCCCTTTTCAAATCTATGCTAAAGACTCACCACTTTGAGGCTGCTTTTGGATCCTCATCCCTTGCTTTCCTGCCTTTTCTTATTTGTACCCTTATTCTCAGCTATTGTATTGTCTGTCTTGATTAGATAGTAAGTTCTGACCAGCAGGGACAGTCTTTTATGTGAGTCTGTACAGCGCTGCATATGCCTTGCAGCGCTATATAAATGATTAATAGTAATATTAGCTCCATGCCATGGGCCACTGCAAACTTCCAGAGGTACAAGTCCGTGCTTCCCAGCCTGTTGACATAGAACAATGCCACCTGGTTGTCTTTCTAGATGAGGACCACCTGATTTGTCAAGTGTGCCTGGAAAGCCTTGAAGGTGTTTGCAATCGTTTGCAATTCTAGAAAGTTGATCTGGTGCAGACTCTCCTGTTCCAACCAGAGGCTCTGCAACAGAAGGCCACCGAGGTGCGCACCCTAGCCCAGTTTCAACGCATCTGTGGTGAACATCCGGTGGGGCAGCATTGACTGAATGGGTAGACCCCGGAGCAGGTGCCGTGACTCCAGCCATCATCGAAGAGATTCCACTAGGGGCACCAACAGCCACTCGATCCGAGGTGACCCACTGCTTGCTTCCATTGGGTGGACAACGTTCACTGAACCTGGTGCATCCTGAGCCGGGCCAATCGGGTCAAATGCACCATGGAGGCCATGTGGCCTAACATGAGCAGCATGCCTCATGCATGTGTGTGTTGCTTTTGATGGATGGCAAAGTCCACTTCCATGAGCTGCTGGAAGCAGTCCCTTGGGAGGAAGGCTCGGGCCTGCAGGGTGTCCTGGAGGGCCCCCGATGAACTCTACCTGATACAACGGCTGCAGACGAGATTTTGGGTAGTTGACCACAAACCAGAGTCATTCGAGCACCTATATTGTCAGGTGCACAGAGTGCCACACGCCCTCCAGCATGGAGGCCTTTATCAGCCTGTCATCTAAGTAAGAGAAAATGAAGACCCCCAGGGTCCAGAAGTAAGTGGCAATGAATACTACACACTTTGTGAAGACCCTGCGGATTGCTGCCAGTCTGAAGGACAGTACCCAGTACTGAAAATGCTGGCCACCCAGCACGAAGTACAGGTATTTTCTATGTAAGGGGTGGATCAGGATGTGTGCGTATGCATCCTTCAGATCCAAGGAGCATAGCCAACCGCCCGATAAGGTACGGAAGCAAGGTTCCCAGGGAGACCATCTTGAACTTTTCCCAGACCAGAAAGTGATTCAGGTTCCTGAGGTCGAGGATGGGCCTGAACCCCCCCCCCCCCCGTCTTCTTGAGAATGAGGAAGTAATGGGGAGTAGAATCCCCACCCTATCTGAACCAGGGGCACCAGGCTTGATGTGCAGGATGGGCAGCAGGGTTGCAACCTCCACCTGGAGACAACCGCGATGGTGCAGGTCTAGAGCATACTCCCTTGAGAAGAAAGGAGGCAGGAACTGGGCAAAATGCAGCAGATACCCTTCCCACACTACTTGCAGCACCCAGGTATCCATGGTGATGAGGGGCCACCTGTATGTGAAGTGGACAAGCCAACTGCCCATCTAAGAGGGCACCCCATCGGCAGTCGGGTGACCTGCTATGCTCCTGAGGAAGGCATCAAAACCCCACCCCCAATGGTGGCTGGGGGGGGGGGGTGCTGGGCCTTATGCAGCTTAGCGCTGTGCAGCTGCGGGTCTGCATCTTGGGTTGAGCTCTCTGGGGGCTCCGATAGTACCGTCGCTTCGGCCTCTAAAAGGCTTCTTCCCCTAATACTTCTTTTTGGCAGGGTCGGCCATCTTGCATGAGAGGCAAGAAATGGTCACCTGTTCTGTCTCGATGTTAGACATCCTCTCCTGCATGGGCTTGCCGAAGAGGTTTTCTCCAGTGCACAGCACGTCCACCAGATTTGTTTTGGACCCAGCTGCTCCAAGTCAGGGGACTAGAACCAGGCCAGTCGGAGTGCACCAATGCTCACTGCCTCCACACTACCCATAGACTCAAAAACACATATGTGGCCCACACTATATACTTGGCAGCAGCACAAAGGAGGAGCCATGCCACTGGAGCAATGAGTTTATATCAAAAACAGGGTCTGCCCAACACGTGTTTCGGCCGAAACCTTCCTCAGGGGACCGAGACTTTGTACAAAAACATATACATAAAACATAATACATTAAAACTATAAAAAAGGGGGTTCATAAAAATAATTATAGGAAACATAAAACAAATAAGCAACTAAAATCATAAAAGAAATAATAAAAATAGTTTCCTTATCCAAAGGAGTCACACTATAAGTAAGAACCACCATAAAATATTCTTACAAATAAAAATTAAAATTAAAACATAAACAAGTGATACCAAAAGCAAATTATAAAAATCCATTGTAGGTGTTAATCAAATTATATACATATATACGGAGAGAAATAAATAATATTGAATAATATGACAGACAACTCACGGCTGATAAAACACTTATGAATTGTAGCTTACTATAACCTAAGAGGTCATCCATGAGGTGCTAAAAGGAGAGAACATAATGAAAGAGGGGAAGAAAGAGAGAAATCATCCACCTAAACAAAAATCCTAGTAAATGTGTAAATATGTAAAGAGCAAGTAAATGTGTATGTTAAGAGCAAGGCGTATTTGCACAGAAGAGGCTGACTGAAAATAATGCAAAATTGTTGCGTGGTAGGTTTGCAGAAAAGCAGTATCCCTCCAAACATGTGGAGGCAGCCTATCAGAGCCAAAAATTCCAGATGAAGTGAACTTCTACAGAAGAAACCTAAAGTGGATATGGGTAAAATGGTTTGTCCCATGCGATTTTCTAAATTTTTCTAAGAAAATCACAGACATCATATAATTCAAACTATTCCTGCGTTTTCTGAACAAGAATTACTCATTTCATATAAAAGGAATTCTAATTTATCTAATATCTTGGCCCCATCAGCCTTGCCTGTTCCTTAACGCAGTGCACTCACCAAGGGCCAGTTTCGTTGTGGGTCCTGTGACTATGTTCTTACCTGTAAAAATGCTTTTCAACACTCGGTTACAGCCAAATGTTATCCTTTAGGTAGATTTACAAATTGCAGTATTGACATTGTTATCTATATTATCATATGTCCCTGTAACCTTCTCTATGTAGGGAAGACTACTAGGAGCGTTACGACACGTATTATGAAACATAGAAGTTGTTTGAGGCGTAATGTGATTCAGAAACCTCTAGTTGAACATTGGACCAAGGCACGACATAAGATTTCAGACTTAAAATTTTTGTTTTTTAAACAGGTCATTCCCCACTGGAGAGGTGGAGACCGTAACACAACTTTACTCAGGTTGGAACAACGTACTATATTTCAGCTAGATACACTCCACCCCAGAGGTCTCAATCAAGAGACTGACTTTCTGTTTTTTTATAATCTTTTTTATTATCGTTTTTGTCATCTTTTTTGCTTTATGTTTTTACCATTTTATGAATTGTCTCATTTATTACTGAGCACCTTTTTATTTATTTCCACTCTTTATGTTATGTTTTAAAGGTTTTTTTTAAATTTTTTTTATATATTAGTGAGTGGTTCCTCCATTTTTTATTATACAATTTTATTTTATCATTTTTATTATTTTATTATTTTTTATATTGTTTATTTATTTTTGTTTAAGCTAGTTGGTTGGCCTCCTCCGGGTCCTTTGGGCTCCCTCGGCTGTCTCCTTTTCTGATGTCTGATGGGTTTTGGATGTCTGATGTTTTTTTTGGAGTTCATTGCTTCCATCCTATTATACATGTATGTTCGGCCTCCCCTTTGTGATTGGCTTATGGAGTTTACCTCTCTTTTGGTTCTGTATTTTCACATTGTCTTTAGCCCTTTGTGAGTATTCCACCAATCCCCTGGGATGGTATTTTGGTTTTATACCTCCCCTTGGGATGATGGCTTTTTATTCACAGTTGGTTATCTAGTTTAATGTTGTTTATGGCTAGCTGCCTGTGGTATAGAATTTCCTTTCATTTCATTGAGTAATTGGATCCCAATGATTTTCTGCAGTCCTTTATTTTTTGATCCTCTGCCTATGATTTTATATGTATGCAAAATTTGGATTGAATGCATAATTAATAACTGTCCTTATGATGTCATGTTTCCTACGATATTTAATTCCTTCATTTGCTGCTACAGCCCCCTCTGATATTATTGTACCCTGCTGTCAAGGTATGTGGATCCTTTTTTCCCCACTCTTGTGTTTGTAATGATCGGTTATCTCAGCATGTTTCTTTAGCTGATTCAGTGTGTCAACTCTCCTCTATGTGCTTTTTCCACCTAACAGTTTCATTAATTTGCTTTCCTGGTTGATAACATTGATTATTTGCACATGGAAGTGATTGGCATTTAGAAGGCATGATTTGGGGATAGGCGCTGCATTTACCCTTCTGGTGTACTGTGCTGTTTTAAGGTATGTGGATCCTTCTTTCCCATCCTTTGTTTGAAATAATCGGTCATTTCAGCAAGTTTTTTTAGCTGTGTTTTTCCCATCAAACGATTTCTATAATTCGCTTACCTGTTTTCCCCACGGCATTCACTGTTTATCGATTCATGAACAAACTGGGTTGACAACAATGATATTTGAATACAGAAGTGACCGGCGTTTATCATTGATTGATTTTTGGTTAATTTGGTTATCTTTGGTCATTCACGGAAGCCGTCCGATACTATTGGCTTTGTGTTCAAATTACAAAGTGGTACTCCCCTACACCTTTTTTTGTATGGGCTATTAACTATTTTAAACTATGCATGTCCTTTGCTTTTTATTATGTATTCACACATGTGCTTTCTAATACTCATTACAGTTTATCACGTGATCCAGATTGTTTTTTTGCGTTTATATTGGCAGGTACTCTGTTTTCTTGACCTATGGGTTTTTTTTCCTTTATTCTTTTACACTGCACACAGGGTCAACATACTTTAAATCAGGGGTCTCAAACTCAAATTGCTTTGAGGGCCAAATGAGGACTTGTAAAGTAACCCGGGGGCCGCATAAGACGCGGGGCCTCATTTGCATAAGGGGCCTCATTTGCATAAATATTTGCATAATGTTACCATACACTAACTTTTAGTAAACATGCCTCTTTAATGAGTATGGATAAAGAAAGACTAAAAGATTTAGAAACAAGAAGACAATAATTAAACTGGGAACCCCAAAAGCCAAACTTGGAATGTACAACAACACTGTAGAAATAAAACTATAAATTAATTTCCTCTTGTACTAAACAAAGCGCAAACATTAATGATGCACATTTCCCAGAGCTGACATATTCCAGTTAATAAATTCAAAATAAAGAGATATTTTTCTACCTTTTGTGCATTTTTTTCAGTTGCAATTGTTCCAGCCACTTTCTTCTGGTTTCTTCATGTCTTCTGCTAACTCTCCATCGTCTGCTGTCCATTTGCCCTTTCTTCTCTCCTAGTTTTTTTTCCATTCTCTCTCTACATCTGCTTTAACATACTAATCTTTCTCCTTTTTCTCTTTCCTCATTCCTATTTCATCCACTCAAATTTTACCCCTCCATCCTCAATCCCCACTTACTCTCCCAATACCTGGCCAATTGTAGATTTGTCTTCTCTCCCAGACAAAATATTTTTCCCCTCTCCATTTCACTTTCCCAGCTCCATCCCATTCTAATCCTCCCCCAACATCAGCTCCCTTCTAGTTCCAGCCCCACCCAGCATCCGCTCCCTTCTAGTCCGCCCATTAGTCCATTTCCAGTCCTATCCTAGCCTCACCATCAGCCCATTTCCAATCCTAGCCCCCCATCAGCCCATTTCCAATCCTAGCTCCCTCCCCTCACAGCCCATTTCCATTCCAAGCCCCCCTCCCCATCAGCCATTTGCAGTTCAAGCCCCCCTTCCACTCAGCCCATTTCCAGTCCTAGCAACCCCCCCCCCAGCCCATTACCAGTCCTAGACCCCCCATAGCCCATTACCAGTCCTAACCTCCCCATAGCGCACTTCCAGTTTTACCCCCCCCCAATAGCCCATTTCCAGTCAGTCATACACCCCCCCCTGCCAATAGCCCATTTCCAGTCCTACACCCCCCCCCTGCCAATAGCCCATTTCCAGTCCTACACCCCCCCCCTGCCAATAGCCCATTTCCAGTCCTACCCCCCCCCTGCCAATAGCCCCTTTCCAGACCTACACCCCCCCCCCCTGCCAATAGCCCATTTCCAGTCCTACACCCCCCCTGCCAATAGCCCATTTCCAGTCCTACACCCCCCCCCCTGCCAATCGCCCCTTTCCCTGCCCACCCCCCCCCCCCCCCGGTAAATTTAAAAAAAACCTGGCTTCTGCTGCTCAAGCAGCAAAATCAGCTGTCCTGCGGCCCCTTCCCCTGTGCCCGGAGATCCGAGTCTGCTCTATCAGCGGCGTGCTTTTCAAGCCGCGAGGAGAGTATTCCCCTCTCGCGCGGTTTCCGCGCGAGAGGGGAATACTCTCCTCGCGGCTTGAAAAGCACGCCGCTGATAGAGCAGACTCGGATCTCCGGGCACAGGGGAAGGGACCGCAGGACAGCTGATTTTGCTGCTTGAGCAGCAGAAGCCAGGTTTTTTTAAAATTTGACAATTGATTCTGCCGCTGCCACGGCGGCAACGGCAGAAGCCAGGGTTTTGGGGGTTTTTTGTTTTCCTCCGTCGCGGGCCGCACAAAGTTGTCTCGCGGGCTGCGTGTTTGAGACCCCTGCTTTAAATCAATGATTAGATTTTCATTTATTATATATCTTTATATTCCTTTTGATGGTCCATCCAACATTTGTTGGTATGGTATGTACACTATTGTCTCCGTATGGATATGATTTTGTAAATAAAACTTTCCTGACTCCCCCTAGGCCGTTTTTCTCATATGCATTCCCTTGCGGTAAATGCTACCGATTTACATATTTACACATTTACTAGGATTTTTGTTTAGGTGGATGATTTCACTTCCTTCCCCTCTTTTTCGTTATGTTCCCTCCTTTTAGCACCTCGTGGATGACCTCTTAGGTTATAGTAAGCTACGATTCATAAGTGTTATCAGCAGTGAGTGGTCTGTCATCTTATTCGATATTATTTAATTCTCTCAGTATATATGTATATAATTTAACACCTACAATGGATTTTTATAATTTGCTTTTGGTATCACCTGTTTGTGTTTTAATTTTTATTTTTATTTGTAAGAATTTGTTATGGTTGTTCTTACTTATAGTGTGTCTCCTTTGGATAAAGGAACCATTTTTATTGTTATTATTTCTTTTATGATTTTAGTTGCTTATTGGTTTTATGGTTCCTATAATTATTTTTTATGAGCCCCCTCTTATTTGTTTACATTCTCTTATATACCGTGCTATTCTGCATCAGTGCGGTTTACTTACATTGAACAAACTGAAATTACATTGAACAGGGCATTATAACTTGGAGATAACTATTTTTTACAGGGAACATGGGCTATGGAGGGTTAAGTGGCTTGCCCAAGACCACAAGGAGCACCTGTGGGACTCTTTTTATAGTTTTAATGTATTATGTCTTATGCATAGGTTTTTGTACAAGGTCTCAGTCCCTTGAGGAAGGCTTCGGCCAAAACATGTGTCGGGCAGACCCTGTTTTTGATTAATAAACTCATCCCTCCAGTGGTATGGCTCCCCTTCTCCTTTGTGCTGCTGTGTTGTTCTTGTAGGAGGTGCCCTCCTCTGCGCTTCTTGTTCCACACTATATACTTGGACACATTCCTGACATGGCCAACCAGGGTACGGATGGTTTCCAAGCACTCTGCCAGGATGAAGGAGCCAAGCTCGCTCAGGTTCCCCATGATGTCCTTTAAGGACATCCCGATATAGAGCTGATATGACAGGATCAGGACCACAAGCATAGAGCCCTGGAAGCAGCGCCTTCCAAACCCATCAAGGGTCCTCTGCTCCCAGCTAGTGGACACAGATGAGTGGATTTTGGAGCTCTTGACATGCCGCATGGCGGACTCCATGACCAGGAAACAGTGCAGTAGCTGGGGCTTCTCGAACCCAGGTGTCTTCTGCATCCAGTATATTGAATCCAGTTGGCGGATGATTGCAGGCACCGATATCCAGTTCTCCCAGATGCGGGGCAGAAGACACTGAAGAGTCAAGTACACCAGCACTGTGACAGCCTCCTTCAGAGCAGAGGAGCACTGGAGAAACTCCAGTTCCTCAGCCCTCAGCTCATCCTCCACCTCCAGAAAAAAAAAGAATCCAGGTGCATTTATTTGGTCTTTTTCTGTCATGTTTCTATGTGGTTGATATGGAAGGACGGACTAGACAGGCCATGTGGTCATCGTCTGTCATCATGTTTCTGTTTCTAATCATTTTGGCTATCTCCTGGATGAAGTCCTGAAAGGACATGTCCTCCGGGGGCGATTTCTGTCATTCATATGGCAGGGATGGCTCTGAAGGGATGTATGGGGACTCCCTCTCAATAGCTGGTGATTCCTCCTGTCTCCCAAACATCAGAATCTGATTCAGAGAGAAAGTCTAAGTACCTCCTGGTCCTCCCAGTACCAGCTCCATTCTGGCGTTAATGCCTGCCACCTGCAAGGCCGATGGCGGTCCTCCTCTGAGCACTGGGGCACTGAAACTGGACACTAAAAAAGGAGACCACAGTCGGGCCCAGGGTGGACTCCGACTGCTGACCAGACGTCCCTGGCTCGGCGGGGAAGGCATGGGTCTCAAGGATTGACTGCATGGCTGATAGCAGCAAAGCCAGTAGCAACACCACTAGAGACATCGAGGCCCTGGAGCCCATGCAGCCAAAAGAGCCGACAAGTGCACCTCGAGGGCCCAAAGGCGCTCGGCAAGCACCGCAGTTTCAGAGGGCATTGAGGCCAGTACAATGACCTCCACCACCAACTCTAGCACCCATACCAGAACTCCATGATGGTAAGCTCATCGGGAGATTTCCAGGGGTCCTCTAGGGCCTTGGGAGTCTTTCTCCTGCCGGGGCAGCTTTATAGGCCACTTCCAGCCATCGCCCTCGACACTGCACCAAGAAGGGCTACGGTGTCAATGGCCATAGTTGGCATGGCCTCCAACTGCCCCTTTCGACATCAATGAGACAGACAAGTCCTTCAGAGGCTCCAAGAGAGACAGCCTCTGTTCCAGGCTGCCATGACCCCTCTGCTCCAAATGAGCATGGGCACTGCATGATGCCAAGGCCTTGGTGGAGAACCTCAAGGGCATCGATGCTGGTGCCAAGGATGCCACGTCCGAGGTCCCGAAGAGGGATTCATACTGCTGCTCGCGGCTCTTGAGATCCTTGCATGTCATCTATAGGCACAGATTACACGTTGAGAACTCAGGGCCGAGACACTGAAGGCACCTGTTGTGACAGTCTGTCACAGAAATGGTACATGCACTGCATGTGCATGTCTTAAAACAGCGGGCCGGCTTAGACCATCAGAAAAACGGTCCCCGCGAAGTCGAAGGGCTCAATTCTGGCAATGGTACAGAAAAAAGCCCCCGGGGAGAGGGGGGAGTGATGAACCAGCCAGGCAAAAAAGCAAAAAGCGGGGAAAGAAAAAACGCCCCGCACGATAGCCTGCACTGGCAAACTGGCGCTCAGACAACAGGTAGAAAATGGCAGGAAAGGCAAAGTGAAAAATCGCAAAAATTCAGCCCCAAAAGGCAAAAGAACAGCTTTTTACGGACAGTGCAGGGAAAATGTCCGTGGGGCTCTATGGAAAAAGTGAACAGAGGAGAAGATGGCGCTACGGTGGATGGGAAGGCAGGCAAGCATACACGATGGAGGCTCCCAAAAGCTTCTGGTGGAAGCTGGGGAGTGTTCCCATGCAGGGCTCTGTAGGGGGATGTCACCCATATGCAAGGGCATCTTCCTGCTTACTCACGGAGAAATATAAAACTATTTTCTAAAAACGTGCCGACGACTCAGAGTTTGTCTCACTGTTAGGATCTATTGTTTTCCTGACTGCTACTCTCTTTGCTGCTTCTCAGTAGCTGCTGCCCTAGTCAACCTCCTAATCTTACCTGACAATTGGGTCAGTCCTGCAGGGAAGATTGTTGGGACTGTACCTCGAGTCCCTAAAATGAGCTATACAAACAAGGAAGCTTGAGTAACTCAGTACTTAGCAGGGAGGTCAATGGAGTCACCTGCAACTAAGCAAATGATTCTGCAGAAACTTCCAGTTGTTACTCTTGACTCATTCTAGTCTGCTATAGCAGATATGGAGCAATCTCTCTCTAAACATTTGGACTATGTACTAAATGTGGGTCACAGTTTAGGGCTCTTGGACACTCGGGAGCAGAAGATAAGAGTCAGCAGCAAACTGCCAACTTGCAGGCTTGTTATTTTGACTTAATTAAAAGACAAATCAAATGAAATCAAAGCCTTAAGAGACTAATCACAAATACTAACAAAGTCCAAAGAAAAACCTCAAATATTGAGCAGGTTATCACTAATCACCACATTTTTTGTTCGGATCAGTCGTCAGGAGAGGGAAGCCCCACTCTCACAGGACACCAACATCCTTTTAATTACTTTAGTTCAAGAAACTCATAAAACTTAGCCAATTCTGGCAGAGAAAGAAGAAACTTGAAGGGTCATAGCATGACATGCACATTTCGAGCCGATTCCCAGTTACACTTCAGATGCAAAACAAGATGCCAACCTCCAAGAACTGTGAGTGAAATAACATTTAACTCCCATGCTTCAACTTTATATAGCTGTAGATAGTTTCCTTGAACCAACCAATCAGAAAGAGGGGGAAACCATGAAACAGACTCTCCCTGGTCTGTATTAACATGGAAGGACAGACTAGATAGGCCATGTGGTCTTTTTCTGTCATCATGTTTCTATGTTTCTATGTAACATATCTAGAACATGCTCGACCAATCACGCTCTAAATTCAAACCTAACAGGTTCAGTGTTCAACATGAAGATCCAACACTGTTCCGCCCACTCTGCTGAGCCGATCTATGAGCAGACTGTCCTGGTCCAGCAAGTAGCCCGCTTGGAGGATCATGCCATTCTCTGTGGCAAAGTTCCACAGACGAACCACCTCCCAGCAGAGGAGGTACGAGCCCGTTCCCTCCTGTTTGTTGATGTAAGATATTGCTACTTGGTTGTCCATTGTTCATCTGGATGCGCACCAACCTGGCCAGCCAGGTGGGCCTGGAACACCCGAAGGACATTCATCACAGCTCGGAGTTCCAGGAGGTTTATCTGGAGGGTACTTTCATCCCAAGTCCAGGTGCCCTGCAACCATAGACAGTCGCAGTGAGCTCCCCAGCTGAGCTTGGAGGCATCTGGGGTTAGGACACATTGTGCAGATGAGGCCTGGAAGGGTAGGCCGGCCATGAGCAAAGTGGACCAGATGACGTCCTGTGTGCCTTGGGCCCTGGCCTTCTGGGGGAAGACAGGCTATGCCCAGAGAGTCAAAAGCACCCCCCTCCCCAGCTGTTGCTGGGGTGCTGTTTGGGGCTTGGGGGGGGGGGGGCTTTCTGTTTATGGGAGCCGTGTCCTGGTTCCTTGGTCTGCTGACCCTGTTGGGGAGCCTGATGGACTGGAAATTGAAGGTATTTTCCATAAGCCTTCTTCCCCTTCAGGACAGCCTAGTCTTGGTCATGAACTCAGACTAAATCAACCGCCTTGTAAGTCATGGGCTTGCCAAAGAGGTTCTCCCCACGGCAGGGGCATCAGCCAGTTGATCCTGTACGCATTGCTCCCAGAGGACTGTAGCGAAGCCAGATGGCAAGCACTAATGCTCACCAAAGTCACACGAGCTACGGATTCAAAGCCATGAAAAACTGATCGAATCTGGAATTTGGAACATTCCTTGACAGAAGAAATGCGAGTCTGGAAGCACTCAAGAGATTCCTCTGCCAGTCCAGCTGAGAACCTGACGAGTTCCTTCGCCAGGTCCCTCAGGTACATGCCCATGTACAGCTGGTAAACCTAGATGCGAGCCGCAAGCATCAAGCCCTGGAAAGCACCTTCTGCCAAACATGACCATGGCACCGGCCTACCTACCAGGGGGCACAGAGTGCGCCTTCTGACTCTTTATCCAACATATGGACAACTCACATAACCGTGGAGCTGCGAGGCAGCTATGTCTTCTGAAAGCCAGGGTTCTTGCCAACTCAGTACTGGGAAATGAATCGCTGGCTTACTTATTGACAGTATCACCGGGCTCTCCTACATCCTGAATAGCAAGCACTACAGGATAGGGGGAATAGGCACGGTCACTGCCTCCTTTAGAGGGGGGCCTTGTACTGGAGAATTTCTATGCCCTCGTGGTGAGGCTCATCCGTTGGCTCTGCTACGATAGCCAGGGCCTTTGAATCCCACGGATGAAGTCAAGGAATGAGAGATCCTCGGGCAGGGACCTCTGGCACTCCTGTGGGGGAAATGGCTCAGAGGGCACATCCTTATGCAACATGGTGCCCGGCAACTCCTCATCGATCTCCCAACCCGACTTGGATCTGAAGGAGACCTCGAGTCTTGGGCAGTCATCGAGTCTATGCATCATCGGCACTGGAGGAGAGAGTGTGGTGTCCAACACACAGGCTCCAAGGTGCTTGGAGGCGAGTCGCGCCTCCAGTGGGAGGCCAATCAACACAGCTCCAAACAGGCAAAGCTTTCCAGCACAGGCTGGATATCCTCCAGGGAGGTCCTCACAATGGAAGGTCCCATGGTCGGCGCAGACGACCCAGAGGCTCCAGGTGTCAGGCCCCTCTGCACCTCAAGGAAAGCATCCAGGCTGCATTCCAAGGTCACTATCCTGGCTTCGACGCCAGTAGGCTTCATAGCAACAGGTTCGGGTCTTGAGGGCATCAAGCCTGGAACCAAATCCCTCGAAGGGGAATCATCAAGCACGATCCCCAATGTGGTGGGAGTTTCCTCCCAGCAGGACTGCTTCGAGGGCCGCTCACAACCATCACCATCTGCGTCAGTTAAGGGCTCCGAGGCTGGGTACCAGAGGTCTTACCTCTGGGCTCTGGGATCGAACTTCACAGGGGAGATTCTCGGAGGATGTCCCCGGTCTGAGGCTCCGTGACCTTGGAGCTCAGAGTGAGCAAGCTTGCATGACGTCGAGTCTTCTTGACATGGTCCTCGAGTGCAGCGATTCCATACCCGATGCCACCATGTGGCAGAGACCTTCAAGTCAAACCACTCCTTCCGCTGCTGTACACGATTCTTCTGGCTCTTGGCTGAGTCTGCAGGCAGAGCGTGCAAGAGGAGTCATCATAGTCCACAGCAAGGCACTTGATGCAGCAACTGTGGCGGTCCGTGATAGACATGGTGTGGGAGCATTTGTCATATTGCTTAAAAACCCACCGACTGAAGACATAGTGGGGAAGACAGTACCTGCGAGATGGAACTCTCATGTCTCAGTCAGGGAGGACGCAAGAGAAAAACCCGCGCCCCACAAGAAAAAAGAAAAGGACCAGAGTAAAAGTGATGCCAAGGCAAAGGGGGAGGGGGGACTCGGGTGGCAAAAAAGTGCTCTGAAACAGACTGGCAAAAAGAAGAGCGAAAAAACATTAAGCAGAAGATTAGAAATATCAACATTTACCAGCAAAAAAAGACAGGATGCCTACAGGGCTCTGTGGAAAAAAGAAGACTGAGGTAAGATGGCACCCCTGGTCGGGAAGGTGACTGCATATGCGCGGTCTAACTCCCAAATGCTTTCTTTGAAAGATGGGGAATGAATCCACGTGGACTCTCTCAGTGCCGACGTCACCTATTTGTGAGGGCTGACTTCCTGCTTGTTCCCAGAGAATGATATGTATCGTTTGTTTTATTCCTTATTCCTTTCCTTATAATTACTACCATTCTACTACTACTACTACTACTACTACTGAGCATTTCTATAGCGCTGCAAGTCGTATGCAGCGCTGTACAGACAAATAAGAGACAGTCCCTGCTCATCAGAGCTTACAATCTAGTAAGGACAAACACAAGGTATAGGTAGGCGTAGATAGAGGGGGGGGGAGGAGATTGGGTGAGTCAAGAATCGAAGGCAGCAGCGAAGAGGTGAGTTTTCAGCCTGGATTTGAAGAGGGTTAAAGAGGGTGCCTGGCGTACAGACAGAGGTAGTTTGTTCCAGGCGTAAGGTGCAGCAAGGTGAAAGGAGCGTAGTCTGGAGTTGGCAGTACGAGAGGGGGGCCTAAATAGAAGCAGTTGGCTAGAAGAGCGTAGTTCCCGAGAGGGGTTGTAAGGAGAGATAAGGGAAGAAAGGTACCGGGGAGCCGCAGAGTGAATGCATTTATAGGTCAGCAGGAGTTTGAACTGGATGCGGAAACAGATAGGGAGCCAGTGGAGTGACTTGAGAAGGGGAGTAACGTGGGCATGACGAGGCTGTTTTCTTGGCTGCCACTGCACACTGAGCAGAGAATTTCAACATATTATCCATAATTATGTCTATATCCTTTTCCTGGATGGCGACTCCTAATATGGAATCTTGTAACTATAGTTTGCGTCTTCTTCCCTAAGTGCATTTTTGTTCACATTAAATTTCATCTGCCATTTGGACACCCAGTCTCCCAATTTCTCAAGGTCCTTTTGCAATTTTTTCACAATCCTCTTACGATTTAACTTCTTTGAAAAATTTTGACTCAGCTACAAATTATCACCTCATTGTTCCCATTTCCAGATCATTTATATATATAAGAACATAAGATATGCCATACTGGGTCAGACCAAGATCCATCAAGCCCAGTATCCTGTTTCCAACAGTGGCCAATCTAGGTCATATGTACCTAGCTGTTTCCCCAAAAGACACAGGTTCCACAATGCTTGCACTATGTCAAGCATTGATATCCTGGGTCCCTTCTTAATAATGGTTTATGGACCTTTCCTCCAGAAACTTGTCCAAACCTTTTTTAAACCCAGATACACTAACAGCCTTTACTACATCCTCCGGTAATAAATTCCAGAGTTTGATTACACGTTGAGTGAAAAAATATTTTCTTTTATTAGTCTTAAATAGTTTACCCTGTAGCTTCATTGCATATCCCCTAGTCTTTCTACATTCTGATAATCTACGTTTACCCGTTCCACTCCATTCATTAATTTATAGACTTCTATCATATCTCCCCTCTGCCGTGTCTTTTCCAGGTTAAACAGCCCTAACCTTTTTAGCCTTTCTTCATAGGCGTATCCTTCCATCCCCCTTACCATTTTGGTGGCTCTTCTCTGAACCTTTTCTAATAACGCTATATCCTTTTTAGGAGACAGCGACCAGAACTGCACACAATATTCAAGGTGCGGTCTCACCATGGAACGATATAGAGGCATTATAATATCTTTTGTTTTATTTTCCATTCCTTTCCTTATGATATCTAGCATTCTATTTGCTCTCTTGGCCACCGCAGCACACTGGGCCGAGGGTTTTAACGTTATCCACAATGACGCCTAAATCTCTCTTGGGTGGTGGTTCCTAATGTGGAACCTTGCATCATGTAACCATAGTTTGGGTTGTTCTTCCCTAGGTGCATAACTTTGCACTTGTCCACATTAAATTTCATCTGCCATTTTGATGCCCAGTCTTCCAATTTATCAAGATCCTCTTGCAATTTTCCACAATCCTCTTAGGTTTTAACAACTTTAAATAGTTTTGTGTCATCTGCAAATTTGATAACTTCACTCGTTATTCCCTTTTCCAGGTCATTTAGGAATATGTCAAAAAGCAGCAGACCCAGCACAGATCCCTGGGTACACCACTATTCACCTTTCTCCATTGGGAAAATTGGCCATTTAGCCCAACCGTCTGCTTTCTATCTTAACCAGTTCCTGATCCACAAAAGTACACTGCCTCCTATCCCCTGACTCTTTAGTTTTGCCAAAAATCTGATGAGGAACCTTGACAAAGGCTTTCTGAAAGTCCAGACACACTATATCAACCGACTCACCTTTGTCCACCTGTTTATTCACACCTTCAAAAAAACATAACAGATTAGTAAAACAAGATCTTCCTTGTCTAAAGCCATGTTGGCTGTCTCCCATTAGGCCATGACTATCTACATGCTGAGTAATTTTGTTCTTTATGATGGTTTCTACCATTTTTCCCGGTACTGACGTCAGGCTCACCGGTCTGTAGTTTCCCGGATCACCCTTTGAACCCCTTTTTAAAAATTGGCGTTACATTGGCGATCCTCCAATCTTCAGGTATTACAGATGATTTTAATGAAAATTCACAGATTACTAATAGCAGGTCTGCAATCTCATACTTCAGTTCTTTCAACACCCTTGGATGTATACCATCCAGCCCAGGTGATTTGCTACTCTTCAGTTTATCTAATAGCTGTAATACATCTTCCCGATGTATCGATATTTCATTCAATTCTTCCGAACTTTTACATACCACTACAGTCATGGGTAACATCCCTACATCTTCTTCAGTAAAGATCGAAGCAAAGAATTCATTCAGTCTCTCCGCTATCACCTTGTTGCTTTTAGTGCCCCTTTAACCCCTCTATCATCTAATGGACCAACTGACTCTCTCACAAGTTTTTTGCTACGAATGTACTTGAAAAAGTCTTTATTTCACCTCCGCAGCAACCTGGAAAAAGTCTTTATTTTGCTTCTGCAGCAAGCTTCTTCTCAAATTCTCCCTTTGCCTGCCTTATCAATGCCTTGCATTTGACGTGCCAGTGCTTGTGCTGTCTCCAGGTTTCGTCATCTGGCTCTTTCTTCCATTTCCTGAAAGATGCTTTTTTGGCAAACAGCCTCTCTGACCTCACCTTTAAACCATGCTGGCAGTTTTTTTGGACTTCCTTCCACTTTTCTTAAAGCGTGGTATACAGCTGGTCTGGGCTTCCAAGACAGTATTTTTAAACAACACCCAAGCTTGATGTAAGTCTTTAACCTTTGCAACTGCTCTTTTTAGTTTTTTCTTAACTATTTTCCTCATTTTATCATAGTCTCCCTTTCAAAAGTTAAAAGGTAGTACTGTGGATTTCCTTACTATCCCTCCTCCATTAATTAAATCAAATTAGATCATGCTATGATCACTATTGCCAAGTGGCCCCAACACCCTTATCTCTTGCACCAGATCTGGTGTTCCACTAAGGACTAGGTCCAATATGGCTTCCCCTCTGGTCGGTTCATGAACCAGCTGCTCCAAGAAGCAGTCATTTATTTCATCTAGGAACTTTATCTCCCTAGCATGTCTTGCCGTGACACTGACCCAGTCGATACCGGGGTAATTGAAATCACCCACTATTATTACTGTGCTGTAACTTTTGTTTGCTTCCTTGATTTCTTTGAGCATTTCATCATCCATTTGTTCATTCTAGCCAGGCGGTCGATAGTACACCCCCCACTGCCATCGCCTTCCCCTTTTTACATGAAATTTCAATCCAGAGAGATTCTACAGCAAATTTTGTTTCCTGCAAAACTTTAATCCTTTCTGACTCAATGCCCTCTCTAACAGAGCGCAACTCCTCCACCAATTTGATCAGCTCTATCATTACGATATAGTTTGTACCCAGGTATCAGTGTCCTACTAGTTGTCCTCCTTCCACCATGTCTCTGAGATTCCAATCATATCCAACCTCTCATTTAGTGCTATATATTCTAACTCTCCCATCTTATTATTTTAGACTTCTAGCATTTGCATACAAGCATTTTAGAGACTGTATTTTATTCATATTAATCTGGCTGTTGGTAGGCATGGGTAATTTGGGATCTTTAAGCTCTGTCTGCTCCATACTCGAGGGCATTTGGGCTACTTTATTCTTTTTTGGAACCTCTCTGCTTTTGGTAATATCCTTCAAGGACACAATCTTCCGAACCATGCTCTCTTGGGCGACTGGTGGCTTTCCCCTATTTAGTTTAAAAGTTGCTCTCTCTCCTTTTTAAAAGTTAATGCCAGCAGCCTGGTTCCATCCCGGTTAAGGTGAAGCCCATCCCTTCGGAAGAGACCCTCCTTTCCCCAGAATGTTCCCCAGTTCCTAACAAAGCCAAAACCTTCATCTCTGCATCACTGTCTCATCCACGCATTGAGACTCCGGAGCTCTGCCTGCCTTTTGGGTCCTGCGAGTGGAACGGGAAGCATTTCGGAGAACGCTACCCTGGAAGTTCTGGATTTCAACTTCCTACCTAAAAGCCTAAATTTAGCCTCCAGAACCTCCCTACCACATTTTCCTATGTCATTGGTACTGACATGTACCAAGACAGCAGACTCCTCCCCAGCACTATCTAAGAGGGCTGCTACACAGTACCCTGTCCTGTACTTCTGAAGTAAGCTGTGACCAATTTCCTGGGTGATTAACAGTCCTTGCTTGGATAGATATGTTAAAAAGCAGTGGGCCCACTATAGATCCT
This sequence comes from Ichthyophis bannanicus, assembly GCA_033557465.1. Lineage (NCBI taxonomy): Eukaryota > Metazoa > Chordata > Amphibia > Gymnophiona > Ichthyophiidae > Ichthyophis > Ichthyophis bannanicus. Next base: position 473,624,526 of record CM066033.1, on the reverse strand, counting down.
TGGTGCATGCCACTACTCATCTTTTTCCATTGAGAAAACTGACCATTTAGCCCTATTCTCTCTTAACTTGTTCCCAGTCCACAATAAAACACTGCCTCCCATCCCATGACAGAAGTCTTCTCGTAAGTAAAAGACGTTCTGAAAATACAGATATACTATAATCAACTAGCTCACCTTTATCTATATTTTTATTCACAGCTTCAAAAAAACATAGCAGATTTATCAACTTTATCTTTCTTTCTTGGTCTCTCATGGGGGAATGCTCTGGAGAGATTAAAGATGGGACCTCAAAAGTATCAGAGAAAGAAAGGAAGGCCTGAATAAATGATGTTACTTACAGTAGTCTAAGGCATGAAGTAATTTACATGTTAAAGAATAGGAAAACACACGGAGCAAAGCTGAAAAAGCAGGGAACATGTATTTGACAACTAAAGAACTTGTTTCTCGAATGGAAGTTCAGAGTTGAACTTGCAATCCATGTAACGGTGGTCGTCTTGTTGTTAAGTGCCGTCAAATAAATAAATCAGTGTCGACTCATGGCGACCCTCTTGCTAGTTGTCCTAAACCGTGTTCGGTCTTCAGTCAGGTGGCTAATTGTTGACAGAGTGGCACCCATAGCTGCTGTTATTTTATCAATCCATTTCATTGATGACCTTCCTCTTTTGCATTGACCTACCTTGCCAAGCATGTCTTTCTCTAATGGACGTCTCTCTTCGCATGATGCGCCCACAGTATGAAAGTCAAAGTCTTGTCAATTGAGCTTCTAAGGAAAGCTTAGGTTTTCTCTCCTCTCGGTTCTGACTAATTTAGGCTTTGGGCAGTCCCTGGGAAATACAGTATTTGTCACCAGCACCATAATTCAAAGGCATCCATTTTCTTCCTGTTTATCTTTTTCACAGTCCAACTTTCGCATCCATATGACATTATTGAAAATACCATGGCTTGAACAAGTCAAATCTTGGTATGGAGAAAGATATTTCTGTTCTTGAGAATCTGGTCTAGGCCTTTCATAGCCATTCTGACAAGAGCAATGCATAGTCTGATTTCTTGACTGCTTGTTGCTTTTTTTTTTTTTTTTATTGATAGTTGATCCAAGTAGGTTAAACGTTGCCCACTATTTCAATTTCTTCTCCATCAACGATGAACTTATTGATTTTGCCAGTTGCCAGGATCTTTGTCTTCTTTACATTAAGGTGCAGGCCCATTTTAAGACTGTTCCTTGATCTTGAGAAGCAAATGTTTCAGATCTTCTTCGCTTTCAGCCAGTAATGTGGTATCAGCATAATGAAGGTTGTTGGAGTCTTCCACCAATCTTCACACCTCTGTTGTCTTCATACAGTCCTGCTTCTCTGATGATTTGTTCTGCATATAAATTAAACAGGTAGGGGGAAAGTATGCAGCCTTGTCGTTTACCTTTGGTGATTTTAAACCATTCTGTCTCTCCTTGTTCCATACAAGCTGTTCAATTTTGATCAATGCAAAGGTTGTGCAAGAGAGCAATCAGGTGCTCTGGTATACCCATGCTTCTTAATGTGGCCCAGAGTATCTCATGGTTTACACAGTCAAAAGCCTTGCTGTAGTCAATAAAACACACATAGAAATCCTTTTGTATTCTTTAGTTTTTTCAAGGATCCATCTCACATCCACGATGTCTCCTATTCCTTGCCCTTTCCTGAACCCTATTTGCACTTCAGTTCTCGTTTCAGATATGGTTGTAGTCTCTGCAGAATGATCTTGAGTAGAATCTTGTGGAATGTGGGATCAGAGCGACTGCAATAATTTCCAGAGACATTCGGATCACCTTTCTTCAGTATTGGTATAAACAGATCTTTTCCAGTCAGTGGGCCATGATGTTGGCTTCCAAATTTCCTGGCAGAGCCTTATAAGTATGTTAACAGCTGCATATGATTGCTGTAATGCTTGAATGGGACTATCATCAATTTCAAGTGCTTTGTTCGGTCTTAGAGGAATTTGACTATGAAAGGGGTCTCCATTGCAAGTAAAGTAATTCTGTGGCACTTCAATACACACTCAGAGTTCTTAAAGGGGGCTATTTTTATTTTAATAACGTTTTATGCTGCATTACCTATTGATTTCTTTTTGCAGCTGTACTGCAGAAGGGAATGTTTTTGCTGTTCTTTGGCAAAGCTTTTTTTTTTCTCTGCTGATTTTTTTCTTCTTCTCCTCTAAGCTTCAGCTTCAAAGAGGATAGCAAGCTATTTAAAGTCATTGCACTTTTCAGGTGTACATTCTTCCCTTTCCACCCCCATATGAGAAATCTTGCTTTATAGGGCAACTCACCAATTAGCCTGTTTACAAAAATAACAGATTTTTTTTATTGACTGGTAGGGAAAACCTAGGAAATAAATAGTTTAATATTTGAAGGAGCTTAGATTAGATAATTTTACAAAGGGAACACAGACTATATACCTCAGACACATATCAGATTATAGTAGTTTAAAGTGATAACTATTTAGCAAGCAAGACAGACTACACACAGGGACACAGAACAATGCTGTTAGAACCCACAAAGGAGGCTAAGCTGCTTCTTGTCTTAAAGGGTAGCTGAGCTAAAGTTAGGGACTTTGATAGGTCTTTCTCTTTTCCTTCAACAGGTATCAAAGCTCCAACAACTGAAATATGGGAAAAATCATGTTGCCAAAGTTGTTGCCTCTGTCCTGACAGACAGCCTGATCCCAGTTGAGGGACTGGTTCCATATGCAAGATGCCCGAGGACTGAAGCCCTCATGAAACTAGTGGAGGAGCTGAGAGAAGAGGTAGCAAGGTTGAGAAGCATTCGTGACACTGAGAAATACATTGATGAGATGATTCTTGAGGCATCCAAGCTCTCCAACAAGAGGTGAACATGGGATGCTAAAGAAAGAGTGACATTCGTCACCAGAGCCTGTAGAAACAATCCGACTCCACCAGCCTCGAGTCAAGCCGTCATGCAGCCCTGAGAGTGGAGTCGCTGCAAACATCCCAGGAACGGGATGAACCAGAACTCAAGCACCCCAAAGTTGCAGAATCAGTAAGCACAAGAAAGCGAAGTGTAGTGATGGTCAGCGAGTCTCTTCTGAGGGATACTGATTGTCTATCTGCTGACCAGACTTAATGTTCTGGGAGCTGTGCTGTCTGCCAGGTGCCAAAATCAGAGATGTTATGGAAGGTTTTCCTAGACTCATCAAGCCTACTATTATCTGTTGCTGCTCATCCATGCTGGCACAAACAATACTGCTAGTATCCCTCCGAGCATGACTCTGGGAGAGAGGGTGAAGCAGCAAGGTACGCAGCTGGCGTTCTCCTCAATCCTTCCTATTGAGGGTAAAGGCCAAGGCAGAGAATCCCAAATCCTGGAGAAAAATGCATGATTATGTGAATGTGTCATCGAGCATTTTGGTTTCCTGGACAATGGGATGATTTTCCAAGGACTTCTGAACAAAGATGGTGTCCCCTCTACTGATGGGGGTTTTAATCAAGGTTCATTGGGGATGAGTGAAGAAAGCCCCCAGTGTAAGTGAAAGCCCTCAAGTAAAACATTAAATACCTCTGTGGACATGGGTAGAAGGAGCATCATCAAGAAAGCTGTAATCATTAAACTCCATAGTATGGGAAATAAGATTCCAGATCTTGAATTTTTATTGGAAGAGGTGGACTTGGATTTTGTAACAGTTACAGAGACATGGTTCATGGAGAACCATGACAGGGATGTAATTATCAATAATAGTCCCTGGAAGAAAGCTCACGATTGATGAGAAAAGGCCTCAATAAAATTACTTCTCCCTCTATAAGGCAATTACTGCATGCCTGAAGAGGACTCGCTACCATTTACCATCACTGGTCTAAAAACAACTCTTTATCATTTTACAACCAATACCTTTCTTAAGTTTATTATAAGATATTATCCACCATCTTTTCTTATATCATAGTGCATCTACCACTTCAGCTTACTAGCCTCCCACACCTCAATAACTTGATATCTTTACACAACTATATATACCACATAGTAGCACATACTAGAAAATAGCATCTTATGGCAACACAATAATAATTTATGGTAGCCACTAGCTTTTTATAACAAATGCTCTATAAGCAGCATTTTATCCATATGGCATTACTGCAGGTGGTTCGCTATGGCGAATGCTCAATAGCCAGCGCTTTATCTGAAAGAAAACAGATTAAAGCCAGAATGAATCAATAGTTACTCAAGAATTATGCTAGAAACTTTTACTTATTTAATTTAAAGCTTTTCTATTCCGCACTCTTTAAAATCAGTGCAGTTTACAAGTAACATTTTTGTACAAAGCAGGAGGAATCTGCTTCGTACTTACATTGAACGGGTATTGTAACTTGGATTTAGAACTGGGGTAACTATATACAATCTGAGCTTAGAGAGTTTCTCCCAGAAGACTCCATGTCAATAAATCGCCGCTTTGTTGGGGGCTTACTTCTCTCTGGTATATTCACTAGCTACAGAGTCTGACATCAGTCCTATTGTTAAGAACTCTTTCTGAACCAAATCAAAAACACACGGCAAGGAGGAGGAGCTTCAAAAATGTAAAGATCCATTCTACAAAAATACTCCCCAATCAATGGAGAAATTGAGGCCTCCTGATTCTACAGTTTTCAATTAAAAAATCCAACGTTGTTCCCTTCGCACAAGTAATTGATCACAATCTCCTCCTCGATCGCTTAATGGGACATGTTCAATCACAGAACAATGAAAGTCCAAAAACTCATGATGGTATTCCTGGCAATGAGCTACCATCACGGCATCCTTCTGCTTCAATAAACAGTATTTATGCTCAGACAGTCTCACTATTAGTGGCCGTGTGGCCTTACCTACATAAAATTTACCACAAGGGCACTGCAACGCATATACTACATGATCAGTAGAACAAGTCATAGCAGACTGCAACTTAATCACCTGATTTTCAATGATTACTATGTCCTGTTCTTCCATCATCATGCAACACTGGCACTGGCCACATCTAGTATGGCCTGGTTTCAATCTTTCAAACTCCCTCCTTGTTGTTGGACATAGATGGCCTCTTAAGTTTCTCCCACCTGATAAGCCACACATACTCACCGATCTTCAAAGCAAGGTAGAACTTGCAAAATAGATCATCTTTTCCATAAACATGCAGCAATTTTCGAAGAAAGTGAGGAATATGGTAAAACACATGTAACACACTGATTATCCTCTAGCTGTCGCTCTAAATGTCATACATATTCAGGATCCAGTAGCCACTCTCGATGGTTACTAGTAGCCCATTAATATGCAGTAGGATGATTCCAGCTGGATACCCACACGTCTGAAATCACACAATACTTTTGCTTGTGAATGAAACTGCAATGTACTTGGAAAAAAAAAGAAAAAGGACATTGGTGTCCTTGTGATAAATTTTATGCAGGCAAGCCCACACACCCATAGTGTGATTCCCCTTCAGGCATGTATTGTCGCATAGAGGGAGAAGCAATTTTACTGAAGTCTTTTCTCCTGAATTGTGAGCTTCTTCCAGGGACTATTATTGAAAATTGAGAATTGTGGAATTAATTGGCACAGAGGGCTTTTTGTAAGATAGTTGTAGAGTTCCTCAGTGTATGTTTTTGTATGTTTTGTGGGATGTAATTATACCATGCTATAATTTATTTAGGAAAGCCAAGGGAAGAAGAGTGGCACTCTACGTTAAAAAATAAAAAAAAAGAATATTAAAGCTACAGAATCATAGGGCTTACGAGGGGAAGGAGGAACAGCAGGTTAAACTTGAAAGAGAAAATGGAGCATCAATTTGCATTGGTGCGATATACAGACCTCCCTTCACAGGCAGAACCGGACAGAGATTTAAACTGAAGGCATTTGCAGTACTGCTGATAGGTGGCTTCTATATTCTGGATGTTGACCAGCACATCCCTGCTGCAATATCATCTAGAAGTAAGGAGATCCTGGATTCTCTATAGGGAGAACTATTCCGGCAACTAGTAATAGAACCCACAAGTGAGGGGGTCATACTGGACCAGGTGCTTACCAATAGGAAATGTGTTTTTTATGTTAGAGTGGGTGATTATCTTGAATCCAGTGATCACCAGATTATGTGGTTCAGTATTGGAACTAAATATAAATTTCATTCAAAAGTGAGGGTCCTAGACATCAGGAAAACTAACTGCCAAGATGAAGCAAAACCTCAAGGAATCATTAGTGGGATTGGAGCAGCTGGGGAATGTAGAAAAAACAATGGGCAAAACTAAAAAGGGGTATTTTAAGGGCAAAGAGAAATTAGACTTACTTGCTAATTGTTGTTCCTTGAGGAACTCCAGTCCAGTCCAGTCCCTCTAGGTAGTGTACCTCTTCCAGAAGCTTGGAGACTGAGCATGCCATTTTTTTTATGACACTAGTGTACATATGCAGCTGGCACCACCTACCAGCCCCAGTACCTACTGACAAAGCAGACTCAGAGGAGCAACAAATAAGTACTTAAACATGCAACAAACACTTCTACGTCTAAATAAACTAGTATCCCCTCCATCCCCTAGGAAGGATACCACATCCCCCTCTCCAGGATGAAGAGGCCTACCTGTTGAGCACCTGATCAACTTCAACCAGCAGGGAGCGAGCAACCGACAGCTCTTCTAGTCCCCCTCCCCAAACGCTCATTACACACCTTCCCCAGCTCCCCCTGGCCATTCCTCCATCAAGGAACCAGCTTCAGGACCGGGGTGTGCACAGATTATCACAGAAAGCACTCAGGGAGAGTTCTGGGACTGGACTGGAGTTCCTCAAGGAACAATTAGCAGGTGAGTCTAATTTTTCTTTCTATATCATCCCTCCAGTCCAGTCCCGCATCTCTGGGATGTATCAGAGCAGTTAAAATAACAGGAGGGACCCGCACAACCAGCCCGAAGCACTGCCGATCTGAAACAAGCGTTCCCCGCCGCTTGGACATCCAGGTGAAAATGTTCAGAGAAAGTATGCCGCCCTACAGATCTCGACCGGTGGAACTAAACTATACTCTGCCCACGAGGCTGCCTGAGCCCTCATGTAATGTGTCTTCAACCCCACCGGCACTGCTCTACCCTTCAAGATGCATGCTGACATAATTGCCTCACTGATCCATCTGGAAATGGAGGCCTTAGCTGCCACCTCATTTTTGCACGGCCCACCAAACAGAAATCAACAGACGGTCCGATCTCCAAAAGGACGATGCCCTTTTCACATACCTTCGCAGGACTCTTACCATCCAGGTACTGGGGCTGGTAGGTGGTACCAGATGCATATGTACACTAGTGTCATCAAAAAGATGACATGCTCAGTCTCCAAGCTGTTGGAAGAGGTACACTACCCAGAGGTGCAGGACTGGACAGGGGGGACGATAAGGAACAAACCTTTTTGTTAGATGAGTAAATAAACAGAAAAAGGAAAAGGAGACAACTATGGTTCTCATTGCATTTGCATGGTTCTCAAAAGTAATAGCTGAAACGGTAAAGAATAAGATGGTGGCCTTCATAAAAAGAAGAGATCACAGAAAGAGGAAGACAAGCATCAATATTTGGAAAAGCTAAGAGAATCTAGAAAAGGAGTCAGGAAAGCAAAGATACAAATGGAAGAAAAAATAGCCAATGCAGTAAAATGGGAGGACAAGACATTTTAAAGATATTAGTGAGAGGAAGTGCAAAAGTGGTATTGTCAGACTCAAAGATGAAGGGGAGGAATAAGAAGCAGCTGATGAGGATAAAGCAAAATTGCTTAATATATTTGTTCTGTGTTCACAGATGAAGGGCCAGGAGCAGGACCTCAGAAAGCATCCACAATTAGGAACAGTAGTGAAGGGGATCTTGAACAATTTTCTGAAGATTGCGCTTGTGAGGAACTAGCTAAACTAAAAGTAGACAAAGCGATGGAGCCGGATGGGATACAGTCCAGAGTACTGAAGGAACTTGATAAAGTTCTAGTGGCACCACAGTCTAACCTTTTCAATGCTTCTTTAGAGTCAGGAGTAGTCCCAGAGGGCTGGAGAAAGGCCATGTGACCCCTTTATACAAAAGCAGAAGGATGAGGTTGAGAACTACAGGTCGGTTAGTCTGACCTCTGTGGTGAGTAAATTAATAGAAACGCTGTTAAAACAGAGGATAGTAAGGTTTCTGAAGTCCAATGGATTGCAGGATCAGAGGCAGCATGGTTTTAGTGGGGGGACATCGTGTTAGATAAATTTCTTTCTTTGTCTGGGCAACCAGAGAGTTGGATTGAGCGCGCGCCTTAGATGTGGTGTACTTAGATTTCAGTAAAGCCCTTGACACCGTTCTGCACAGACAACTTCTAAATAAATTGAGCATCCTAGGAATAGACCCTAAAGTGATGGGTTAGAAAATGGTTGAGTGGGAGGCAACAAATGGTACATGTAAATGGAGCTTACTCTGAGGAGAAGGATGTAACCAGTGGTGTGCCATAGGGATCTGTTCTTCGTCAAATTCTTTTTAACATTTTAGTTAATGATATTATGGATGGGCCGTCAGGTTAGGCTTGCCTCTTTGCAGTTGATTAGTCACCCAGAAAGGAGTAGATAACATGAGGAGGGATCTCGCTAAGCTTGAAGAATGGTCAAGAATTTGGTAACACTAAATAATATAGGGTCATGCATTTGAGCTGCAAAAATCCAAGGGAGCAGAAGAGTATAGGTGATGATGTACTTTTGTCCACAAAGGACAAGCAAGACCTGGATGTGATTGTTTCTGATGATCTTAAGGTGGTTAACAGGTAGGAAAGGCAAAGACAAAAACCAGAAGGATGCTTGGGTGCACAGAGAGAAATGGCCAGCAGGAAGGAGGTGATAATGTCTCTGTATAAGTCTTTGGCAAGACCTAATTTAGAGTATTGTGAGCAATTCTGGAGACCACACCTTCAAAAGGATATAAACAGGATGATGTCTATGCAAAGGGTGGCTAACAAAAGGTCATAAGACATAAAGGGACAGATTAAGATCTCCATATGCATATACTTGGGAGGAAAGACAGCAGAGAGGCGATATAGAGATGTTTCAATACCTCTATGGCATAAATGCACAGGAGAAGAGCCTCTTTCAATTGAAAGAAAGCTCTGCAATGACAGGGCCGTAGGATGAAGGTGAAAGGGGACAAACTCAGGAGTAATATGCAGAAATATTTAAGGAAAGAGTGGTAGATGTGTGACAGTATCTGAATTCAAGAAAGCATGGGACCAACACAGAAGATTTCTAAAGGAAAAAAATGTTATGCACTCTGGAAACAAGCACCCAAACTACAATTATATCATGCAAGGTTCCACATTAGGAATCACTACTCAGGAAATATATCCAGGCATCATCATGGATTGAAACTCTCTGCCCAGTGCTATTAAAGAAAGCAAACAGAATAAAACCAAAAGATACTATAATGCCTCTGGATCGCTCCATGGTGCGGCCACACCTTGAATATTATGTGTAATTCTGGTTGACATATCTTAAAAAGGATATAGCAGAAGAGGAAAAGGTACAAAGAAGAGCGACCAAAATGGTAAAGGGAATGAAAGGATATCTCTATGAGGAGAGGCTTAAAAGGTTACAGCTCTTCAACTTGGAAAAGAGACAGCTGAGGGGAGATATGATTGAGGTCTATAAAATGATGAATGGAGTGGAATGGTTAAATGCAGTTCAGTTGTTTACGCCCTCAAAAAAGTAAAAAAAGACTAGGGGACACGCAGTGAAGCTACAATGTGGCAAATTTAAGATGAATTGGATAAAGCGTTATCTGTAACAGAATCTCAGAACAGCAAGAATAAGTCTTCACATATGGGTGACATCCTCTAAACAAGACCACGCAGGAACACTCCCCAGCATCCAATAGGAAGTGTTTGGGAGCATGCCTCTGCATATGGGTGCATGCCTTCCCACCTTCCCAATTATTCTCCTCAATGAGGCTCACAGCTGAGAAAAAAAAAAAAGGGAAAACCCTACAACTCCTTGGGGAGGAGGGCGGGTTGTGAAGACTAATTCCTGCTGTTTTTGTAGATCACCTGTTACAGATGAGTAACTATGCAATCTCCAAGAACAAGCAGGAATGCAGTCTTCACATATGAGACTCCCTAGCTCCAGGCTACCAGAAAACAGCAAGGAGTAGGGCTCATTACAAGCAGGGAAAAACCGCTGAAGAACAACATGGGGAGTCCAGGGGATCTATTAGACTCGACATCCCTAGCACACCCCCATTCAAGGCAACAGTGGCAGTAGCCTGGATGGACAGAGGGTCGGAGGGAAGGAGGTATAGCCAAGTCCCAAAGAGATGCCGGAGTACAGCTTGGCCAAAGTCACTGTCCTTATGAGAGTCCTTGTCCAGACAGTAATGGGATGTAGAGGTATGAATCAAGGACCATGTGGCAGCCCAGCAGATCTCCACTATGGAGACAGAGCGTAAGCGGGCTACAGATGTGACCATGGCTCAGAAATTGTGCGTGGTTACATGATCCTCTAATGTCAGATCCTCCTGAGCATATGCAATGGATATGCAGTCTGCTATCCAAAGAGAAAGAGTACACTTGTCACAAGGAGACCAAGGTGACTAGAGTCAAAAGAAATAACTGCAAGGATAGAGTAGTTACTCACCTGTAACAGGTGTTCTCCAGGAGCAGCAGGAATCAGTCCTCACATATGGGTGACGTCGGCACCAATGGAGCCCCCATACGAAGCATTTCCCCAGCTTTCAAAGAAAGCCTTTGGGAATGCAGCCACGCATGCGCGGTCCCCCTTCCCACCCAAAGGTGCCATCTTGCTCAGTCCAATGACATAGCTAAAAGACAGCACGAAAAAAGAAAATGAACTATATACAACTGCAACTCCAAGGGGAGGAGGGAGGGTCGTGAGGACTGATTCCTGCTGCTCCTGGAGAACACCTGTTATAGGTGAGTAACTACTCTTTCTCCAGGACCAAGCAGGAAGTCAGTCCTCACATATGGGTGACTCCCTAGTTCTGGGCTACCAGGAACCCAGGCTGAAAAACAGAGCTTCCTCTAGAGCCTCACCAACAGTGAGAGAATCTTCTCGGAGACCACACCTGAATGGTAGCCCAACACCAGGGCCGGAGGGTAGGAATTGCCTAAACCTCAAAGAGATTACGGAGCACCGCTTGCCCGAAAGCACTGTCCCTACGGGACTCCCTCTCAAGGCAGTAGTGGTCCGCAAAAGTCTGGCTTGAAGACCAAGTAGCAGCCCGGCAGATGTGTGCCAACGGAACAGAACGGAAGTGAGCTACTGATGCGGCCTTCGCCCTGACCCAGTGGGCCATGACTCGACCCTCCAGGGAGAGGCCGGCTGCCCTGTACACCCAGGCAATACAGTCTGCCACCCAGATGGACAACGTACACTTAGTGACAGACAACCCCAATTTATTAGGGTCAAAGGAAATGAAGAGCTGAGAAGCCCTTCTATGCCCCTGTGTACGTTCTAGGTAAAAGGACAGCGCCCTTCTACAATTCAGGGTATGCAACTCAGTTTCTGCCCTACTGGCGTGCGGCCTGGGAAAGAACGTCAGAAGTACCACCTCCTGGTTGAGGTGGAAGGAGGACACTACCTTGGGAAGGAACTTAGGATGAGTCCTCACGACTACCCTGTTCTTATAGAACCTGGTATATGGCCTATCCGAGACCAGGGCCTGAAGTTCACTCACACGCCTGGCCAAGGTGAGTGCCACAAGAAACACCACCTTCCAGGATAGGAAACGCAAGTGGCAGGTAGCCATCGGCTCAAAAGGTGGGCGAGTCAGTTGCTGCAAGACCACACTGAGATCCCACTCAGTGGCCGGTGGACGAATAGGAGGCTTGAGCAGAAGCAGGCCTCTGAAGAAGCGAACCACAGATGAGGCAAGAAATCACGTAAATATCGCACACAGTCCAAAAACGTAATGTGGTGGAAAAACAAGAGTATAATTTTATTTGAAAACCTATTGCCAACCCGACACAGGCTGTGTTTCGCAAACCTTCATCAGGGGTTGATCAGGTAAGGTATTAAAACATAAGAAAACATACACACTTATTATACAGTACAGGTGGACCCGGACAGAGTTGGACTGAAGTCCCAGGTTAGACAAATGGAGCAGGTATTGCAGTACCACCAGAACCGAGCAGGAGAAAGGATCATCCTGCTGTTGAGAACACCAAGTGGAAAACCTAAGCCACTTCAGAGCATAGGCCTTCCAAGTGGAATGCTTCCTGGAGGCCAACACCACCTCTTCAACCTCCTTTGGTAGGAGCAAGGGAACAAGGACTAGCCTTTCAGCAGCCAGGCCATCAAATTGAGGGATTTGAGGTTGGGATGCAAGAGGGACCCCTGATCCTGAGTCAGGTGGTCAGGTTGCAGCCCCAGAGGAAGTGGAGCATCCACCACCAACTGCAGAAGAGGGAACCACGGCTGCCTGGGCCACCTGGGGGCTGGAACAGAACTGGGGTAGTTGCCTGTTCAGCGGACTGGCAAAAAGATCCATGGTTGGAAGTCCCCACTTCAGAAAGATCTGTTGGACTACCTGAGGATCTAACTGCCACTCGTGAGGCTGCAGGAGTCTGCTTAGCCTGTCCGCCAGGTAGTTTTCCTGGCCTGGGAGGTAGACCGCCCTGAGGGTCATGCTCTGATTGATAGCCCAGGAGCAGAGAACTTGTGCTTTCAGGCACAGGAGTCAAGATTCTGTGCCTCCCTGCTTGTTCATGTAGAACATAGCCACCTGGTTGTCCGTTTGAATTAGGACAGACTGGTGAGAGAGGACCCGAGAGAAAGTCCGTAAGGCTAGCCAAATGGCTCTCAATTCCAACAGGTTGGTCTGCTGGGCTGCCTCCCACGGAGACCACAGGCCTTGGATGCAGGTCCCCTGGCAATGTGCCCCCAGCCTTGCAGGGAAGCATCAATTGTCAGCACCTGAGTGTGTGGGGAGGCTCGAAAAGGAACTCCCCTGACCAGGTTCAGGAGATACCTCCACCAGCATAGGGAGTCCATCAAGGATTTGGACACCCTAATCCTGTCTGACAACTTTCCTGTGGCCTGTACCCACTGCGCCCTGAGGCACCACTGAGCTGGCCTCATGTGTAGATGGGAAATTGGGGTGACATGCACTGTGGAAGCCATGTGACCTAAGAGCCGGAGGAAGTGTCTGGCAGAGCCCAGAGAGTTTGCCTGAAAATGGGCAGTCATCTTCATCAGCCTGTGAGCTCTGTCCACAGGCAAATAGGCCTTTGCATGGATGGTATCCAACCTTGCCCCTATGAACTCCACGTCCTGTGAGGGGACTAAAGTGGACTTTGGGAAGTTTATAACGAACCCCAGGTGCTGAAGCAGGGATATGGTTCTGAAGGTGGCCTGCCTGGCCTCTTGTGGAGACTGGCCCCTGATAAGCCAGTCGTCCAAGTAAGGGAACACAAAGATCCCCTGGTTCCGGAGGTAGGCCGCAACCACCGCCAGGCACTTTGTAAAGACCCTGGGGGCGGAGGTGAGGCCAAAGGGAAGCACTCTGTACGGGAAGTGGTTCCCTCCCACCACAAATCTGAGGTATTGCCTGTGACTTGGATGGATGAGGATGTGAGTATAAGCATCCTTCAGGTCTAAGGAGCATAGCCAATCTCCCTGCTGGAGGTAGGGCAATAAGATTCCAAGGGTAAGCATCTTGAACTTTTCCCACTCCAGAAACTTGTTCAGATTTCTCAGGTCGAGGATGGGTCTGAGGCTTCCTGTTCTTTTTGGTACCAGGAAGTACATCGAGTAGAAGCCTTGCCCTTCCAGGTAGTGAGGCACTGGTTCCACCGCCTGGTCCTGTAGTAGACCTTCGAACTCCTGAAGGAGTACGCTTCTGTGCAGAGGGGGTCTTGGAGGCTCCCCTGGAAAGTAGGAGGGGGGTATCTGGGTGAAGTGGAGCAGATAGCCCCTTTCGATGATGCTTAACACCCAAGTATCCCCTGTGATGGCTGGCCACCTGTCTGCGTACAGGGTCAGCCGACCTCCTGTGCCCTGGAGAGGAGGAGAGGCTATGCTGGCATAGTCAAAAACCCCCTCCCTGCTGAGCAGGAGCCAGAGTAGGAGGCTTGGGAGCCTTCTGCCTACGGGGCCCATGACCATGCCCCTTGGCCTGCTGGCCATGTTGGGGAGCTGCAGAGGCCTGGTAGTGAGGGTAGGTTTTGTAGGCAGTGGTCCTCCTCGGGTAAAAGGCCTTTTTCTCCGAGCCCTTCTTCTGAGAAGGGGCAGAGGTTTTCCTGGACAGCTTGTCCGGGTAAGAGTCTCGGTCTCGGGTTCTGCCGCCTTTTCAGCCATGAGCTTGCCAAAGAGGTTTTCACCTCGACAGGGGACATCGACCAACTTGTCCTGTACCCATGGCTCGAGGTCCGAGGACTGTAGCCAGGCCTGGCGGCGTGCACCGATGCTGGCCACTACTACTCGGGCCAAAGCCTCAAATCCATCATAGGCTGCTCGAGAGATAAACTTCAAGCACTCTCGAATACCAGAAGACAAGGCCTTGAACCTCTGCAAGGGTTCCTCAGACAGACCAGCAGAGAACCTGGCAATCTCCTTTGCCAGGTCTCGAAGGTACATGCCCATGTACAGCTGGTAGGTCTGGACGCGGCAAGCAAGCATAGAGCCCTGGAAGTACTTTCTACCGAGGGCATCCAGGTTATGGGCTTCCCTGCCGGGAGGCACCGAGGAGTGCATCTTCTGACTCTTCAGGCGATGCATGGCCGATTCCACAACCATACAGTGGTGCGTTAGCTGTGCCTTTTGGAACCCAGGGCTCTTGCGGACTCAATAGATGGAATTGACCTGCTTGCTTAAAACTGACATCGAGGCCAGCGCCTCCCACATGTGGAAGAGCAACCGCTCCAACACCGGAGGAACCGGCACAGTAAAGGCCTCCTTGAGAGGAGAGTCATACTGCAGGGCCACGAGCTCCTCAGCTCAAGGCTCCTCCTCGGGGTCCGCCGGGAAGGCCAAGGCTTTGGCCATGTCCTGTACAAAGTCCGAGAACCGGGTATCCTCCAGGGGGGGGGGGGACCTTGTCTGAGGTTCAGATCCCGGTGAGTCCGAAGGGACGCACAGAGTCCGGAAGGTGTCCGGGGAATCCTCTTCCTCAGTCTCCCACGCCGATTCCTCTGAGGAGGAATCGAGCGGCTCCGAGTGAGCGGGCACCGACGCCATCTGCCCCGACGTCGAGGGTACCGGCGTCAACAACCTCGGTCCCGAACGGGAGGCCGAGGGTGACCTCAGCCAAGGATAGACTCGAGTTCGCATGGTCTCGAGGATTGGCTCGGCCTCCGGGGTCGACTTGGACGTCGAGGTCCCGGTGGTCGGGGCAGATGCGCCGGTGAGGCCGGCGATCAGCACCCGCTGCTGCTCCATGAAGGCAGACAATCTGCTCTCCAAGGCCGTCAACCTGAATCCAAGCTCAGGAGACCCAGCAGCCTCCGACTCGGGCCCTGATGGCATCGGGCCCGGAGGAGAGTCCACGAGGACTACAGTACTCACGTGACTCGGGGCCTCCGACTCCACACGAGGATGCTTTGCAGGCCTCTCCGACTCCGAAGACCCAGGACGGCGATTGGGGCTATGCGACCTGGCCCTCGAGGAGCCAAGAGCGTCCACCGATGCCGCCCTCGTGGGTTTCTTCTTCCTTCGGTGCTCCCTTGAGGGGGACTCCCTCTCAGAGGAGCCCCGACGATGCTCGGGGTCAGACTCCCGAGACGTCGAGGCCTCTGACGAAGTCCGGACCTGTCCAGACGCCGAGTCAGAAAAGATCCTCTCACGCTGGTGCTGACGGCTCTGCAATGCCTTCGAGGACATTTTGCCACAGGGACTACAGACCTTAGGATCATGGTCAGGCCCCAGGCACCGGAGGCAGCAGTCATGTGTGTCGGTGAGAGACATCAGCTTCTTGCACCAATCACACTTCTTAAAGCCACTGGCAGCCATCGGGGGAAAAAGGGCCCCTGCAAGATCAAAAAATCGGGCTGCCAGGGAAAAGAAAAAATGGCGCGAACGCAGCCTCTAAGGACAAAAACCGAAAAAAGATCTGGGCTCGGCACCGGTGTACCGAGTTCAGGCGGGAAAGGAACAGACATCGAACCGAAGAAAAATAACTCGCCTCAATGCAGGAAAATCCACTTTTTCCATGGGTGACAGGGACACACGTCCGTAGGGCTCCGCGGAAAAAAGAAGACTGAGCAAGATGGCACCTTTGGGCAGGAAGGGGACCGCGCATGCGTGGCTGCATTCCCAAAGGCTTTCTTTGAAAGCTGGGGAAATGCTCCGCATGGGGGCTCTGTCGGCGCCAACGTCACCCATATGTGAGGACTGACTTTCTGCTTGGTCCTGGAGAATTCCTATGTACCTTGGTTCTGTAAAGGTAATATGCTAAAGCCAGTTTGCAATCTAGGTATGAAGCGCAGCCTCAGCCCGAGATGCGTGTGGTTTGGGAAAAAAGGTCGGAAGAATTATCGACTGGTTGAGATGGAAAGGAGATACAACCTTTGGAAGGAAACACAGATGCGTTCTCATAACCATTTGGTCATGGTGAAAATGTGTATAAGGCGCATGTGCAACTAAGGCCTGTAGTTCACTGACCCGGTGAGTCAGAGGTGAGCCCAACTAGAAGAGAGACCTTCCAGGTAAGAAATGAGGGAGGTAGAGCAGAGAGACTCAAAAGGAGGCTTGAGCAATTGAGCAAGAACCACATTAAGGTCCCAGGCAACAGAAGCTGGATCGGTGGCTTAATCAAGACAAGACCCCACATGAGGGGGCTACCAATGGATATGTGGAAGCAGGGTTTTCCATCAATCTGCCCAATGAGAAGCTAAAATAGCACCAAAATGGACACAAATGGAATTCGTTTTAAGACCCAATGAAGAGAGGTGGAGAAGGTACAGCATTAGAGACTCCACCAGACAACTGAAGGTGCTCAGCGTGTATCAAACTGGTGCCACTTAAAGGCATACGTGCGTCACATGAAGTCCTTCCAGGATGCCAGGAGAATATCCGTTACAGCATCCAGCAAACTGAGGTCAGATAGGACTACCTTCTCAGCAGGCAAACCGTCAGGCCGAGCACATGAATATTGGAATGGAGCAGTGCCCCTTAATCCTGCAAGAGCAGGTCTGGTGTGCATCCCAGACAGAGAGGCTAATGTTGTGCTAGATGAAGACGCAGGAGACACCATGGCTGTCGAGGGCCAGAATGGAGCTAACAGGATCATGGTGCCTCTGTCAGCCTGCAACTTGAATAGCATTTTACTTATTAGCGGAATGGGCAGGTAAGCATTCAACAGACCCGTTCCCCAATGAAGGAGGAAGGCATTCAAGGCTTGACGTTGTGGAGAGGGCACCCTGTAGCCAAAGCAAAGGACCTGCATGTTGAGCAGTGTGGCAAACCGTGGAATCCCCACAGATCGACCTGAGTCGGAAGATGTGATCGACTATTCTCCAATGAGGAGTCCACTCATGAAGTCAGAGGACTCAACCAAGACTGTCCGCGAGAACATTCTGCTCTCCCAGCAGGTAAACAGCTCTGAGAACCATACCATGAGCCAGGGTAAAGGTCCACAAGTGGACCACTCCCTTGCAGAGGAGGCAAAAGCCTATGCCGCCCTGCTTGTGTCCATCTGAACCAGGATTGATTGATGTGATAACTGATGACGAAACACCTGAAGGGCATTGACTATTGCTCTCAACTTCATGAAGTTGATCTGATGGGATGCTTCCTGTTGAGGCCATAGGCCCTGTGTGCCCAGGCCATCCAGATGAGCTCCCTATTCTTATTCTGACGCATCAGTAGTGAGGGTCCATTGAGATGGAGGCATCTGAAAAGGTAACCCTACGAGAAGGTTGTGAGGAGAGAGCCACCTCTGAACAGAGTCCACCAGAAGAGGGGCGACTACCACTGCCTTGTAGATGGGCCCTTCGCTTGTTTCCATTGGGAGGAGAGGGTCCACTGTGTTTGGCACATGTGGAAACGAGCATAGGGGACTACATGAACCGTGGAGGCCATGTGACCAAGGAGACAAAGCATGCCTCGCGCTGTGGTGTGGCAACTGCACTGAATGATGCCTGCCATTTCTGTGAGGCATTTGATATGGTCCTCAGGCAGGAAAGCTTAAGCCCGAGTTGTATCGAAAAGAGCACCTATGAATTCTAGTTTCCAAGTGGGAGAAATGTGTGATTTTGGAGTTTATGACAAATCAGAGATGTTCAAGCACCAAGATGTACCACATGTGGTGACCTGCCCCTGACAAGCCAGTTGTTTAAGTAGAGGAAAACGAAGATGCCCAGGTGTGGAGATAGGCCGCAACTACCACTAGATATTTCGTGAAGACCCTTGGTGTGGACACCAGACCAAAGGGTAGGGACTTGGCATTGGTAATGTCCGCTGTTGAACATGAAGCGAAGGTATCAACTGTGAGATGGGTGAATGAGGATGTATGTGTACTCATCCTTTAGATCCAGAGAACAGAGTCAATCATTCCTCTGAAGGTAGGGCAGTAGGGTTCCTAGAGAAACCATCTTGAACTTCTCTCGTACTAGGAACACATTGAGGTTCCGGAGGTCTAGGATGGGATGGAACCTCCCTGATTTTTTGGGAATAAATAAGTACCGGGAATAAAACCCTAATCTTTCATACTGCACCCTTCTCTTAGAAGGGTGGTGACGTCCTGCTGTAACAGAGGCTGAAGGAGAGGTTCTAGAGAATACTCCCCTGAAAGAAGGAAGGAGGTAACTGGGCAAAATGGAGCAGGTAGCGCTCGAGGATGACCTGTTGAGCCCAGGGTTCTGATGTTATGAGGGGCCACCTGTGGGAAAAATGGACCAGCCTGCCCGCAATGTGAGAAGGCTGGGAGTCCTTCAGGGGAAGAGTGGCAATGTTCTCCAGGAAGTAGTCAAAAGCTAGCCCCAGGCTGAGGCTGCAGGGCTGGTTGTGGCTTAGGAAGTTTAGGCTTCTTGGGTTGGCAAGAAGCTTGAAGCTTCTGCTGACCATGTTAGGGCATGTAAGCTGGATATGAGGATAGAAGGATTTCTTTGCAGAGGCCTTCTTCCTAGAAGGATCAGCTATTTTATGAGATAGATGCTTCATGGTTTCATCAGTCTCGATTTCACCAGCCTTCTCCCTCCAGCCCTTACCAAAGAGCTTTTCACCTCCACAGGGAATGTCTGCTAGCTTGTCTCGGACCCCTGTTCAAGGTCTGAAGACTGCAACCAAGTCAGTCTTCTGGCTCCAATGCCCACCGCTGCAGCTCTGCTGGTAGACCCCAAAGAGTCAAAAACTGCTCTGGTGATTAATTTGGAACAGTCCTGACCATGCTCGACTAAGGCCTGGTAGGCATCCTGCTTCTCTGAAGCAATTACAGCGGAGAACTCATCAAGATCCTCTACAAAGTCCCTGAGGAACATACCAATATAAAGCATGTAAGAATACATACAGGAAGCCAACATTGATGCCTGGAAGCATCGGTGACCAAAGGCATTGAGGGTATGTGATTCCTTTCCAGGAGGAACAGAAGAATGGTTCTTGGTACTTTTAAACCGGCGCATGACCAACTCGACCACCATGGAATGGTGAGAGAGTTGAGGTTTCTAGAAGCCCAGGGAATCAGGAACTCTGTAAATGGTGTCTAGCCTCTTACTGATTGACAGAACAGAGAGAAGGGCTTCCCACATCTGAAACATGAAGTCCTGTAAAATACAATGGACTAGAAGAGTGGCAGCCTCCTTAGGAGTCCAGGGATACCGTAGTAACTCCAGTTTCTCAGCACCCAGAGACCAAGAGAGCTTTGATCATGACCCAGACAAAGTCTTGGAAGGACATGTCCTCCAGTGGGGACTGGCAGTGTTCGTGAGGCAGTGAAGGGTCCAACGGCACATCATGGTGCCCCTGTGACAGGGGACACTGCCTCTGATTCCCAGGCATTGGCATCAGAAAGCAAGTCAAAATAGTAACTGTCACTATCGCATCTCCGCTGCTGATCTAATGTCAATGGATGATCTCCAAGCCGATGCCCTGAAGCATCGTAAAAGGTCAATGGCCTGTTCCTCCTGATGGGACTCCGCCGGCACTGCAATGGCAGTGGTTCCAGGCTCAGCATTGAAACCTGAGCCACGAGGGCTTTGAAATGCCCGATTCCAGGCTCGGTATTGAAGCCACCAGCTCAGATGCCACCAGGAGCGCAGCCAAACTCCTTTCTATGGACAGCATGCACTGCTCAGGAGAGATGGAGGATGTCTGGGTGGACTCCGGTGCAGGATTCTCTAAGACTGCCCCAGACAACATAAGTGGAAGCTTCTCCAGAGGTCAAAGCCTCTGTAGCACTCCGGAGCCCCACTTTTGCTTTGGAGGTGGATTCTTCCTTCAGGGGCTGTTTAGCTGGCCGCTCTCGGATCTCAGGATCAGAGTCCCGCCCAGGAGAGCTCTGGTGATGTTCAAGGGATCAATGCTGGGAATCGGCATCTATCCTCAACGTCAAAGGCTGAAATGCCAATGTGGCATCTGTGGTTGGCTGTTTCCTACCACAGCCTCTTGGTTCCCGAGGGAGCCCGCGTGAACTGCACAAAAAACACGAGCTCAAAAAGGGTGTCGACATCAAAGAAGAGTGTGCTGAGGCTGCCGAGTCAGATCCAAAAAGACACTCATGCTGCTTTTCTCAGGTTTTTTTTAAACCTTTCCTTGTCATTTGCTGACACAAAGTATAAGAGTCCAGGTCATGGTCAGGCCCCAAGCACTGTAAGCACCAACTGTGCTTGTCTGTGGCCAAAATAGTGTGGCTGCAATTAGTACATTTTTTGAAACTGCTAGCCAGCTTCTCCATGTCAGGATACACAGCCTTTGCCAAGTCAAAAAGACCCAATGGAGGCCTGTACCAACAAAAAACCCCCATGGGAACTGCATGATAAAAAGGAGAAAATAAAGGTTAGTGAAAGTGCTAAAAAAGGGCACCAGGGTCAATGAGTGATGGTACTGAAGTAAATGAAAAGGCAAAACAGAAAAAATAAGTACACCAAAGGATGAGAAAAATGTTTTAACTACGGTGACAGGACAAGCATACCTAGGGCTCTGTGTAAGAACTAAGACTGAGGAGACTCACTGGGAGGGCGGAAGGCATGCACACATGCGCAGAGGGATGCTCCCAAATGCTTCCTATTGGATGCTGGGGAGGGTTCCCACATGGGCTCAGTAGGGGGACATCACACATATGTGAAGACTGCATTCCTGCTTGTTCCTGGAGATAGATTTTGCATTGGGTGAAAAAATATATTAACTCTGAAATTCATTACCGGAGGATGTAGTAAAAGTGGTTAATGTAGCTGGATTCAAAACAGGTTTGGATAAATTTCTGGAGGAAAAGCCCATAAACCATTATTAAAGAGGACTGGGGAAATCCATTGCTTACTCTGGGACAAGCAGCATGGAATGTGTATACCTTTGGAAATCCGACAAATACTTGAGCCCTGGAATGGCCATTGTTGTAAACAAGATACTGGGCTTGATGGACCCTTGGTCTGACCCTAGTTTGAATTTCTTATGTTCTTAAAAGCTGTTAGTGTACCTGGGTTTAAAAGAGGTTTGTACAAGTCCTTGGAGGAAAAGTCCATAAACCATTATTAAAGGAGACTGGAGAAATCTACTGTTTACCTCTGGGATAAGAAGCATGGAATCGGCCTACCTTTTGGGACTCTGACAGGACTGGCCACTATTGGGACTAGAAAAACGGGGCTTAATGGACCTTTGGTCTGACCCAGTATCTTATATTCTTACCTTCTGACTAGTAGGGCAGTGCCGGAGGGAATTAGAACTCACTTCACTAGGGCACAGGCTTCCTCCTAGGCACAGTCCATCGTAGTGTCCCCAGAGGGCATATCTAAGGTGGATAACTGGTCTTTGAGCACCCTGGAGCACTATACTTTGATTTGGGTTCTGGAACAGCAGGCACCTTTGGCAAGATAGTTATGTCCAGAGCGTCATCTTCCTCCCGTCCTAGGTCCTGACTTCTTGGGTACATAACACACATCTTCAAAGGTCTAGCAGGATAAGGAAGGAGCAATTTTACATAACTGATCATTTTCTTTCCTTGAATCCTACAGAATAGGTCCCGCTCTGGGAGACACTTTCCTCAGGTTTGGAAGTCCTGCTGCTTTTTGAATGCATGGTCAATATCACAGCCTGATGCAGAGTAATTTATGGTGAGACACAAATATTTGTTTAAGATACTTGTTGCAAGATTGACTTGTCTGTTGCTAACATTATGAGTTTCTTGGTTTTCCAGTCTTGCCACTGCTTGGAAAGCATCATACTGGCTTTTCTGTCTAGCAGCAGTACCTATACAGAGTGATGACATCACTGAAAGTTGCTAGAGTCTGCGTCCACTTGCTAGCAAGGGAGTATAAGAGACACATCTAGACTGGTCTAGCAGGATTTAAGGAAAGATCAGTTATGTAATTTTCTCCATGTCTCTACACAGTTTTGAAATCTTTATGGATGTTTTCTCTCTCAGGTTACATTTCAGACTATGAGCTAATAATACATAAAAAATGATAAAACCTTGGGTACTGGCCAACATAAATAAAATTATGACAAGTTTCAAGAGTGCTTTTGGAAGTAGAGAGTTGGATTAGGTTCACTGCAATTGAAGATATATTTTCCAGATACAAGCTCAAACTGAACATGAATTGAAAGCAGCTATGACCCCTATTTATTTTTAATTAGATTTGTGCGTTATTGGCTTTGATCAAAATGTTAAGCTGACATTATGGGTAGCAAAATCCTGGCAGGACACTATAGAAGAAAGTATGAATATTGGCATAATACTAGATTAGATTAAAAACGACAATGTGGAACTAATTTGATCCCTGAATTTCAGCTCCTAACAAAACACCAGCTTCCAAGACACTAGTAAAAAGTGTCCTTTAGCAAAGCCAAATAGTTTATGATGAATAAAATATCTGCTGACACACCCACATCCTGTTGATGGCAATTGTGGTATCTAGTGGTTAGAGGACTAAACACCCAAGGTTTGTGAGCAATGTTCTGCCAAGCTGCACGTAAGTCTTCTGGCCACGCAGTTGACGGTAGGAGGTGGTGCCGCGATATTGCCTGGCACTCACTACAAAATGTGTGATATCGCATTACCCCCTCTCCCCCTACCGGTGGCTATATGACAAGAGGACTCCCTTGCAGCTTAGCAGGAACAAAGTTACATAACCGAGCATCCAGTAAACCCTTGGCTTCTTCCTCCTAGTGTTGTAACCTGAACACTATAGTTGGGTGTTAATATCTTCCCTTCTGCCTTTTGGTAGCTGCTGTATAAATTGGACATGAATATTGGTAAAAAGCATTTATGACACCACAATGGCACTGTATATATGCCTGGAAAGTATCACAGGAATGTGTGAGAATGAAGGATGTAAATTACTGTTCTGTAAACAGTAAAGTTGAGTTTTAGATGAAAAAAAGGGACCAGAACAGATAGCATACTTAAACATGCTCCTAAATGAACTAACCTATTAGTGTGGGGCTTATGCACAATGATTGTGCCATTATCACACAGCAGCATGGTAAAAAAAAAATCCTATGCTAACCATGCAGCGTATTATGGGACAGTGACTGGATATGTTAGGGATGGAATTAGTGTGGGTGCACTTAGCGCCTCCTCAGTGAGTAGTGATAAATGTACCCGCGTTAATTGTGATTGCTGTTGAGCACATTTAGGTGCATCTCTCATGGTAACTGTACATCCCCAACAGCACAGGTCAGAGGTTACCATTAGGTCAGCCCTGCACATGTGTCTCCCCTGACACTCTGCAACACTCACATATCCAATTCACAAACATTCCCCTTCAGCAAAATGCATCTATTTGTAGTACTTCTAGCATTTTTTTCTTGATTCCAGTTATAGTTTTTAGCTTCCATGTTTCCCACTGGGATGATATTGCTTCCATCCGCCCCATTCTAGAACTACCTTTCCACCAGAAAATGTACTTTTTTTTAAACATACCTTAGAGCAGGGGTCTCAAACTCAAATTGCTTTAAGGGCCAAATGAGGACTTGTAAAGTAACCCGGGGGCCGCACAAGATGCGGGCCTCATTTGCATAAATATTTGCATAATGTTACCATACACTAACTTTTAGTAAACATGCCTCTTAATGAGTGTATGGATAAAGAAAGACTAAAAGATTTCTACATTACTATAATCCAGTGCCAACCGCCAGGCACATTAGGAACTACTACAAACACTGCCCATTTAGAACCCATTAAGTTAAATATCAATACACCCAATGAAATCAACCCAACTATATCTCCCACAATCTACTTGATTTCTACTTAAGTTTAAGCAGCATATGTTGTGCATCAACACTCCCAAATATTTAACACAAAAGTTTTTGTCGGATAACTCACCGTGAGCAGAAACCTCACGACTCCTGTACCGGGGGAGAAGCTTTGAAGAGTTTTTAGACAGTCCCGATTGCTGGGGGTGCTCGACGGAAGATGCAGTGAACATCTCAAGTTCTTTTGTGGCCCCATGACGGTGAAGATTGTTGGCTGGGCCTGGTCCTGTTTAGATGAGTATCAGTTTTGTTATAAAGGACGATACTGATAGCGGTTTGGGACGTCTTTGTAAGAACTTTGCTCTTGCTTCACTGGTATAGGAGCGGCAGCTTGTTAGTGCTGTAGCACCTGGTGTTTGACCTGTGGTGGGTCGACTTGACCTGTGATGGGTCGATTTTATAAAATTTGATTAAAATGGAGAGCTCACTCCGAGAGTAGAAAGGTTTCTGCTCACGGTGAGTTATCAGACAAAAAAGTTTGTGTTAAATATTTGGGAGTGTTGATGCACAACATATGCTGCTTAAACTTAAGTAGAAATCAAGTAGATTGTGGGGGACATTTAGAACCCATAGCAAACCCGCCATATCCTAACAGCACTACCAGGACTCACAAAGCACCATACTCTACCTATCAAAAGGCAACACTGCAACACTCCCTTCTAGTCCCCGCATCAGCCCTTTTCCAGTCCTATCCTAGCCCCACCATCAGCCCATTTCCAGTCCTAGCTCCCTCCCTATCAGCCTATTTCCATTCCAAGCCCCCTTCCACTCAGCCCATTTCCAGTCCTAGCAACTCCCCCCAGTCCATTACCAGTCCTAGCCCCCCCATTACCAGTCCTAACCCCCTCCCCCCCTCCATCAGCCCAAATAAATTAAAAAAACAAACCCCTGGCTTCTGCTGCTGCCGCTACTTATAAAAGCAGAAGGAAGGTTGCTGCAGCTCACTCCCCCAGACCTGATGGAGTAGCCAAAGATAGATGCCAGAATCTCTTTTTCCATAGGTAGTGTCCAAAATTGTGTTTTCCCTTTAAATGTTTCTAATCTAGCAGTTGGAAAGGCTCTGATGGATTCTTCTATTGTGCAGCTAATCTTGGATCCCCATTCAGCAGAACAAGTTATTGCTGACAATTAATAAAGACCAGAGGTAGGTGCAGGGTAAGCAGCTCCCGGAACCAGCTCAATTGCTCACTGGCAGTTCCTGGTTCAGTTTCCAAATCTGGCCTTGTGCCTCTTGGGCTGAATGGAGATTGGGTGCTGTGCAGGCGGCATTTCTTCAGATCCCCTGGGGTGTGGGAAGTCATAGGGATCCGTCAAGCTTGAAGCCTAGTGGCTGGAGTCAGGGTCCATGATTCCATGGCTATGGAAGCAGCCCTGGTGCACAGCTCCTGTCGCAGGATCATCACGGCAATGACCAGCGGCAGAATCAACTGTCCCGCAGCCCCTTCCCATCTGCCCGGCAGAGCCCTCAGCTGTTAGCTCCATCAGCGGCGGGCTTTTCAAGCTGCGAAGAGTGATTTCCCTCTCGCGACTCTGTCAAGCCTGCCGGGGCTGATGGGAAGGGGCCACGGGACAGCCCCGGCAGGCTTAACAGAGCCGCGAGAGGGAAATACTACTCTCTTCACGGCTCTGAAAGCTGCCGCTGATGGAGCTAATAGCTGAGGGCTCTGCCGGGCAGACGGGAAGGGGCCGCGGGACAGTTGATTCTGCCGCTGCTACGGCGGCAGCAGCAGCAGCAAAACCAAGGGTTTGGGGTTTTTTGTTGTTGTTTCTTCTCCGTCGCGGGCCGCACAAAGTTCTCTTGCGGGCCGCGTGTTTGAGACCCCGGCCTTAGAGTAATTTGAATGTCTGTATCGCAACTCTTTTTTTGCTACTATATACCTATGTGGTACACATTTTTTATTGTACATTTTTATAGGACTTTGATTGTGCTTGTATATATTGTACATATTTTAATATTTAGACCTAGAAAAGTGCCACAACTGGTCTGCATTTTTCAGGTTTATATACCGGAAGCTGCTAGAAACTCAAAGGAAATACAGCAGCCAGTAAGAGCATAAGATTTACCATTCTGCATCAGACCAAAGGGCCATCAAGCCCAACTTCCCATCTCTGACAGGGGCCAATCCAAGTCACAAGTGTTTTTTCTGCTCTGTACAAATGGGATAGTTTTTTTCATGTCCATTTGGCAGAGTAGACAAAACAAAAACGAAGTGCTGAGGAGACCACTGCACACTGTAAAAGTCACGCATGCTCAGATCTTTTACTCTTAGTTCTGAGCTCTAGGAGAGCTTTTTTTATCACAACATTCAATCTCTGTTGGTTTATGTTAAACTAATAATAAAAATGATTTTCCTTAAACTATGACCATCTATATGTTCAGTAGATTTGTTCATTATTATGGTTTCTACCATTTTGCCTGCCACTGATGTCAAACTCACCGGTCTGTTTTTCCACTCATCCCTGCAATCCTTTTTAAAAATTGGCGTTATGTTTGCCACTCTCCAATCTTCAGGTACAGTAGGCTACTTTAATTATAGCTCACGGATTACAAATAGTAGGTCTGCAATATAAGTTTTGAGTTCTTTCAGCACCCTGGGATATATACCATCTGGTGCAGGTGACTTGCTGCTCTTTAAAATTATCAAAATTGCTGTATTACATCTTCCAGGTTTATCATCGTGATTTGTTTCTGTTCCTTCGATACATCACTTACAGGTAAGCTGACCTAATGCCCTCCTTAATCCAGGGGGCAATATAGGACTTGGCTGCTACCAGTCCTTTCCTCAGACCACTGAATAGAACAAAAAGATGATCTGATTAGCAGAAAGAACTGATAACCATCAAGCATCCGATTAATACCCTCTGCATGGCCACCAGATCAAGCGAGGAGTCTTTCCAAAGATCCTCCTCCAAGGAGGATGAGGGAGGATGCCAGAGAGCAAGGGGATAAGCTCCTCCTCATTTCATTGAGCCACCCCCCTTCCGCTAGCAGCAGAAGTTTCAAACTGTGAACACCGGAAGGTGGGCCCGTACCTAAAGGCCTCGCAAAAGGGCCCTTTGCTGTGGACCTTAGGCAGGGACAGAGGCGGCACCCACACTCCAGCCCAAAAATCCACCAGACAAAACTCATTCCAGAACTGGCTGAACTCCACCATGGACGGTAATGAGATGGATTGATACAACAGCAGCAGCTAAGGGTGTGATTCTATCAACAATGAGCCACCTGACTGAAGACCACACACAGTTTAGGTTAACTATCCAGAGAGTCACCATGGCCTTCCAGACAGCACTTAACAAAAGAACTCATGAAACCCTCTACAGATAACACCTCATCATTTACTCCACTCACCAAATCCAAACCCCAACCCAAACAAACCTGCTCCCCCAAATAACTCCTTCTCACTCATGGTCCACCCTTGACCACATCACTAGTGAAAATATCAAAACCACCATCTCATCCCGCAACACAACATCATCTTCACTTGACCCCTGCCCTGTCAGTTGGATCAAAGCCACAAAGACCGAACTCTCCCCATTCCTCATGAAGCTCACCTAAACCTCCCTGCAACAAGGCAAAATACCAACCTGTCTAAAAATCTCTTCAATCCACCCATTACTTTAAAAAAAAGACCCACCTAGACCACACTGACCCCCTCATCCTTCAGGCCCATAGCAAGCCTACCATTCATAGCCAAAATAATCCAGAAGACTGTCCAACGTCAACTGCAAAAATACCTCAACACACATGCCCTGCTCAACTCGCAACATCGATTCCAGCACACCACAGAATGGTAACCCTCTTAACCTCACTCACGAACCACCTCATAAAAGGAAAAACACCCCCCACCAAGGATTCATACTAATGTTCCTCAACATCTCTGCTGCTTTCAACACCAACCACAACATCCTCTTACAACACCTACATTCAATAGGAATCCAAGGTGCCATATAAAATGGTTCCAAACCTACTTGCACAACAGGCTCCAACGAATAAAAATTGGGGCACTCTCATCAACCCCCTATCACCAGGCTCAAGGTGTCCCACCAGGTTCCAGCCTCACAGCACTACTCTTCAACATCTACAACCACTCTGCTCAATTATCCAATCACACAACATCCACTATCATATCTATGCTGACAACATCATACTGTATGCACCATTCAATCTAAACAGACCTTCCTACAATGAGCTACAGCAATGCTTCACAGATGTCTTCCAATGGCTAGCCATAAACCACCTATTCATAAACCTCAAGAAAACCGAATCTTTACTCATCACCAAATGTGACTCATTCACACCACCCACACACATCACCCTGAACCACACAAATTCAAGTCTGAGCCGAAGTAAAATACCTGGGAATCACCCTAGATCATCACCTCACGCTGAAGACCCAAATAACGAACACAACAAAAACTATAACAAAACCTGAACCCTTCAGCATCTGCGCCCACTACTCGCTCAAACGTCAGCTCTGCCCTACAAGCTCTGATTATGCCACACCTCGACTACTGTAACTCCATCTACCACGGACTACCATGTGCAAGGCTCCTATCTCTGCAAACAGCCCCCCACACGATAGTTTGGATCATCAAAGTAGCCTCCAGATAATCATATCACCCCCATCCTCAAGCACCTGCACTGGCTCCCCCTACAGAGCAGAAAAAAATACAACACAAAATTCTCTTAATGATATTTAAAACTCTCAACAACGGCTTCCGGTGACGTCAGCGGATTGGATGGTGGTGAGCTAGACGAGCTCCGCCACGATAACCTGCCAAAAAGGGCAAAAACAGAGCAAAAGGGCAGCATGGAGGACAAGACCGAGCAGGGGGTAATGAGGAAGTAATCCCCAAGCCAAGAGGAAGTAACAGCGGGGAGCGCAGCAAGCCCGGTGCCGGAAAAAGAGGTGGGAGAGGAGCAGTGCAGGCCAGGCGCGTGGAAGCGGCAGGCCAGCGGCTGAGGCGGCGGCAAAAATCGCGGCGGCGATTGTGAGGCCGCGGAGCCAGAGAAGAGAAGGATTGAGGCAGAAGCGACGGAGAGTCGCAGTGAGTGCTGGAGGAGTGCGACGAAGAGAGAGAGCTGTCCGGGAGAAGCGTGGTGAGCGCTGACTGGTACATGAAAGGCGGCAGTGAAGGAGCTCGAGTCTGAGCGTTGAGGCGGAGCAATCGGGGGTGAACTGCAACTGAGCCCAGGAGAATCAGCAGTGCTGGAGGCGGGCTGTAGCAGAAGAGCATAGCTGGACCTGCAAGGGCCGGAGGGGAAGTGGCTGGAGTGCGGAGGGGAAGACAGAGAGCACGGTGAACAGCTCAGCAAGAAACAAGAGGAACCAGAGGTGTGACAAAGGACACGGATTGGCCGGAGAGACAGGACTGAAGAAGCCTTGGAGAGGGAGCACTGCGGAGCGGGAAAACCACAGGCCTGCAGTGAGGGAGAACATCCAAGAGAAAAAGGAAGGCCATAGCCAATAAAGAAAGCAGAGAAGATCACTAAAACCCACATTGTACCTAACAGAGTGGGGGAGGAGAGTAGAAGCCAGTGTGGAGTCTGCTGCTCGCAGGGAAACACCAAGTAAATATAGCATGGAGAAGGCAAAAAGAGGGGGTGGTGACGAAGAAGCTGGCAGAGTTTCACTCGCCGTATGCGATTCCCAGAGGTGGAAAGGAGGAGGAGAAGCAGTGCAAGCAGAGAGGGGGCCTATCACCGGAGCAGGAGGAAGAGACAGAAGGAGAGGAATGTCTGGGAATAGCAGAGAAAATCAAGCAGTGGCTGTTGGAATTGAAGGAGGATTTAAAGGAAGAGACAGTAGTTAAAAATGAATTGAAAGAGGCGCTGCAGTCCGTCAAGCAAGATATGACGGAGCTGGGGGAGCGAGTTGAAGCTGTAGAGCATCAATTAGAAGCTAATGGGGAGGAGGTGGAGAAAATCCAGAAAGGCTGGAAAGAGCTGAAGGAAGCGCAAGAGGAGTTGAAGGCAAAAACGGAAGATCTGGAGGATCGCTCCAGAAGGTGCAACATCAGAGTTTGGGGAGTTCTGGAAGGCCTCAAATACAGGAATAGCGAAATGGTGGTACAGAAAATATTTGGAGAATTGCTAAAAGAGGTGGAGTGCATAGAGGAGGAGGAAGAAAATCCAGTGAAAATAGAAAGAGTCCACAGAGGTCTGGGGCCAGTGAGAGAAAATCGCCCGAGAGACATTGTAATATGCTTGACCTCATATAAGACAAAAGAGCGAATAATGGGAGCAGCGAGAAAGCTAAAAGTAGTCCAGTGGGAAGGAAACAATCTGGAGCTGTTTCAGGACTTATCGCAGGGGACACTGCAACGTAGACGAGAATTGAAAGAAGTCACAGCTTACCTGAGAAGGGCTAACCTGAGATATAAGTGGCTGTACCCATTTGGACTGTTGATCATGGTACAAGGGAGGTCGAGGAAAGTAAGACAAGTGCAGAAGCATGGACGGCACTGAGAGAGCTGGGTGTAGAGAATTTACCAGAGGGAGCCACCTGCCCAGTTGAATCAGGAGACGGCATGGCCAGTGGAAGCATGACGGAGAGTGTGAAGTGGCATAGAGCAGCAGAAGGTGGTCGGAGATTGGCAAGACTGGCCAAGGAGCGGCAGTGAGTGCAGGAGCACGCAGAAGCAGCAGGAGGAAGTGGCTGATATTACAAGGACTGGGGTTGGCTAATCTATAATGTGGAAAGGGTAAGGGGGATAATGTTGAATAATGTAATGGGGGAGGGAGGATAGAAGGGAAAGGGAGGAAGGAGGGAGATTAGGAACATGGGGTGCGGGTAGAGGGGGCGGAAGAGGGGAGGGAGGGAGGGAGGGAGAAGAGGGGAGGGAGGGAGGGAGGCGAGGGTCTGATCCGAGGTCACTGTAATGGAAGTCAGCTCTCCGGGTCGGAGAAGTAAGAGGGGGGGAGGGGGAGAGAAGGGGAGTCAAGGTGAGATGCAGAAGGATGGGAGGGGGGAGGGGAGGAAGGGGGAAGAAGGGGGTGGGGAAGTGGGGGGTGGGAGAAAAATTGGAGAGTGGGGGGGGGCAAAGGTGGATGAAGTTATGAAAATTGTAACATTAAACGTGAAGGGGTTGAATTCACCACGGAAGAGACAGAAATTGTATAAAGAATTGGAAAGACACAAGGCAACGATTGTGATGGTGCAGGAGACACATTTGCTTAAAAAGCATGAAGCACTAGTGTGTCCGAAGGGGTATAGAGAGGGCATTTTTGCATCAAACTTGCGGGAAAGGAAAAAAGGAGGGGTGGCGATTTTTATTGCGGGGACTTATAAAACGGAAGTGCAGACGGTGATGAGGGATAAGGGGGGGAGGTACCTGGTGGTGCAGGTGAAAGTTGGGAAGGAGTGGTTGTGTGTGGTGAATGTGTATGCTCCTACGGGGTCACAGAAAGAATTTTGGGAGGAGTTGGGGAGGCAGGTGGCGGTGGTAGGGGAAAGCACAGTTACTTACCTGTAACAGGTGATCTCTGGGAACAGCAGGAATTAGTCTTCACATATGGGTACGTCGGTACCGACGGAGCCTGCACAGGAATGCTGCCCAGCTTCCAATCAGAAAGCTTTTGGCAGCATCCCTTGCGCCTGCGCACTGACTTCCCGCCTTCTCCAGAGCCTCTCTTCAGTTGAGTTTCAAAGCTGAGACAAAGGCGAGGAGAGAAAAGGAAGAAGATAAAGAGATGCAACTCCTAGGGGAGGTGGGAGGGTTGTGAAGACTAATTCCTGCTGTTCCCAGAGATCACCTGTTATAGGTAAGTAACTGTGCTATCTCCAGGAACAAGCAGGAATATGGGGACTCCCTAGCTAGAGATGCCAGGGGGAGATCCCATAAAAATGCAGGAGCCTGGACCAGGGGTGCATTTTGTCTCCAGGAATCCCCGGCATCCAATGTGGGATGGAGGATAGGAGTTGACAATAAAGGAGCTGTGAGGAAAGAAACAGCATAGCCAAGGACTACAGGGTCCTACAGACTACAGGAGTCCTTGGTATATATGATGAGTAGCATTAAAACACATTTAATGTACACTTAAAATATGCAGCTTACCTACTGTATTGTAGGAAGTAGAGAGCATGATGGAGTCTACTGGATAAGCAGTGGCGGAATCTTTAAGGTGACCTCCCAGCAGTGAGGATGAAGGTCCAGACCTGGAGGTAGCAGACGATCCAGGTGTCAACTGGGTAGGATTAGACGTCAGGTCTTCAATGGAAAGCTTTATGGGAAAAAGCTGAAAACTCCTTTAGGCATAAAGTCATTAACATTGAGGACTAAAGGAAGAAGACTGACGGAGTTGGAGAACTAGCCCAGTCCTGGCGGGAAGAGGGGGACTGGAAAAACCCCTATTCCCAAGGAGAACAGCTGTGTACTCAAAGAAAGATGTACACTATTTTTCCTAGCTGGCGAGAGATAGGAAAAATATTGAAGCTTGATGCTTCAAGGACGTAAAGAAAAAAAAATAGAAGATGTTAGCACCACAGTAGTTATTGGTGCATAAAAGTTTCTGCATCGTAATATGGTATGCGAAGTAGGGCGATAGACTGTCTAAAACCTCTAGAAGGTAAAACATTTAGTATAAACAGTAAGGGACACCTCAGCCTAGTCTGAAGTCCTCCAGCTCTGGCCAGTCTCAGCATTCCCAGCAACCATAGGGGCTGGGAATTATACTCTACAGTTCACTTCTACCCATTAGAAGTTTATTCACTGTGCTTTTCTTTTTCAGTGTACTAAGCTGTCGGAAAATTTTTGTTCAGGGACTACAGACTTCTCCTCTTCTTACTCTCTAGAAGAGCAGTTGCAACTATCCCCTGATAGTTCTGTCCCAACTGAACATTTTTTCCTTCAGTTGACTTACCCTATGGGTACGTCACCCTCCAATTACTTGCTCTACCCTCTCAACCGGGCTTTTTCCCTGACTGAGGGGTACCATACTGAAAAGCTTCTCTAGCAAGCTCGTTCCTCAGACAGGGAGAAGGGATATCTCCTCTCCTTGTCTGTTTTTCTTTATTGGGCACAGGACAATCTCTCTGCTGTTTCCGTCAGCAGCTGTGCCTGCAGGAGTTACAGTGATTGCATTACTGGTACTTTTTACAAGTTCCAGTCCCTTGTTCAAAATTTTGTCTAGCCTCAGTAGTGATTCCAAGCTACTCGTCAGCTATCTTGGATCCTCCTACTCTTTTAGGCTTTCTCACATTATTCTATCCATCTCCTCTCCTAGGATATGGCAACACACCTGACTTCAGTCAGTTTATCTCATATCTCTCCTGCACAATGCTCTCTGCAGTCTTCAGAGAAGCTTTCTACTATGAGGGCCTTGCTATAGAGCATTGACCTTGTCTCTGAAGCTTCTCTATTAGTAGGGAAAAGCTTATAATCCCTTCCCATTCCTGTGAGGGTTCTCCACACCCTCTGGCCTGGGGTGTTAACATGAAATATAAGTTCTTCTGCGTGAAAATCCAAGGCTGATGTTTACGCATGCTACCTCTGGGTCCCTCCAGTAGGTCCCTCTGGTATCTTCTTCTGCGTTTCTGCACATCTGCCATGTCAGTGTTCTGTGGAACTCCCGCCTTGTTCATTACAGATTCATATGATCATCTGTTCTCACGCACACATCACGGTTATCTTGTTGGATTGCCTTCCTGCATCCCTCAATCCACGGAAATAGATTCTCTATACATATCCCAAGTGGGTTCACCCTCTTGTAGAGCGAAGAATCTTTTTCTTTTATATTCCCCATGTACAATTATGGGGCTGGGTGGTAGACATGTATCTTCAACCTGTTGTCTTGTATGTAGCATCTCCATATATGTCTACATACCTATATCATTACTCTGGTGGTGCAAAACCATGCCCCACAAATGTATATATATTTAGGTATATCATATCTATCTAGATATATATATATTTTGATACATTTCTCCACCCATATCCTAATATACACACATATACATATATATATATATATCCGTTGGGGGACTTATTAAGGGTTGATATGTCTTACACACTATCACCCTTGTTTAGGTACAGCCGAATGATGGGCAGGAGATGAATGAAACTTTCTTTTCTTAGGGAAAGAAGGTTTGGTAGGACATTTCCTACCTCTCGAAGAAGGAGGTGGCTTAGAATGGCCCTTAGTGGAAGGAGAGTCAGCGGAGCATTGAGCAACCTGACGTAAAGCCTTCTTATTGAAGAGACCTTCTCCTGTACAAGGAGAATGAGCCAATATAGTTTGTGCCCATCTGCTCAAGTCTGAAGCTTCGAGCCAGGCTCTGCGACGTGCTGCAATGGCAATAGCAGAGGATCTGCTAACAGACTCAAAAGAGTCTATAGAAGCACGAGAAAGGAACCAAGATATATTCCGGTTATGATTGAGTAGCAAGGAATAATTAGTAGCCTTGGGCTCTGGCAAAAAAGGGGTCAAAAGAGACAATCTCTCTGTGACCTCCTGGAGTGTGAGACTCATGTGGAAAATACATGAAAGAATTCTGGAGGCCAGCATAGATGTTTGGAAGGCTTGACGACCAAACGCATCGAGTGTTCTTGAAGAACGACCTGGCGGATAAGAAGAATGCTTCTTCTTGCTCTTAACCTTCCTCAGTGCTGATTCCACTACAAGGGAACGATGAGGAAGTTGAGGCTTCTGAAATCCTGGAGAGGGAGGCACCCGGTACCGAACCTCAGTGGCTGTAGAAGCTAGAGGACGCCATAAGGGTGATTTCCAGACCCTCAGAAGGAGATCCTGCAGAGCAGGATGTAAAGGAAGCATCATATTTTCCATTTGTGCCGGTGAGCCATGAATAGCATCACAACCAGGGATAGAGTTAAGAAAGGTTGCCATATCCAGGAGAAAAGCCTGAAAAGACTGATCTCCTATGGGAACCTTCCCTGGTAAGGCTAAAGAAAGAGGCTGAGCACCAGAGGACGTACCGTGGTGTGAGGAGAGAGACCTAGTAGATGGACAAGGATACTGGCATGGTAACTTAGAGGCAGTGAGTACTGCATCAGCAACCCCAGGTATCGGTTCCAAACTAGGCATCGGTGCAAGAACAGGCATCAACATCGATACTGATACAGGGCCAGCAGTTGAAGTTGCCATCGGGAACTGCTGCAATGGTACCGAGATCATGCGAGCGTTATGGCTAGGATCCTCGGAACTGCTTATCTGGAAACGACGGGAGTTGGTTCCGGGACGCGTCGGTACCCAGTCATCCAGACTGGAGATCAATTCTAGACTCGGCATCGAAGGAAGCGAGTCTATTGATGCACATCTGGAGGGTACCAGTACCGGTACTGGAATCGATACCGATCCTGGAAGATCGGTCTGCAGCGTATCTAACGGGCCCGTAGGTACCGAGGACGCCAGACTACGATCTTTGGTGAGGAATGTTTCATCCAACACCATTGCCGATGCCGGGGTATCGGTATCGCTGGAAGCGGATGCAACCACCGAGCATGGCTCAGGTATATTCGGAGAGGGGTGAACCTCAGGAACAACCTGAAACCCCACTAAGGATTTGGAGGCCGAAGACTCCCACCGGGGTTTTTAAAGCCAGTGTGTCCTCGAGGGCAAGGCCAGAGGCATCTCTATGCTGTGCATGAGATCTACCACTCGAGGACTGGCTAGTCTTAACAGACTGTTTTTGGGTTACCTGATCCTGCGAAGAAGAAAGGGTGGTCGGTGCCCTGAAGTTGAATGGGGACCGCGTATCGAGGTGAAGTTGATGCTGAAGACTTCTTCCGACTATACTGTTGCAGGAGTGATACTCCAGCGGATAATGGTCAGGACCCAAGCAGGGTAGACACCAATTATGAGTGTAAAATGAATTCTGTACCGCCACAGTTTGAACATTTCTTAGGGATAGTGGCTGGCGCTTCCATGAGGAAGAAAGAGTAGGCCTAGCAGGCCGGAAAAAACAGTCAGGCACTAAGGAGGAAAAAAGTATTCCTTATAAAGGAAAATTTATTAGAAAAAAGAAAAGAAACACCAGTGGTACCGGTGGCGTCGGGGAAGGCAGACACGACAAGAAAACCAAAAAATAAAAGAAGAATTTTCTGCTGTGACAGGAGGACATCCTGCCAGCTCCGCGGAAAAACGAAAACTGAGGAGAGGCAGTTGGGAAAGGCGGGAAGGCAGCACGCAGGAGTGTTGGGATGCTTCCAAAAGCGTTCTGATTGGATGCTGGGGAGCGTTCCCGCGCAGACTCAGTCGGTACAGACATACCCATATGTGAAGACTCATTCCTGCTTGTTCCTGGAGATCTAATGGAACTAGAAGAGAAAGATGCAGTGGAGGGGGTTAGTTAGGGAAGCGGTACTAGAAGTAAGAGCTAAATTAAATGCTATGGAGGCAGAGAAAATAAAGCACAGATTACAGATGCTAAGACAGAATTTTTTCGAAGGGAGAAATAAAGCTGGGAAGTACTTGGCTCGGCAGTTAAAGAAGAGGCAGGAAAGGAATCATATACTTCAGATAAGAGGGAGGAGGGGGGTAGTGCAGGATGATCATCAGATCAGAGAGGAGTTTGTAGAGTTTTATCAGAAGTTATACACAGCCCAGGCAA
This sequence comes from Ichthyophis bannanicus, assembly GCA_033557465.1. Taxonomy (NCBI): domain Eukaryota; kingdom Metazoa; phylum Chordata; class Amphibia; order Gymnophiona; family Ichthyophiidae; genus Ichthyophis; species Ichthyophis bannanicus. The sequence continues at coordinate 473,587,622 of CM066033.1, read as the reverse complement.
AGGGAACAGAGGGGGGCATTAATACATATTTGGGAAAAGTGAGGTTACCACAGCTGGAAGAAAGGGAAAAAGAAGACCTGGATAGGGAGATTGGGGCAGAGGAAGTGGGAACGGCGATTAAAGAGATGAGGTTAGGGAAGGCCCCGGGCTTAGACGGGCTGACGGCGAGTTTTTATAAGAGGTTTGGGAGTGTGCTAACCCGACCATTGTTATCAGTTTTCAATGCGACACGGCAGGGGGAAAAGCTGGCAGATACGATGGGATGGTCAGGCATTACCGTGCTACACAAAGAAGGGAAAGACCTAATGGACTGTGCGTCACACAGGCCAATATCATTATTAAACCAGGACGCAAAATTGTTAGCAAAAATTCTAGCGACAAGGCTAAATAAGTATCTAGGAAGCTGGTCCATGAAGACCAGGCGGGGTTTATACTGGGGAGGCAGGTGGCGGATAACATTCGAAAGATACTCAATGTTATATGGGCAGCAAAGCACACGGGAGAGCAAACATTGCTAGTGTCGTTAGATGCTGAAAAGGCATTTGACCAAGTGTCCTGGAAATTTTTGTTTTCGGTGTTAGGGGTAATGGGGTTTGGAACAGAATTTGTGAAGTGGGTAAAGGCTTTATATGACGGCCCCAAAGCATGTGTGAGGGTAAATGGTGGGTACTCACGCTTTTTTCCATTGGGGAGGGGAACGAGGCAAGGATGCCCGCTATCGCCCTTGCTATTTGCGCTATCTCTGGAGCCATTGGCGGCAAGGATAAGGGAGAGCACTGAGATCCGGGGGGGTGAGAATAGGGCAAAGGGAGTATCGTCTGTCACTTTTCACGGATGACATTTTGTTATCGATCACACGGCCGGGGGGAACTTTACCAGCTCTAATGGACGAGATACAGAAATATGGGGAAGTGGCGGGGTTTCGAATTAATTGGGGGAAGTCAGAAATTTTAAACATGGTGGGAGAGGAGGTCCAGCAGAGGGAATTACAGAGGAGCTTCCCGTTTAGGTGGGCAAAGAGGTCGATCAGGTATCTGGGGGTGCAGGTGGGGAGGTCCCTGGAGGAATTGTTTGATTTAAACTACAAAAAGATCTTAGGGAAACGAGAGACGCAGTTGGGGGGCTGGCAGAGGGGATACTATTCGTGGTTTGGGCGGATGGCGATCATTAAGATAATGCTGCTCCCTCAATTTTTGCTTTTTTTTTCAAGTATTACCTATAGAAGTACCCAGAAAAGTATTAAAGTGCAAAAGCAGGTAGAGGGGTTTATTTGGAGGGGGGGGGGGAAGGCCACGAGTGGCGGCGAGGACGCTACAAGTACAAGGAATGGAAGGAGGGACGGGGGTGCCTAATTTTGACATGTATTATCGGACAGCACAGCTCAGAGCGGTATATGCATGGGTGAGAAAACAGAATAAGCAATGGGTAGTGATGGAAGCAGTAGGATTCGGCGCAGGAAAATTGGAGCGACTAGTCTGGAAGGGGAAGGGGGAGAGGGGGGGCTAACCCAATGGTAGCGCATATGCTAAACATATGGCAACAGAATAGGCAGAGGATGGTGGGGGACAGGAAGTGGTCACCTACCATGTCCTTACAGGCGTGTTGTGAAAGGGGAGTGGGTCCGGGGAGAGCAGTATTGAGGAGGTGGGGGCAGCGGGGGTTGAACCAGGTGTCACAGTTATTAGTGGGGAAGGAGATAAGGAATTTTGAGGGGATCCGGGATATGTATCAGTTGCAGGAGGCAGATCGATACGCTTATGTGCAGCTGGGATTGTTGATCAGTACCAGACAGAGGGGGCAGGGCAGTGGTGGGAGAGTGGAATGGTTTGAAGGGGCTTGCCTGGGGTCCATGGGGCACAGGGCATGTTATCTAGAATTTATAAAGGGTTAATAGCTAGAGGAGATAGGAAACTGAGCTACATGGAAGCATGGGAAAGAGAGATTTAGGGGTAGAATGGGGGGTAGAGGAGTGGGGAGGGGGTAGAGGAGTGGGGAGGGGGTAGAGGAGTGGGAGGCAGTGGCGAGGGGAATAGCTAAATTTACAATTGCCACGGCGCTGCGAGAGAATGGGTTCAAGGTGTTGAGTAGGTGGTATTTGACGTCGGCGAGATTACACAAGGCGGGGATATTGAAAACGAATGAATGTTGTAGGAAATGTGGGGGAGAGGGAACATGGATGCATATGTGGTGGACCTGCCCAGTGATTCAAACATACTGGAGGAGAGTAGGGGAGAATATTAATAGCATTCTGGGAGCCCGAATTGAGCTGAACCCCAAAATGTGTCTCCTGCAGCAGAAGGACAGGCACTGGGAAGGAGAATGGAATGTTATCTGGTTCTGTGTTACGGTGGCCAGATGCGAAATAGCCAGGCATTGGAATAGACTGGTCCTCCCGTCAATGGATAGCTATGCTAAAAGGCTGTCTGAGTTATATCTTATGTATAAAATAACGGGAGAAAAGAAGGGGAGGGGGGACAAATGGAGAAAAGGTGGGAGGGTGTTTGGAGGTGGTTAAGAGAGCGTAGGTGGAAGGACAAAGTGGGGTTGGGGCAGGAAGGGTAAGGGTAAGAACTAAGGTAGGTGAAAGGGAGAAGGGATGGGAGGGGGAGGTAGGGAGGGGGCGTGGGGAGGAGAAGGAAGGGGGGGTAGATTGTTGGGGAGGAGGAGAAAGGGAGGAATCAGGGGTAGGGGAGGGCAAAGGGTAAAGGGATGAAGGGGCGACAAAGGGGGGTAATAATGGTGGTTAGTTAAGGGGGGAGAGGCATAGGCAAGTGGGGGTGAGACGAGTATGGTGGCTTGAAGCAGAATGTATCTTGCCCGATGTAATTTGCGTGTTGGAAAATTAATTTAAAAAAAAAAAAAAAAAAAACACCTCTCAACAAATCATCCCCAACCTTCAAACCCTCAAACCACCCCAGACAAATAGACCATGAAGACACTCCACAAGGAACATTCCAGCCACCTCCCCCCCCCAAGTAAAAACAAGAAGCATTCAGCAAGCATGTGTCAGATCCTTTGAGCTGTATGCGCCCACCATCTGGAACTGGGACATCTTACTGTGAGTTTTAGCTTGTTTATTTAATTATTTACTGTTTGTCTAACTGTTTGTTTAATTATTTATTGTTTGTCTTAGTGGTGTGCTAGTTCAGCCTTCTCAGCTGTACTTACCTTGCCTCTCTCAACTAACTGGGCTTTGTGTGGTACCCCCATCCCCCTGCTGAGGGTTCAGGACAGGGTACCTTGTAACTGCCCTCTTTAATAGGGCTTATCTCCCTCCCTCCCTCCCCAACACCCACCCACCCCTGGGGTAATTGTAGTTTTATAGGTACTTGCACATCTTAGAGGAAAGGGGCTGCTCTCAGGTGCAGCTCTTAATCCAAATAAGTCATACACAGAGGACCTGAGATTAATTGAGCTTCAGGTACACAGGGTGTATTAGGGGTATTAGCTACACTTTTATTAGTATAAGCATCTACACCAATCCTTATTATATACCGAATTTAAAAGACCTAAACACAAGCTTTAAACTAAGATGCAGACAGAGGTCCAGCAACGAGATGGGGGTTCTCCGGTCTTTTGCATTAAGTGTCACATGTATGATTTTCTCCCAGTTGGTGAGAGGTCCTACATATGCACTAAGTGCAGGGAGCTCTTTGCTCTCAGGGAACGAGTCCGTTCTCTAGAGGCTAGAGTAGCAGACCTGGAAGACATAAGAGAGACAGAGAAGTACATGGACGAGACCTACAGGGATATAGTCCTGAAGTCCCACCTCCAGTCTGGCAGCATCCCTGTTGCCATGGAGGAGAGAGGTCACGTGACAGGAGAGCATCACCCTGGTGTGGCAGGAAGTGATCCTGTAACTAGGACCTGTCCTCCAGGTGATGTAAAACCCTCTCGCACCGAGGACGTTTCTCCAGGGCCATGTCCCCATGAGGGGAGGGTCAGGACAGCTGTTATAGTTGGTGATTCAATCATTAGGAATGTAGATAGCTGGGTGGCTGGTGGACGTGAGGATCGCCTGGTAACATGCCTGCCTGGTGCGAAGGTAGCAGATCTCACGCACCGCCTAGATAGGATCATAGATAGTGCTGGGGGGGGGGGGAGTCTGCTGTCTTGGTACATGTTGGTACCAATGACATAGGAAAATGTGGTAGGGAAGTTCTGGAGGCTAAATTTAAGCTTTTAGGTAGGAAGTTGAAATCCAGAACTTCCAGGATAGCGTTCTCCGAAATGCTTCCTGTTCCACGTGCAGGACCCAAAAGACAGGCAGAGCTCCGGAGTCTCAATGCGTGGATGAGACAATGGTGCAAGGATGAGGGTTTTGGATTTGTTAGGAACTGGGGAACATTCTGGGGAAAGGGGGGGCTCTTCCGAAGGGATGGGCTTCACCTTAATCAGGATGGGACCAGACTGCTGGCATTAACCTTTAAAAAAGGGATAGAGAAGCTTTTAAACTAGAAAATAGGGGAAAGCCGACAGTCACCCAGGAGCGCATGGTTCGGACAAAGGTATCCTTGAAGGATACTACCAAAAGCAGTGAGGTTCCAAAAGGGAGTATAGTAGCCCAAATGCCCTTGAGTAAGGAGCAGACAGAGCATAAAGATTCCCAATTACCCATGCCTACCAATAGCCAGATTAATATTAATAAAATACAGTCTCTAAAATGCTTGTATGCCAATGCTAGAAGTCTAAACAATAAGATGGGAGAATTAGAATATATAGCACTAAATGAGAGGTTAGATATGATTGCACTCTCAGAGACATGGTGGAAGGAGGATAACCAGTGGGACACTGTGATACCTGGATACAAACTATATCGTAATGATAGAGCTGAACAAATTGGTGGAGGGGTTGCACTCTATGTTAGAGAGGGCATTGAGTCAGAAAGGATTAAAGTTTTGCAGGGAACAAAATTTGCTGTAGAATCTCTATGGATTGAAATTCCATTTATGAAGGGGAAGGTGATGGCAGTGGGAGTATACTATCGACCACCTGGCCAGAATGAACAAATGGATGATGAAATGCTCAAAGAAATCAAGGAAGCTAACAAAAGCCACAACAGAGCAGTAATAATGGGTGATTTCAATTACCCCGGTATCGACTGGGACAGTGTCACAGCAGGACAAGCTAAAGAGATAAAGTTTCTAGATGAAATAAATGACTGCTTCTTGGAGCAGCTGATTCATGAACCGACCAGAGGGGAAGCCATACTGGACCTAGTCCTTAGTGGAACGCCAGATCTGGTGCAAGAAATAAGGGTGTTGGAACCACTTGGCAATAGTGATCATAGTATGATCATGTTTGATTTAATCAGTGGAGGACAGATAGTAAAGGAATCCACAGTACTACCTTTTAACTTTCAAAAGGGAGACTATGATAGAATGAGGAATATAGTTCGGAAAAAACTAAAAGGAGCGGTTCCAAAGGTTAAAGACTTACAGCAAGCTTGGGTGTTATTTAAAAATACTATCCTCGAAGCCCAGACCAGCTGTATTCCACGCATTAAGAAAAGTGGAAGAAAGTCAAAAAAACTGCCAGCATGGTTTAAAGGTGAGGTCAGAGAGGCTGTTGCTGCCAAAAGAGCAACCTTCAGGAAATGGAAAACAGAGCCAAATGATGAAAACTGGAAACAGCAAAAGCACTGGCAAGTTAAATGCAAAGCATTGATAAGGCAGGCAAAGCGGGAATTTGAGAAGAAACTTGCTACAGAAGCAAAAACACGAAATAAAGACTTTTTCAAGTATATTCGTAGCAAAAGGCCTGTGAGAGAGTCAATTGGACCGTTAGATGATAGAGATGTAAAAGGGGCAGTAAGAGGAGACAAGGCTATAGCAGAGAGACTGAATGAATTCTTTGCTTCGGTCTTTACTGAGGAAGATGTAGGGATGTTACCCAAGACTGAAGTGGTATTTAAAGGTGATACTGCAGAGGAATTGAGAGAAATATCGCTACACCGGGAAGATATATTACAACTATTTGATAAACTGAATAGTAGCAAATCACCTGGACCGGATGGTATACATCCCAGAGTGTTGAAAGAACTGAAATATGAGATTGCAGACCTGCTATTGGTAATCTGTGAACTTTCATTAAAATCATCTGTAATACCTGAAGATTGGAGGGTCGCCAACGTAACACCAATTTTTAAAAAGGGTTCCAGGGGTGACCCGGGAAATTACAGACCGGTGAGCCTGACGTCAGTACCAGGGAAAATGGTAGAAACCATCATAAAGAACAAAATTACACAGCATGTAGATAGTCATGGCCTAATGGGAGACAGCCAACATGGCTTTAGACAAGGAAGATCTTGTCTTACTAATCTGATATGTTTTTTTGAAGGTGTGCATAAACAGGTAGACAAAGGTGAGTCGGTTGATATAGTGTATCTGGACTTTCAGAAAGCTTTTGACAAGGTCCCCCATCAGAGACTTTTGGCAAAGCTAAAAAGTCATGGGATAGGAGGCAGTGTACTATTGTGGATCGGGAACTGGTTAAAAGATAGAAAGCAGAGGGTAGGGCTAAATGGCCAATATTCCCAATGGAAAAAGGTGAATAGTGGAGTACCCCAGGGATCTGTACTGGGTCCACTACTTTTTGACATATTCATAAATGACCTGGAAAAGGGAATAACTAGTGAGGTTATCAAATTTGCAGATGACACAAAACTGTTTAAAGTTGTTAAAACCCAAGAGGATTGTGGAAAACTGCAGGAGGATCTGGATAAATTGGAAGACTGGGCATCCAAATGGCAGATGAAATTTAATGTGGACAAGTGCAAAGTTATGCACCTAGGAAAGAACAACCCACACTATAGTTACACGATGCAAGGCTCCACATTAGAAACCACCACCCAGGAAAAAGATTTAGGAGTCATCGTGGATAACATGTTCAAACCCTCCGCCCAGTGTGCAGCGGCGGCCAAGAAAGCAAATAGAATGCTAGGTATCATAAGGAAAGGGATGGAGAATAAAACAAAGGATATTATAATGCCTCTGTATCGCTCCATGGTACGACCGCACCTTGAATATTGTGTGCAATTCTGGTCACCGTATCTTAAAAAGGACATAGAGTTATTAGAAAAAGTACAGAGAAGAGCCACCAAATTGGTGAAGGGGATGGAAGGCTACTCCTATGAAGAGAGGCTAAAAAGGTTAGGGCTCTTTAACCTGGAAAAGAGACGGCTGAGGGGAGATATGATAGAGGTGTATAAATTAATGAACGGAGTGGAACGGATAAACGTGGATCAATTGTTTACGCTATCAGAATATAGAAGGACTAGGGGACATGTAATGAAGCTACAGGGTAAACTATTTAAGACAAATAAGAGAAAATATTTCTTCACTCAACGTGTAATCAAACTCTGGAATCTGTTACCGGAGGATGTAGTAAGGGCTGTTAGTATAGCTGGGTTTAAAAAAGGTTTGGACAAGTTCCTGGAGGAAAGGTCCATAAACCACTATTAAAAAGGGACCCAGGATATCAATGCTTGACCTAGTACAAGCACTGCAGAACCTGTGTCTTTTGGGGAAACTGCTAGGTACGTATGACCTAGATTGGCCACTGTTGGAAACAGGATACTGGGCTTGATGGACCTCGGTCTGACCCAGTATGGCATTTCTTATGTTCTTATGTTCTTAACTCCTTCCCAGACACAATAAGGAACACCAAAGACCCCCTCTTGTTTCGCACACTCTTCAAAACCCACCTTTTCATCCTGCATTTTAGATCCACCACCTAACCTTCCCCCCATTGTCAAATGCTACCACTAATCGACCTACCCTACCCCCATGAGGAGGAATGCTTTGTAAATAAGTTAAAGGTGACATGCCATTGCCGAAACCTAATGTAAAAAGTTATTGTTCCTTGTAAATGTTGTTTAACAATGTTCAAAGTTCAATGTACCCCACTTTGACCTCAGGAATAGTGGCATAAAAGTTCAGTCAAATAATTAAACAAACTACTATCTGGTTAAGATAAAGAGGATAGCACCTCTGGGAGAAAAGACTATACAATCCATAGAGAGACAGAAGCTGTTGAAATGACCAAAAAAGGCTACCTGCAGGTCAAGGGCTGCAGCTTCAACATGCACCTAGTGGAAGCTATGGTCACCAGGAATACCCCTTAAAGGACAAATCCTTGAGAGAAACCTTGTGAATAGCTTCAAAAGGGAGCCCTTTTAGTGTTTCAATGCCATGGACTACTGGATGTAAAGACATATTTGCTTCACTCCCATGAGGAAGCAGAAAATGTCAGGGTGAACGGCAAATGACATTAGCTGAAGGCAACCTCTGTAAAACACCACAGCCACCACCTGAACCTTGAGCGTGTTCAGGACCAAACCCTGGTCCACACAGAAAAAGAAAAAGAGAACAGCGATAATATCTACCTTCCTGTCCTCCAGATACTGAGAGATGCACCATCTTTGAAAGCCCTCCAGACTCTCACAGGACAAAGGTCCTCTGTGCCTTAAGCAGGGTGTCCACTACAGCTCCAGAGTACCCCCTTCTTGGACAGCCTAACATTTCAGAGCCAAACCATATGTGAAAAGGAACTAGGATCTTCCATTACTAAGAACCCCTATCACAGGAGGCCCTCTCTCAAGGCAACAAGAGAGGGGACCCCACCAAAAGTGTCAAGAGATCCACATACCATGGCCTTCAAAGCAAACCAGGGCCACTAGAAACACCAGTCCCAGATGAGCTTATTTCTATGCAGAATTTGAGCTTATCAAAGGCCTCGGGGAGGGGGGGAGGGGGGGAGAGGAGGGGAGGGGGGAAGACATACCACATCCCTTCCTGTGGCCACTCCTGATGCAGGGCATTTACATCCACTGTCTGCAATCCTTCCTGCAGCTGAAAAATTTTCCACTTGGCATTCCCTTGAGTGGACATCAGGTCAAACACTAGACGACTTCACTTCTGCACTATGACATGCAAGGACAGAGTTCCCACTCATCCAGATCCATGGTGTTCAGAGTCTGAATCAGCCTGAACATCTTTATCTTTATTTTTACATTTAATTGACCACACAGGCAACATGTCGATGTTGGAAATATGTGCTGTGGAACTGGCAATAACAATGCTCCTCCATGCAATGACACCAGCTCTGTGACATCTAGAGTCACCCCAGCACTGCAAGTTCCACCCCATTTGTTGGCATATGCCACTGCATTGTCTGAGAACACCCAGGGAACTTTGCCCACCAGGAGATGATGAAAGTTTTCCAGAGTCAGGTGGACTGGCTTCATCTCCAAACTATCGTCTAAGAGGCTTCCTGAGGGGACCAAAGTCCCTGGGCCAATTAGCCCATGCAATGCACTCCCCCAGCCCTGCAGGTTGGCATCTGAATTGACAATCATGCAATTCAGTGCCTCCAATGGCATTCTTATCAGATGGCAGGATTGTAACCACCAATTTATCTGCTCTATGATCTCCTTACTCCAACAGGTCTTTGGGGCCTAGGTTGTGCAGTGCCTCAGACAGCTACCTCCCTAAATTCTTTACTCGTTTGCTTGACCTCCTTGTAGATACGCTTATCTCCTCTTTCCTGTCTAATCTAATTTTATGAAGTTCTTCTCCTAATTTTAACTTTAATTTTTATACATTGGTAAACTGCTTTGCCTATGAAAAGAAAGGCAGTATATGATATTTTAATAAACATAAAAAACAAAACAAGGGTCTGGTTCAACAACTGAGAACAGAGAGATCAAAGAGTCAAGTAGATGCCTCTGCAGAGGATGCCTGTGCGTCCTGGACCAAGAAACAAGTTCAAAAATCAATTCCATGGACCAGAGGGCCAAGGGACTGAATGAACACAAAGCATCTTGAGTTGGCCTGAATCTTGAGGACCTCTGTAGTGAGGAAAATTCGACCCAAGTCCTAAGGCTGTTTTTGGGATAATTGATCACCAAAATCAGCCTTTCCAATCTGTAAATCACCAGGGCAGTATCATCCCTGGACATCTCTAGTCTCCAACCAGAACAGCCAGTCATCCAGATATAGATGAATCTTGATCCTGTACTTCCACACAAATGCCACCGCCATCACCATAACTTTCAACAACATGTGAGGAGCCATTTCCCGAGTCCAGAACTGAAAGAGGCAGTCTAGTATACAGAAGCAAAGAAACTGCTGGTGCTGTTTCTGGATGGGACTATGAAGTATATGGCAAGATTTAGAGAACGTAGGAATTCCCCTTGCTGAACAGATGCAATGACCAATCTCTTGGTCTCCATGCAGAAATGGGGAGCAGGGCTGGCCCATCCATGAGGAAGTTGTGTCAGAGGGGTGTCAGAAGTGGCAGGCCATGTGTGCTGAAGCACGGACTGCCGCAGGCTGCTGCCACCACACCAAGCTGGGCTGTCCCCTTCCCACCCAGCTGACGAAATCAGTAGCAGCAGCTGCTCGGCTTATGCCTGGGGCGGCATAAGAAATCCTTGGCCCAACCCTGATGGGGAGTAGCTGAAGAGTTTCTCCGATCACTACACATTTCTAGCAGGGAGCCTCAGGGGACTCTAAAAAAGCATGCCTCAGAGGCTCTAGAAGCTCCTGTTGAGTACTCTTGACTCAAAACCTCAAAAACCCAGTTGTCTGTTGTAATTTGGGCCTACTGTGTAAGAAACAGTTTGAGCCATCCTCCAACCAGCTTTACTTCAGAAGGGACCAGCTGGATTCTCAATATGAGGGCTTATTGGCACTAGTGGGAGCTTCCACTGAATCTAGAGATCACTGAGAGCTCCTAAAGGACTGGCTCTTCTTGGTCCTAGTCCCAAAGGAAGAAAAGGCCATGCCAGGACTCCTAGATGGCCGAGAGCATCTCCAAAGTCAATGCAAGACTCTGAGAAGCAGATCTAGTGTCTCTGGGCCATTCTGGGAACCTTTGAGAGCAAGACTCACCAAAGTACTTCCCGAGCTTCAAGATCCTCTCTACATAGGAACCTGCCTTTGAAGGGGAGCTTACTTAAATCGAAATTACACTTACCTGGTAATTGTAGTTCCTTTAGGTACTACAGTTTAGTTCGCCACCTCTGGGTTGTGCACCTCCTCCTGCAGCTTGGAGACTGGGCATATCACAAAAACGTGACATCACTGGATTAGTCTGCCAGTCTCTCCCATCATCCCCAGTGAACTATTGACAAAGCACACTCAAAGGAGCAACAAATAAGTAGCTAATAATAATAATAATAACCTTCCAATTTAACTCATAACAACCACAATATACAAGGGAGTCTCTTAAGAACATAAGATATGCCATACTGGGTCAGACCAAGATCCATCAAGCCAAGTATTCTGTTTCCAACAGTGGCCAATCTAGGTCATACGTACCTAGCAGTTTCCCCAAAGGACACAGGTTCCACAATGCTTGTATTGGTTCAAGCATTGATATCCTGGGTCCCTTCTTAATAATGGCTTATGGACCTTTCCTCCAGGAACTTGTCCAAACCTTTTTTAAACCCAGCTACACTAACAGCCTTTACTACATCCTCCGGTAACAAATTCCAGAGTTTGATTACACGTTGAGTGAAAAAATATTTTCTTTTATTAGTCAAATAGTTTACCCTGTAGCTTCATTGCATGTCCCCTAGTCTTTCTATATTCTGATAAGGTAAACAATCGATCTACGTTTACCCGTTCCACTCCGCTCATTAATTTATAGACTTCTATCATATCTCCCCTCAGCCGTCTCTTTTCCAGGTTAAAGAGCCCTAACCTTTTTAGCCTCTCTTCATAGGAGTATCCTTCCATCCCCTTTACCATTTTGGTGGCTCTTCTCTGAACCTTTTCTAATAACTCTATATCCTTTTTAAGATACGGCGACCAGAATTGCACACAATATTCAAGGTGCGGTCTCACCATGGAACGATATAGAGGCATTATAACATCCTTTGTTTTATTTTCCATTCCTTTCCTTATCATACCTAGCATTCTATTTGCTCTCTTGGCCGCCGCTGCACACTGGGCCGAGGGTTTTAACATGGTATCCACAATGACGCCTAAATCTTTTTCCTGGGTGGTGGTTCCTAATGTGGAACCTTGCATCGTGTAACCATAGTTTGGGTTGTTCTTCCCTAGGTGCATAACCTTGCACTTGTCCACATTAAATTTCATCTGCCATTTTGATGCCCAGTCTTCCAATTTATCAAGATCCTCTTGCAATTTTCCACAATCCTCTTGTGTTTTAACAACTTTAAATAGTTTTGTCTCATCTGCAAATTTGATAACCTCACTCGTTATTCCACTTTCCAGGTCATTTATGAATATGTCAAAAAGCAGCGGACCCAGCACAGATCCCTGGGGTACACCACTATTCACCTTTCTCCATTGGGAAAATTGGCCATTTAGCCCTACCCTCTGCTTTCTATCTTTTAACCAGTTCCTGATCCACATTAGTACACTGCCTCCTATCCCATGACTCTTTAGTTTTGCCAAAAGTCTCTCATGAGGGACCTTGTCAAAGGCTTTCTGAAAGTCCAGATACACTATATCAACAGACTCACCTTTGTCCACCTGATTATTCACTCCTTCAAAAAAACATAACAGATTAGTAAGACAAGATCTTCCTTGTCTAAAGCCATGTTGGCTGTCTCTCATTAGTTCATGACTATCTACATGCTGAGTAATTTTATTCTTTATGATGGTTTCTATCATTTTTCCCGGTATTGACGTCAGGCTCACCGGTCTGTAGTTTCCCGGATCACCCCTGGAACCCTTTTTAAAAATTGGTGTTACATTGGCGATCCTCCAATCTTCAGGTATTAGAGATGATTTTAATGATAATTCACAGATTACTAATAGCAGGTCTGCAATCTCATATTTCAGTTCTTTCAATACCCTTGGATGTATACCATCCAGCCCAGGTGATTTGCTACTCTTCAGCTTATCTAATAGATGTAATACATCTTCTCGATGTATCTATATTTCCTTCAATTCTTCTGCACCTTTAAATACCACTTCAGTCATGGGTAACATCCCTACATCTTCCTCAGTAAAGACTGAAGCAAAGAATTCGTTCAGTCTCTCCGCTATCGCCTTGTCGCCTCTTAGTGCTCCTTTAACTCCTTTATCATCTAATGGACCAACTGACTCTCTCACAGGTTTTTTGCTACGAATGTACTTGAAAAGGTCTTTACTTCGCGTTTTTGCTTCTGCAGCAAGCTTCTTCTCAAATTCTCCCTTTGCCTGCCTTATCAATGCCTTGCATTTGACTTGCCAGTGCTTGTGCTGTTTCCAGGTTTCATCGTTTGGCTCTTTTTTCCATTTCCTGAAAGATGCTTTTTTGGCAACAACAGCCTCTCTGATCTCAACTTTAAACCATGCTGGCAGTTTTTTGGACTTCTTTCCACTTTTCTTAAAGCGTGGAATACAGCTGGTCTGGGCTTCCAAGATAGTATTTTTCAACAACAGCCAAGCCTGAAGTACGTCTTTAACCTTTGCAACTGCTCCTTTTAGTTTTTTCTTAACTATTTTCCTCATTTTATCATAGTCTCCCTTTCGAAAGTTAAAAGGTAGTACTGTGGATTTCCTTACTATCCCTCCTCCACTAATTAAATCAAAGTCGATCATGCAATGATCACTATTGCCAAGTGGCCCCAACAACCTTATCTCTTGCACTAGATCTGGTGTTCCACTAAGGATTAGGTCTAATATGGCTTCCCCTCTGGTCGGTTCATGAACCAGCTGCTCCAAGAAGCAGTCATTTATTTCATCTAGGAACTTTATCTCCCTAGCATGTCCTGACGTGACACTGACCCAGTCGATACCGGGGTAGTTGAAATCACCCATTATTATTACTGTGCTGTAACTTTTGTTAGCTTCCTTGATTTCTTTGAGCATTTCATCATCCATTTGGTCATTCTGGCCAGGCGCTCGATAGTACACCCCCCACTGCCATTGCCTTCCCCCTTTTACATGGAATTTCAATCCATATAGATTCTACAGCAGATTTTGTTTCTTGCAAAACTTTAATCCTTTGACTCAATGCCCTCTCTAACATAGAGAGCAACCCCTCCACCAATTTGATCAGCTCTATCATTACGATATAGTTTGTACCCAGGTATCACAGTATCCCACTGGTTGCCGTCCTTCCACCATGTCTCTAATATTCCAATCATATCTAACCTTTCATTTAGTGCTATATATTCTAACTCTCCCATCTTATTTTTTAGACTTCTAGCATTTGCATACAAGCATTTTAGAGAATGTATTTTATCCATATTAATTTGTCTGTTAGACATGAGTAATTTGGGATCTTTAAGCTCTGTCTGCTCCATACTTGAGCGCATTTGGGCTACTTTACTCTTTTGTGGAACCTCTCTGCTTTTGGTAGTATCCTTCAAAGATACATTCTTCCGAACCATCTGCTCTTGGGCGACTGTCAGCTTTCCCCTAATATCTAGTTTAAAAGCTGTTCTATCTCCTTTTTAAAGGTTAATGCCAGCAGCCTGGTTCCATCCCGGTTAAGGTGAAGCCCATCCCTTCGGAAGAGCCCCTCCTTTCCCCAGAATGTTCCCCAGTTCCTTACAAATCCAAACCCCTCATCTCTGCACCATTGTCTCATCCACGCATTGAGACTCCGGAGCTCTGTCTGCCTTTTGGGTCCAGCGCGTGGAACGGGAAGCATTTCGGAGAATGCTACCCTGGAAGTTCTGGATTTCAACTTCCTACCTAAAAGCCTAAATTTAGCCTCCAGAACCTCCCTACCACATTTTCCTATGTCATTGGTACCAACATGTACCAAGACAGCAGACTCCTCCCCAGCACTATCTAAGACCTTATCTAGGTGGCGCGTGAGGTCCGCTACCTTCGCACCAGGCAGGCATGTTACCAGGCGATCCTCACGTCCACCAGCCACCCAGCTATCTACATGCCTAATGATCGAATCACCAACTATAACGGCTGTCCTAACCCTTCCCTCATGGGCACATGGCCCTGGAGAAACTTCGGTGCGAGAGGGTTTTACATCACCTGGAGGACAGGTCCTAGTTACAGGATCACTTCCTGCCACACCAGGGTGATGCTCTCCTGTCACGTGACCTCTCCCCTCCATGGCAACAGGGATGCTGCCAGACTGGAGGTGGGACTTCAGGACTATATCCCTGTAGGTCTCGTCTATGTACCTCTCTGTCTGTCTTATGCTTTCCAAGTCTGCTACTTTAGCCTCTAGAGAACGGACTCGTTCCCTGAGAGCAAAGAGCTCCTTGCACCTAGTGCACACGTAAGACCTCTCACCAACTGGGAGAAAATCATACATGTGACACTCAATGCAAAAGACTGGATAGCCCCCATCCCGCTGCTGGACTGCTGTCTGCATCTTAGTTTTAAGTTTGTGTTTAGATCTAAGTTCTTTACTTACTAAGGGTTGCTATGGATATTTATACTAATAAAACTGAACCTAATACGTGTAATATACCTTGTTCACCTGAAGCTTAACTAATCTCAGGTCCTTAGTGTATGACTGATTTGGGTAATGAGCTTCACCTGAGAGCACCTCCTGTCTTTTAAGATGTGTAAGTACCTATAAAGCTACGATTACCCCAGGGGTGGGAGGGAATTAACACTTATTAAAAGAGGGCTGCTACACAGTACCCTGTCTTGTGCTGCTGAGGTAAGCTATATTCTGATTTGATTTAAATTATAGCTCTTAGCTGCTGCTAGGCTCTAACTTCTTATGAAATTTAAAGTACAAGCTCTCTGCTGGGTTCCAAATGTAACCAGAAAGCTCTCTTCTGTGTTTTAAATGTAAACTAAAAGTACTTTGCTGTTACTAGGCCCTGAGTGACTATTACATTTAAAGTACAAGCTCTCTGCTGGGTATGAAATGTAACCAGAGAGTTCTCCTCTGTGTTTTAAATGTAAACTTAAACTGCTGCTACTAGGCCCTGACTGATTTAACAGAAATAGTGGATCACAGATTAATTAGCTTTAATACAAAGAATTCCTTTTAGAAAATTACCAGAAGTAAATACTCACAGTTGCAGATCTCCCTCCAGAAGCAACAGTCCCCCTTACCAGTCTTTCAAGACAGAGGATCACAGAGCTCTGGTTGAGCTATTTATGCCTGTGTTGCTTCTCCCGGAAGTAAGGCAGTTCTCCTTGTGCCCCTTCCTACGCTGCTCCAGAAAGATAGACCAGACAGAATAAACTGAGACAGAAAATCAAAGTATCAAGTATACTTACCGGTTTCTCACTGCTCTCCCGACAGAACCTCCACTGCTAAACATACTATCCAGGGCGGGAATGAAGATTAAACTGTAGTACCTAAAGGAACTACAATTACCAGGTAATTTCAATTTCCTTACCGGTCCTCCAGTTTAGTCCTCCACCTCTTGGATTTAACAGAGCAGTACTTATTGGGAGGGACCTTTCCAAACGGCTTGCAACATCGTCGCCCCAAATACAGCATCCTTCGCTGCCAACACATCCAGGCCGTAGTGCTTACTGAAAGTGTGAAGGGACGACCAAGTAAGAAACATAGAAACATGATGACAGAAAAAGACCACATGGCCTATCTAGTCTGTCCTTCCATAACAACAACTACAACAGTCCACTTTTTACCTTTAGAGATCCTCTGTGGTGGTCCCATGCTTTTTTGAATTCAGTTACTGTCCTCATCTCTACCACCTCCACTGGGAGACTATTCCATGGATCCACTACTCTTTCTGTAAAGAAATATTTCCGCATATCACTTCTGAATCTATCTCCCTTCACAATCATCCCATGTCCCCTCGTAGCAGAACTTGCTTTCAATTGAAAGAGGCTCTCTCCCTGAACATTTATGCCACGGAGGTATTTAAACATCTCAATCATATCACCTCTATCCCGCCTTTCCTCTAAGGTGTACATATTAAGATCCTTAAGTCTGTCCTCATATGCTTTATAATGAAGCCCACTAATCATTTTAGTAGCCACCCTCTGCACCGACTCCATCCTGTTCACATCCTTTTGAAGGTGCGGTCTCCAGAATTGCACACCATACTCCAAATGAGGTCGCACCAAAGACTTATACAGAGGCATTATCACCTCCTTTTTTCTGCTAGCCATTCCTCTCCGTATGCACCAAAGCAGCATCCTTCTAGCTTTTGCCGTCGCCTTTTCTACCTGTTTAGATACTTTAAGATCATCAGATACAACCACGCCTAGGTCCCGCTCTTCTTTAGTGGACAAAAGTACTTCACCTCCTATACTGTATTGCTTCCTTGGATTGCTGCAGCCCAAATGTATGACCTTACATTTTTTAACATTAAATCCCAGCTGCCAAATTGTAGACCCTTCTTCAAGCTTAGCTAGATCCCTCCTCATGTTATCTACACCTTCCTGGGTGTCTACTCTATTGCAGATTTTGGTATCATCCGCAAAGAGGCAAACCTTACCCGAAAGCCCTTCCGCTATATCACTAACAAAGATGTTAAAAAGAATCGGACCAAGGACAGATCCCTGGGGCACACCACTGGTAACATCCTTCTCCTCAGAGTGAGCTCCATTTACTTGTACTCTGTCGTCTACCACCCAACCAATTTCTAACCCAAGCAGTAACTTTAGGGTCCATCCCTAGGGTGCTCAGTTTGTTTATAAGTCGCCTGTGAGGAACAGTGTCAAAGGCTTTACTGAAATCTAAATACACCACATCTAGAGCTCTCCCTCGGTCCAACTCCCTGGTCACCCAATCAAAGAAATCAGATTTGTCTGACAAGACCTGCCTCTGGTGAATCCATGCTGCCTCGGATCCTGTAATCCGCTGGACTCCAGAAACCTCACTATTTTCTCTTTCAGCAGTGTTTCCAATAATTTACTCAACACCGAAGTTAAACTAACCGGCCTGTAGTTTTCAACCACATCCTTACTTCCGCTTTTGTGTAAAGGCACCACATGAGCCTCTCTCCAGTCCTTTGGCACCACTCCCGACTCCAATGAGGCATTGAAAAGGTCAGTCAGTGGAGTTGCTAGAACGTCCCCAAGTTCCCTGAGTATTCTAGGGTGTATCCCATCTGGTCCCATCGCTTTGTCTACTTTAAGTTGAGCTAGTTTCTCACGAACACAGTCTTCTGAAAATTGTTCAAGATGTCCCTCGCTTCTGTTCTTATTTGTGGGTATTTTCTGAGGTCCTGCTCCTGATTCTTCATCTGTGAACACAGAACAAAAATATTTGTTAAGCAATTCCGCTTTATCCTTATCAGCTTCTACATATTCCCCCCCTGCACCCTTGAGTCTGACAATACCACTTTTGCTCTTCCTCTTCTCACTAATATATCTGAAAAATGTCTTATCCCCCCATTTTATTGCATTGGCTATTTCCTCCTCCTTTTGAATCTTTGCCTTCTTGACTACTTTGCTAGCTTCTCTAAGTTTTTCCAAATACAGATGCCTGTCTTCCTCTCTCTGTGATCTCTTGTATTTCATGAAGGCCTCCCTCTTTTTCTTCACTTTTTCAGCTACTTCCTTCGAAAACCATAGTGGTCTCCTTTTCCTTTTGCCTTTATTTACCATTTTAACAAAAAGGTTGGTTGCCCTTAAAATACCCCCTTTCAATTTTGCCCACTGTTTTTCTACATCCCCCAGCTGTTCCCAACCCACTAACGACTCCCTGAGGTATTGGCCCATCTTCGCAAAGTTAGTCTTCCTAAAGTCTAAGATCCTCACCTTGGAATGGATTCTAACAGCCCTAGTCCTAATACTGAACCACACCATCTGGTGATCACTGAAAAATGATCTCCCACTACAACATCAGAAACACTTTCACCATTGGTAAGCACCAAGTCCAGTATGGCCCCTTCACGTGTGGGGTCTGTTACCAATTGCCTGAATAGTTCTCCCTGTAGAGAATCTAGGATCTCCTTACTTCTAAATGATACTGCAGCAGGAATGTGCCAATCAACATCTAGCATATTGAAATCTCCTATCAGTAGCACTTCCCCTTTCCTAGCAATGCTGCGTATGTCTTCAATTAACTCTGTCCACCTCTTTCTCTTGTGAGGGAGGTCTGTATATCACACCAATGCAAATAGATTTCTCTTTCCCTCTTTCTAGTTTAACCCACAATGCCTCCTCTCCCCCTTTTAAGCTCTGTAATTCCAAAGCTTTAATAGTTGTTTTTACATATAGTGCCACTCCTCCCCTTCTTCCTACCCTGTCCTTTCTGAATAAAGTATAGCCAGGTATAGTTACATCCCAGTCATGGTTTTCTGTGAACCATGTTTCTGTAACTGCCACTAAATCCAAGTCAGCCACTCCCACCAAAGCTTCAACTTCAGGGATCTTATTTCCCATGCTACGGGTATTAATACACACTGCTTTCCATATGTTACCCCTGTTACCCATTTCCATAAAGGTATTTAATGTATCACCTACCTGGGGGCTTTCACTTACCTGGGGGCTTTCTTCACCCATCCCCAACAAATCTAGTTTAAAGCCCTCTTCAGTAGGTTAGCCAGTCTACTACCGAAGATGCGTTGACCTTTCTTGGACAGATGGATGCCATCTCTGCTCTGCAACCCTTGGAACAGCATCCCATGGTCTAGGAAACCAAAACGCTCTCGATGACACCATCCACGCAGCCATGCATTCATCTCCAGGATGCGAACCTCTCTGCCTTGGCCTTTACCCTCAACAGGGAGGATTGAAGAGAACACCACCTGTGCACCTAACTGCTTCACCCTCTGTCCCAGAGCCATGAAGTCACTTTTGATACGTTCCGAGGTATACCTGGCAGTATCATTTTTTCCAAAATGGATTAGCAACATTGGGTAATAGTCAGTGGGCTTGATGAGTCTCAGCAAACTCTCCGTAACATCTTGGATTTTGGCACCAGGCAGACAGCATACCTCTCTGGACATCAAGTCTGGTCGGCAGATGGACGCCTCAGTACCTTTCAGAAGAGAGTCTCCAACCACCACTACCCTTCGTTTCCTTCTGGTCACTGATTCAGCAACTTTGGGGTACTTGAACTCTGGTTCTTCCCTTTCCAGGGATGCTTTCACCTCCTCCACTTCCAGGGCTGCATAATGGTTCTTCAATTCAAGGGCTGGAGAAGTTGGATTGGTGATTTTGCAGGCCCTGGTGACTTGTGTCCAACCATCAACATTCTGTTGGCACCCATCTTCTCCTGTGCTGGAGAGCTTGGTTGCTGCAAGAAGCATCTCATCAATATACTTCTCACTGTCTTGAATGCTCCTCAGCCTCGCCACCTCCTCTCTGAGTTCCTCCACTTGTTTCCTCAGAGCTTCAGCATGCAGGCATCCTGCACATGGAACCGGTCCTTCAACTGGCATTAGGACCTCTGTCTGGACCGAGGCAGAAGCTGTAACGGGGGCAACAGCTTTAGCAATACGATTTTTCCCAGCCATTGTTCTGTTCGTGGAGCTTAGGTATCTGTTAAAGCAAAAGAGAGAGATCTACCAAGTACCAGCCGGTTTCGCAGCTGTCCTTTCAGAGAAAAAGCAGTTAAATCTCTTTAATTATACTCAAAATGTGCTGGTCCAATTCTGTGTGATCTGTTAAAGGGGGAGGTGCCCTATAAAGCAAGACTGCTCACTAGGGGTGGGTAGGGAGGGAACTAACACCTGATTAGGTGTTAGAAGTTTCTAAACCTGAGGAGGTTACTGGAGTTCAGCAACCTACTGTGCTCAAGGAAAGTTCCCCTAAAGCACCAAAAGAAAGTAACCTTGCTTTAAAAAATATACAAAAAACCCTTAAGAGCTCCCAGTCAGAGAGCTAGCAATGTAATATAATAAAACAAACAAACCCTCAAATCCTTACTGTTTGTTGATCTGTGGAGCCCTGGTAGGAAAGTCTCAACAGGGCAGGGCACTGGAGCCTTTTATGCAGGCTTCAACTGCACTCAGGAAACAGGCCCACTAACTCCTGATTATGTGGCTAGCAGTTTCTAAACCCGAGGAGGTTACTGGAGTTCAGCAACCTACTGTGCTCAAGGAAAGTTCCCCTAAAGCACCAAAAGAAAGTAACCTTGCTTTAAAAAGTAGCCGCTCTACAAATTTCCACAGGCGACACCAAACTGTGCTCTGCCCATGACGCTGCTTGCGCTCTAGTAGAATGAGCTTGTAACCCAGCTGAAACCGGTCTACCAGACAACAGATATGCCAAAGCAATCGTCTCTCTAATCCATCTAGAAATAGAGACCTTCGCTGCCGCCTCCCCTTTAAGGGAGCCCCCGAACAAAATGGAGACGGTCGGATTTGCGAAAACTCTGAAACTTTCAAATACTGCCGCAACATGCGTTTCAAATCCAAACGCTGCAATCCTCGGTCCGCTGTGTCTCCTTCTAATGAACCCAGCACCGGGAGAGACAGTCTGATTTAAATGAAACTGAGAAACTACCTTTGGTAAAAAGGAGGGCACAGGCCTGAGCACCACCTTTTCCCTTGAAATAGTCAAAAACAGTTCTCTACACGAAAACGCCTGCAACTCTGAAATCCTCCTTGCCGAACAAATGGCCAC
Organism: Ichthyophis bannanicus; assembly: GCA_033557465.1. Lineage (NCBI taxonomy): Eukaryota > Metazoa > Chordata > Amphibia > Gymnophiona > Ichthyophiidae > Ichthyophis > Ichthyophis bannanicus. The sequence continues at coordinate 473,566,173 of CM066033.1, read as the reverse complement.
CAAAAACACCATCTTTAACGTCAAATCCTTTACAGATGCCTGATGCAAGGGTTCAAAGGGCGCCCTAGCCAGAGCTCCCAAAACTGAATTAAGATCCCACGGAGGGACGACGACTCTACGAGAAGGATGCAGCCTTGTTACTGCTTTGAGAAAATGCAACACGTCGGCATGCTGCCCCAGCGCTACGCCCTGCACCTTGCCTCTATAACAAGCCAGTGCCGCTAACTGCACTCTCAATGAGTTGGCCGTCAGGCCCTTTTCAAAGCCTTCCTGTAGAAAGCTTAGAACCACTGGAACGGACACCGTCGCCGCACGCACTTGCCTCCGCGAGCACCAATTTTCAAATATCTGCCAGATGCAAACATAGGCCAGTGATGTCTATGTCTTCCGCGCTTTAAGCAAAGTCACAATGACTGCTCCAGAGTAACCCTTTCTCTTTAGCCGCGACCTTTCAATGGCCAAACCATAAGCGAGAACTGATCCACATGGGGCATCCGTAGAGGCCCTTGAACTAGTAGACTTTGACGCTGGCAGCCTCCAAGGTTCTCCGTCGAGTAACTGAATGAGATCGGCGTACCACGGATGTCGTGGCCAGTCTGGAGCCACCAGCAATACTCTCCCCCGATGGGCCTCGATCCACTGCACCACTCGGCCTATGAACACCCACGGCAGGAACATAGAGGAGACCAGACACCGGCCACCGTTGCAGTAGTTAATCGATCCCCTCCGACATTCTTTCTCGCCGTCTGAAGAAACGACTGGCCTTCGCTGAGTGGAAGGTTGCCATGAGATCAATGATTGGCGGCCCCCACCTGTGCACCACTTGCGCAAACACCTCCGGATGCAATTCCCATTCTCTGGCATACACCTGAACTCTGCTGAGAAAATCCGCTGTCACATTGTCCTTTCCCGCAATGTGCACTGCTGAAATCGATGCCAGTCGCTGCTCCACCCAGGCAACAGCCCCTCTGCCTCCTCTTCCATGGCCGTACTTCTTGTACAGCCCGACCCTGCACAGTCGCTTCGAACGCTTGCAATGCTAATGTCACCGCTCTGAGCTTCAACCTGTTGATCGACCACATGCTCTCCTGAGTTGATCACAGCCCCTGCGTGAAGCGCTCCCCGCAATGCGCCCCCCACCCCACAAGGCTGGCATCTGTCAACAAGGGCAGCCACTCCGCCTGCTCCAGAGGCATCCCGGCACTCAACGACTCCGGAACCAACCATAATGTCAACGCTCGCCTGACTTTGAGAGGGCAGGGCAGCCGCCTGCTCAGCGAATCGGACTGATGAGACCAACGGTGAAGTAATGCCCGCTGTAGCGGACGCATGTGAAACCGGGCCCAAGGTACCGCTTCCAATGTCACCGCCATGGTTCCCAACACGCGGAGATAAATCCAGGCTGAAGGCACTGGAGTGGCCCTGAACAGGCAGACCACTTGACGCAGGACACGACAATCTAGCAGAAACACTGCTCCCTCCCGAGTATCAAATTGTATCCTGAGGTACTCGAGACTCTGGGACGGTATAAGATGACTTTTGCTCGCATTGACTACCCAACTGAGCCTCTCCAAGAACGTCACCACCTTGTCTGTGACTTGCACACTCTTGGACTTGGACTTTGCCTGAATTAACCAATTGTCTAGATAGGGATGAACCAGAATTCCCTGCTTTCGTAATGCCGCAGCTACTACTTCCATGATCTTGGTGAACGTCTGCGGTGCCGTCGCCAGACCGAAGGGTAACGCCTGGAACTGAAAGTGCCCCCACAGCACAACAAAGCGTAGGAACCTCTGATGTTCTGCCCTGATTGGAATGTGTAAATACGCCTCCGTAAGATCAAGGGATGTCAAGTACTCTCCTTGGCGCACTGCCACAATGACGGACGGCAGCGTTTCCATTCTGAAATGTGGCACCCGCAGACATGGGTTCACTCCTTTTAAATCCAAGATTGGACGAAGAGAACCATCCTCCTTTGGTATCACAAAATAAATTGAGTATCGACCCCTGCCGTAATCGTCCTTGGGAACTGGGATGACCGCTCCTAAGCTCAACAGCCGGTTCAGAGTGGAGCGGACCACCAGGACTTTCTGCTGTCCCTTACAGGGCGACCGCACAAACGAATCCCTAACGGGCCTTGCGAACTCCAGTGCATAGCCCTCCCGGATTATTTCTAACACCCACTAGTCAGATGTTATTTGGGTCCAGGCAGGAAGAAAGTTCCGAAGCTGCCCACCTATCGGCAAGCTTCCTGCCGGGACCCCCCTCGCTTCATTTTGGTTTTCGAGTGACTCCTGCGGTCGCCACCGCAAAACCTCTACCTGCCCCTCTAAACCCCCGAAACCCCCGGGTCCGAGAAGCAAATCTTCCTCTTTGGAATCCACCCAAGCGAGAAGTCTCACTCTCCGCCCTCTTCTTCAACATCTATATGCAGCCTATCTGCTCCATCATTAGATCCTTCGGTGTAAACTGCCTAATTTAAGATGACTTCCTCATCTTCACCCCAATACATACTGATCACCCAGATGTATCCCGCTTGACCTCATGCTTCAACGCTTTCACAGACTGGTTACACTCCCAGAAGCTCAAAATAAACCTTAAAAAGACGGGTGTACTCTTCATTAGCAGAGACCCAGCATTCACCCCACCCCCTTCTTTGAAAGTATGAGATGCCGAACTTCTCACGAAGACAATGATTCGTTACCTTGGAGTAACGCTCGACCAACATCTTAACCTAAACGCCCAGATAAGCAATATTTCAAAAGCAATCTACCACAAAATCCGGATGCTACGTCACATCAGACCTCTACTTGAGCCAAATGACTTTCGAACAGTATTCCAGTCACTGGTGATGCCCCACTTCGACTATGCGAACTCCATTCTCCACGGCCTTCCAAAATGCACTCTACAACCTTTGCAGCTGGCAATGAACACAGCAGCCCGAACTCTTCACCAAGCCTCTAGAAGGGATCACATCACCCCCATCCTGAAAGCACTACATTGGCTCCCAGTACGCTACAGGATCACCTTCAAGATATTAACAATAACATTCAAAGCCATCAACAATTGTACTGCTAGCGCCCTCTCTGAACTTATCCAACTCACCCCCCCCCCCAACAGACTAAGACGATCTACCGCCACCAACTCCCTAATAATCCCGAAAACCATCACCAAATGCACCAAAGCCTCTAGAGACCGCGCCTTTGCTCTATCCGCACCTTCATGCTGGAACAACTTACCAACCAACATCCGTGCCATAAACAACCTCCACCAATTCAGAAAGGCATTGAAGCACCACCTCTTCCTTCAATGCTTTCCCAACTCAGACATCACGTAGCTACACCTCACCCTACCCAACATCCACTGAGCAGACACCCCAATTCACACCCTCCTACCCTCCAACCCCCCTTTCTCGGTTAGTCTCCTGACCGACCTTGATCCTGCACTTCATAGAGACTGTTAATTAACGTGCATAGACATATTGTAAGTGATGTACATAGTTCTACTTGTTCTCCAGGTTCTGATTTCCTTGTTTTACTGTAAGTCCAATGTAACCCCACACTGGACATTTGTGTTATCTGGAAACCGCGCTGAGGTAAAATAGTGCGGTATATAAAAAATGCTAAAAATGCTAAATAAAGTCTGAAACCTCCGAAAATCTCTAAAGGCACCCCTAAAGGCCGCCGCGGGCTTCCCCTGCTTTGGTTTATCCTCAGGCAGGCACCCACCTTTAGACTCCCCTAACTCCTTTATCAACTTGTCGAGGTCCTCCCCGAACAAATCTACCTTTGAAAGGGAGCTTACCGAGACGACCCTTAGAAGAGCCGTCTGCTGCCCAATTTCTCAACCACAGGGATCTGCGGACGGCCACGAGCGACGCCATACTATTAGCGAGGGCCCTGATCAAGTCATAATGAACATCTGACAAATAAGCCGAACCCGACTCTATGCGATCCAGCTCTCTCAGACCCTCTTGCTCCGAGTAGCCTGCCACAACCGCTGCGACCATCGTAGACATGCTCTTGCCACCCAAGTCCCACAAATGGAAGCTTGTAATAACGACAACACATTGGCGTCAAAGGATTGCTTCAACACATCCAACTTCCTATCCTGTGCATCTTTTAGGGCTGAACTACCTTCCACCGGAATAGTGGTTTTCTTGGTCACCGCCGACACCGCTGCATCAATCTTTGGAGACCAAAACCTCTCCTTGCCCTTATTAGTCAAGGGATACAGCTTATTCATAATTTTAACTCCTCTGAGCCCTACCTCCGGTTGATCCCACTCATCCTGTATCATCCGGTCTACCATCTTGTGCACGGGAGAGACAACCTGCGTTTGTCTCACCGCCTGAATAATGGGATCTTCACCGTTGTCTTCCTCCACGGGGTGTTCCGTAGCCAGCTTTAGCGTCTGAAGAGATTCCGTGATAAGTGCTGTCAACTCCTCTTTCCGGAACACCCTAATAATCTTCGCCTGATCCTCCGGCTCAGGGATCTCTCCTTCCTCCAATTCTTCCTCTCCGCCGTCCAGGTCAAGCTCATTTTCCTCCGACTCCAGTCCCTCCAACTCCGAAAGCGAAGGCTCCCGAGTCCTGGCTTGTTTTGGTGGTCCCGAGGCACTGGCTCCCACATCAGACGGTCCTAGTTGTTGCAGTGTCGCAGACAGAGGCAAAGATTCCAGCAATTTCCCCTGCTGCCTTAAGCAGAACGCCTGATGCATAATTAAGACAATCAGGACAGAAATCCCCAGGCTGCGGCCCCAAGACCAGCAGGCCCCCGGGACAGACCAACCAGCGACTCAAGACCGGACCCTGGAGGATTGGTCAGCAGAACCTCTCCATCTGCTCCCGCTCAGGAACCCTGAAGGTCCCACCCCACCTTGACCTCCATCTGCTGTTCCACGCTGGTCGAGACTGCCATACCACCCCAGCAGATCCCGGAGTCTGCGATAGCGCCTCTACGGGTGCCGCAGACTACACATTGAGGCCGCAAAGACATCGCCTACAGCCCCTCCCAATGCCCTCAAGAACCTACTACCAGGGATTAAAAAGGGACACCGGGTAAATCTGCCTTCCAATGTGTCTTTTTTTTCTTTTTCTTTTTTTTTTTTTTTTTTTTAAAGGTAGACAAGACTGCCAAAAAAATATAGACCTGGCATCCCCTTTACCAAAGGTCTAAATGTTCCTGAATGCGATCCAGAACCCCCACCTGACCTGCTTGGTCAGGGAGGAGCAGTGCTAACAAAAACCATGAAATGCAAAGTAACCAAAGGCAGAACAGTGAAAAACAATGAAAAATAATGCAACTAGTGAAATAAAATGAAATCGGGAGGGAGCAACGGCTCCAAACGGTGAGCTATGCGATCCCCAACCCAGCGGCGTGTCACGCGATAAACACGCTGATAAAATGGCCGCCGCTACCTGCCTGAAAACAAAAAAGGCGCCAAAATTACCAAGCCCCGCCGAGCGCTTCAGGCGTGCTCCCGCTCTCAGCCCGCTCCCCAGCTCCTACTTACAGTGTATGCTATGGCAGCACTTTGATTGATGCTTCAGCACCACGGTGCTGCAGTCCACCAGACTCTGCTCAGCGGGAGGGTGATCACAGAGCCGTCGGGCCAACCACCCATTAGTAAAAACTCAGCGTCTGTAAACGCACGACAACTCCGAACTGCCTCAGACACAGACTGCTGCCCTACTACTGCAGTGCTCTCCCCCGTACTGGCAAGGGGGAGAGATCTGCGACGGGACTGAATTTAAGCATGAAAGGATAGGCAGGAGCAGGCACAAGAACCCGCTGTAATTCCTCCCCCCCCCCCCCCATCCTTTAAAAAAAAAAAAAAAGATAGGTCCCAAATCAAGAAAAAGTTAGACCAAATCAATTCAAAAATTTAGCCAAACCCTATTCTAACCGCTCCTCAGGTGAGCACAGCACCTAGGCTCACTACATCCTCCTGCTGCATGGAGACTGGACACACTGAGGATGATGGGAGACACCAGCAGACTACATCCAGTGATGTCACGTTTTTGTGACATGCCTAGTCTCTCAGCTGCAGGAGGAGGTGCACAACCCAGAGGTGGAGGACTAAACTGGAGGACCGATAAGGAAATGTAATTTGGAGGCTGCATCAGCAAACCAATTGCAAAGCCAGATCCACTGCCTAGTCACAACCACTGATGCCACAGACAGAGAAGATCCTGCTCAAGTCAGAGAAGGCATCCACAACCTATGCGTGCCAGATTCTAGACTGTCCAGTAGCTGATGAATCTAAAGCAGAAGCGCTCTGGACATCAGAGTCACAGATAAGGCTGCTAGGAGCTCAAGACCAATGCCACCTTCCCATCATGAGAATCCTTGAACACAGCACCACTTTCTACCAGAATAGTAGTGCATTTGGTCACCACCGTTATGAGGGCACCCACCCCAAGGAGCCCAAAGAAATGATTCAGCTTGCCCTGGGAAGAAGATACAATAGTCTGAGCTTTGGTCACTCAAGAGATTAGGAACTGCTGCATGGACTCAGGCAATTAAAAGAAGTCAGGACACCCGATATCTTGCAAAACATAGGCCCATTTGATATGCCGATATTGGGTCAGGAACCACGATGTGTAAGGAAGCAATGGCATCCTGACCTCAAACTCCTGAAAAGGGAGTTGCCAAACAAGAAAGGACTGAAAACAGTCCATGAGCCGTCTCAGTAGCTGCTGCTGTTCAAAACTATCAGAAAAGAAACCATGAAGTCTTGAGGACGATTACCAATGAAAACCTGTGTCTCTGTGCTCCTGATCTCCAATGCCTGGCTAAATCCAGAGGGGTCCTGTAGGTGGGAAGGGCATACAGGGCTCCAAGGAGGTTCCAGCACCAGCATGGGGCCCTCCATGGGGAGGGGGATCCTGACTGCCTGAAAAATCAGGCTCAGGGTGTCCCCCCATCACAGGTGGCGGCCAAAAGAGCCCACCACAGAGATGACCCAACGAGAGCCACAGAAAGCACAACACCTGGCCCCAGGCATGCGTCAAGGGTCTACACGGCAAAGAAGAGATCTGCAGAGTGAAAAAAGGCAAAAAAACTGACAAAAAATAACAGGCTGCAAAAAAGATCTGGTGGAAAAAAATGACAATGGGCCAGGAAAAAACACACAACAAAACACACTACAATGGCAAAATGGGCAACTCAAAGGGAATCCCAGCACCCAACAAGCCAGTTGGGAAACCCAAGCAAGGCTTCCCCAGCTGCCTGAGAAAGCCTGACATTTTTTTTGTTTTTTTAAATTTGAAGCCACTTTATTCAGCAGCAAGAGAATGTAATGCGGAAGTAATGCGCAGAGAAAAAGCAGTAGGAAATTGGGATTATTAAAAAAAAAATTCCCCCCCAAAAAATCTAGCAAGCAAATAGCAAGATTGCTTACCTACAATGAAGGTTCTCTGTGGACAACAGGAGAATAGAGCCACATACCTGGTGATGTCACCCACGTCACTCCAAGCCAGATCATTTTACTTTTCCAAAAGCTCAGGAGCTCCCATAGGTGCCATTCCTCCTGGTAAATAATATAGCATTAAGAGACAGAGGAAGGGGGATGGGTTATGTCGCTCTATTCTCCTGCTATCCATTTCAGGTACGCAATCTCACTTTCTCCATGGGCAAGCAGGATCAAAAATAACCACATACCTGGGTGATTCCAAAGCTGAGGGCTGGTAGCGTTGAAGCTACAGGGTAACCTATTTAAGATTAATAAGAGAAAATATTTTTCACTCGTGTAATCAAACTCTGGAATTTGTTACCGGAGGATGTAGTAAAAGCAGTTAGTGCAGCTGGGTTTAAAAAAAGGTTTGGACAAGTTCCTGGAGGATAGGTCCATAAACCATTATTAAAAGAGACCCAGGATATCACTGCTTGACCCAATACAAGCATTTTGGAACCTGTGTCTTTTGGGGAACTGCTAGGTACTTATGAGCTAGATTGGCCACTTTTGGAAACAGGATACTGGGCTTGATGGATGGATGGACCTTGGTCTGACATATCTTATGTTCTTAATATGCAGTGACCTGGTGGTGGGGGGTGGGGGCTGTCTCTACAAGAAGAAACATCCAAAGCATAATGCCTAATAAAAGTGTGAGCAGAAGATCATGCTACTGCTTTATATATGACCAGAGGAGAAGCAGGCCAAAGGTTCGCAACAGTGGTAGACTTGGAGCACAATCTATGAATGGAGACTTGTCCTGACAAAGGCTTCCAGCTTGTAGATAGCAAAAAAAAAAAAAAAAATCATACAGTCCGCTATCCAATTGGGATTGTTTGGTAACTGCACGTCCTGTACGATTCTTTTTCATCTCAGAGCACACTGACAAGGCACTAAAATTGTCAAGACACACCATCAGTTTTTTTTAAGGATATATTTTATCATTTAAAAAATGAGCATTAAGATCGTGTTTAAAGTTCAATAGCTAAAATTGTAATCATTGTGTTATTTGAAAAAAAAAAAAATCTGTACTTGGTGATGATTCATGTCTCTTGTCTGATGGCGGATGGTTGGCATACCCTCAAGCCCTCCCTGTCCAGTGTTTGAAGCTAAAACTGTTCTTGTTCTTCACTGTGCTCATAGCAGAGAAACCAGCCTCACAGATAAAGCATTTCTTCCTTTTTCAACATCTTAATCGCCACCTTTGTGATGAGGTATTCTTCTCAGAGAGACTACCAGAATGGCTTCTAGGTCTGCAGGATGAACACCTGTTCATTACCTTCTGATTTGCTGAGAACACCTTGGACTGTTTGTGCCCTGTTTACCTGGTGTCTGCTACCTGATCTGTCTGCAAGACAGACACACTACGTGCGTGCAAGGCCATTCTCCTAAGGACTGAGATAAGACTTTCACAGATGCCTTCGATTACGTGTTCTCCCATGGCTCGCCTCCGAAAGAGCTGTAGCCTATGTTATCTAACCTAGCTGCCTCTTTGGACCTGTGCTGCTCCAGCGACTTATCGGACCTCAGCCACCAGAGTACCAGCAGGAGCTAAAGTACAGTCTTATTTCTCCTCTCCGGAAGGGCAATGGTTAGTTAGACACATTTCATAACTCTTCCCAGTGCAGAACGAATCAGTGACTTCTATTTGCTAATCAGTGATTTATCACTTTGTCTAACTATAATTGTGTGCCGTAACAATTTGCTACCTCATGTTTCTAATTATGTATCCTTAGATATATGTCTGTATATTTTTCTAGACACACACACACACAAGACTTCTTCCGTGGCTCATTACCAGCACACTCATAGAACTTCGTGCTGGGTATTAGTAGCTAATTTCCCCTGGACATAACTGAGATCCTAACTTATCTTTGTGCGCTACTAATAATCCCTACAGGAGCATTCCCGCACAGGCTCAGTCGGTACCGACGTTACCCATATGTGAAGACTACATTCCTGCTTGTTCCTGGAGATAGACCAGTATGGTCTATTTAGTCTGCCCAACAAGGCAGCAAGAGTAGGTGCACTTGCCGCTCCGTGCAGGTCACCTCTCTCCATGCAGATTTGTCTGACAAGACCTGCCTCTGGTGAATCCATGCTGCCTCAGATCCTGCAATCCAATGGATTTCAGAAACCTCACTATTCTCTGTTTAGTAGCCTTTCGAATCATTTACTAGCCACAGAGATTAGACTAACTGGCTTCTAGTTCTCATCTCATCCTTATGTCCGCTTTTGTGTAAAGGGACCACATGCGCCTTTCTCTAGTCCTCTGGTACATTCTGAGGATATGTACTATATTATAGAAGCTCGTTTGAATGTGAGATTGTATTATTGTATGAATGGAATATGTCCTTTCATATGTTTGGCTTTCTTTTTTGTAATATTGTAAAAAACTTATAAATATAACAAAAGAAAAAAAAAAAGAAGTCCAGCAACAGAGCAAGTCAAAGTATCATAGGCATGAGATACACCAAAGGGCAAATCCTCAGGCATAAGACTTGCAAGTAGATAGATTGCTGGAAGTCAAGAGAACCTATGCACATTCTTGGAGACAGGCAAAGCAGAAATTAGTGAGCTTTCAAGATCCATGCCATCAGAGAGAGAGAGACTTGACCTTCTCCAGAGTAAGGAGAGTTGGGCGAGCTCCCAGGAGGATCAGCTTCTGCTAGGTCAAATTGACAAGCCATGGAAACCAAAGCTTTTGTGGCCAATAGGGGTTAATGATCTGGGTCTTGTCAGAGGATTTTCAGAACCACTCTTGACAGAAGAGGAAATGGTGGGAAGGCTTAGGAAAGATCCTAAGTCCACTGAAGGAGAACGGCATTGTTAGAAAATCAGTGTTCGGCTGGTGTTTTCAAAACAAGAGAAAGCTCCTATGTGATTCTGCTGGGATGCAAACAAATCCATATTGGGCATGCTCCATTTCTTGAAAAATTGGAGCACTCTCATTCAGAGACTATTCATGAGGGTTCAAACAACAACTCGTCTGCAAGCTGGTTCTGATCTCCAGGAAGATAAACTGCCTGTAGTGTTGCAGACATGTGAAAGGAGAGGTCCCAAATGCAGACAGCTTTGCGATACAGAAGCACAGAACCCAAGTCATCTTGCTTATTCATGTAAAACATTGCAAAATGGTTGTTGGTCTGGATCAGAATGATCTTTCCTACAAGCCATAGGCAAAAAGCATGGCACGTGTGGAAAATGTCTCAAAACTCCAAAACACCAATATGAAATCTGCTTTCTCGGCTTGTCCATCAACCTTGAGTAGATAGGTGGGCAAGGTACGCTCCCCAGCCCGAAGTAGAAATGTCAGTTGTCAACACTAGGTGATGAAATGGAGGCTGAAAGGGAGAACCGTTGGCCAGATTCAGAAATCACTCCACCAGCACCGAGAACAGCACATCAGACTTTAATTCAGACTTGCATTTACAATAGACGACAGAGTTGAGTCCATTGGTATTTTAAGTACCACTGTAGAGGCTGAGTGGAGGAGTATCCAAATGGTTAAAGCACTGACTTGGTAACCAAGAGACCAGAGTGTGATTCCCACTAGCACTCTGTGGCCTTGGGCAAGTCACTTAACCCTCCATTGCCTTGGAAGAAAGGCCTGGCAATCTACTTCCAGTCATGCTGCTACTACTATTACTACTAATCATTTGTAACATGCTACAAGGCTTAACAATGCTGTACAGACACATGTAAGAGATGGTCCCTGCTCATCAGAATTTACAATCTAGTCAAGAAAGGCAACACAACAGCTGAAAACAAGGATATATCTAGGGGAATGGTAAGGAATCACATAGGAGATTAAGCAGATGAGGATCCAAAAGCAGTCTCAAGAAAACCAAGATGATGCTGGGTCACCAGGAGTCAGCATTGACTCAAAGACACAGAGTGCATTTTTGCAGAGGCTGCATCCTTAGTCTTGCTAAAGGATGGACATGGATCGCAGCAGACATATGAGACAATGTGAAGGATGAAGCAAACTGGAGCAAAATGTCATGTGGCCAGATAGAGAGAGCGAGTTTAGGGCCAAGCGTTGATCTTCAGGAAGGGGAAAAAACCCAAACCTTTGCTTAATTGGGTTTGTAGTCATGCTCCTATAAACTAAAGAACCTGGGAAGGAAAAAAAAGGCAGATTTCTTGAAATCGATGAGAAACTCCAATTTGTTCATGGTGCTTCCAGCAACCTGGGAGGAACCTCTTGCCTCTTCCTGAGACTATGCAGAGAAGAACATCGTCCATGCAGGGAAACACACACAGGCCTGGGAGCTAAGGAAAGGCTTTAGGGCAGTATTTAACTCAAAATGCTGGTCCCTGAATGTGAAGCAGAGAAATTTCCAATGCTTCTGAAAACTGCAATGTGCCTATAAGCATCTTTCAAATCCAGGGATATAAGACAATTGCCCTTGCGAAGCAGTGGCAGTATAGTCCCAAGGGAAACATCTTGAACTTTTCCCTTTTCAAAAGACAATTCAGGCCTCAGAGCGATAATCGGGCAAAGGCCATCTGAATTTTTTTTGGGGGGGATGAGGAAGTATCTGGAATAATATCTGAAACCTCAGTCCTGTAAGGGGACCAACTCTTATGCCACACACCTGGAGAAGGACCTGAATCTCCTGGTCAAGTTAGGAAGATGGTAATAAGGGTGTTTGAAAAGAGACTCCATTGAAAGTTGAGCCTGTAACCGCGGAATATAATGCTCTGCACCCAATGGCCCAAAATGATGGCTTGCCAAGCTAAACAGGAAATACCAAAGCCACCCCCCCCCCCCCACCTTTACAGGCAAGGTGTCAAAAACCTGGCAGTGGATTTTGAGCAGATGATGAAGCAGAAACAACCTGATTTCTATTTCTTTGATGAAGACATGGAGCATATACTGGCAATGGTTTCTTCTGTGGCAGAAGACAAGTATACGGTTGATATCACCTATGACAGTAGGGAAGCTGAACAAAGTGAGATGGATAGTGCCTCCAGTAATAAGGAACTGGAGACTTGCTCGGGGATATATACTGATCTCAAGGTTGGTCTGAAAGCTCCCTTACTATGGAAGGGTTATCCTTCATGTCCAAGTCACTATCTCTAACTTTCTCACCAAAAAGACCGTCACCAAGAGGCATCTGCTAGCCTATCATGCAAGTCTTCGCAAATTACAGAGGCACACAACCATGACATCCTGCAAGCTCCAACAGCCAAGTGGCCAAGTTATCTTGAGGCACAATAGGAGAGTGGCTCTGAAGATCTAGCATGTCAGAGGACTTTTGCTGTTTAGCACTTTCAGAGACCTTTAATTGATCTGACAGAGCACAGACTTTTAGAGGAAAGGGCTCCTTTATTTTCATTAAGTGAAGGCTCATTATGCTTCAGCTTCTGGGTCCACTTCGATTTACGCCATCTGAGAGACTCTAGATATCTGAACTGGGTCCTTTAGGAGAACAGCCACAGTATTAAGAGATTTTGGAACCAAGGCTGTTGCTGCCTTAATATGGTCAGCCAGTGCTTTGTCAGCCATGAGTTTTCTTTCTAAAAACTCGTCTATTATTTTTTTTAGTTCATTGCACGAAAAGCTGAATCACACACATCTGGAGAGTAGAGTCGAAACATACCAGGGAAGAATGGCATGCTGAGGAGGTCCACACACAGATCTCCTAGCTTTTTGGAAGCTAAGCATTCCAGCTCAGAACGATGTAGGAATACATGGCTATTTGTTTTCCTGCTTGTCCACAGAGAAAAAGAGCAGCAAGAGGAAAGGGGGTCTGGGCTCAACTTACCAGCCCCCCCCCTTGGGGGGGCCCAGTGGGGTCCTCCTGTTCCTCTCAAGCCCACCAGCGCTAGAACCCATGGGAAATGGCACTGGACACAGGGTGGTTGCCAGCTCAAGGAGAAAGGGGCGTATCCGCACTCCAAACACTAGGCCCACATATCTCAGTTACAGAAGCCACAGCACCATAATGTGGAGGTGTTGCCAGATCTCAAAGATTTCCTACCCAGAATGGGTTAAAAAATAGCCCAATAACCCACCCTTGGCCTCACCCTCTGCTTCCCAAATTGGCACTACATCAGATGTGACAACACCCACCTTGCCATATTCTCCCTGCCCTCCCCTTCCCAACTGATTGCCAGAGTCCAGCCAATCACTCTCACACTATCACATTTCACTGGTCATTTTTCAATATGCTGCTGTAGGACTTGACCATTGATATGCAGCCAAGGGCTGTGACCCTCTTTGAAGCTGGAGTTTGTCTTTTGGGAGAGGGGAAGATTCTCTTTTTTTTTCTCCCACCGCAGGTCTCACCCAAAGCAATTTTATTTATTTAACAAGTTTTTATATACCGCCCCTTCCAGAGATCAGGGACGGTTTACATAGAATTGAAAACATTTTACATTGAACAGAATAACTTATGTACAGTTAATATATGGAACTATCTTACAGGAAACTATGTGCAGTTTCAGCTTAACTATGTACAAGTTTGCAATAAGCTGTGGTATTCTTAATGAGGGATTGGGTCTAGGTGTGCCCGCATATCTGGAGGTTGGGCCATATTATGGGAACTTCCATAATTCTCACTGAACAGATATGTTTTGAGCTCTTTTCTGAACTGTAGGAGATCTTTAACTGATCTTAGGTTATCTGGGAGGGCATGCCACAATGCAGGAGCAACATACGAGAAGGCTCTGGCACTGGTACAGTGATTGGTGTTACAGATGTGGTTTGGTATAATGTATGTGTTTTGTGAGCAATGTGTTAAAAGTCTGGATTCCGTAAGGGATAATAGTAGGGAAGACAGGGGAGTTATGGATATTTTGTTATGGTGCTTGAATATGATCATCAAGTACTTGTATTTAATCCTTGCTCCAACTGGAAGCCAATGGAGGTTGCAGAGGATTGGGGTGATGTGATCAGTGTTGTGAGCTTTATATAAGATGCGTGCTGCCAAGTTCTGGGCTAGTTGTAGTTGGTGAATAGATTTCTTTGGTAATGCAAGAAAATAGCCCAAGAACCCGCAACCACTAAATTTTTCCCAAATTGGGCAGCAAAACCACGGAAATGGTGTGGATCAGGGAAGATAGGCCTATCTGCACCAGTCCAAACACCTTGCCATCTGCTGAATGCAAACAATACTGGCTTCCCTTGGTGTTGCACCAGTACTTATACAGTGATGACATCACTGAAAGTTATGTGACTATCTCCACCTGCTGGCAAGGGAGTGTAACCCACACTCCTGGACTGGTCTAGCAAGATAATCAAGGAGGAAATTATTTCCTGTTTTGGCTCTGGGACATTATGTCAAAAGCTGTTTTTCACCTATTTGTCATCCAATTACTTAATATGCACACAAATATAAACTCAGCTTATTCCTTTCTAAATGACAAACCACACTTATTTTCTCCATAATGAATCCCAGATAAAAATGTGTCCTTTTTTTGTAATAATGCTGAACAGAGTCAAGGTTGATGTGCTCATTTTCTGAATTGCTTAGAATTACTTAAATTGAAGCTATGATGTTACAGTTCTAAAGTTCAAAAGAAACAGCATTAAATAATTCTGCACCAGGGCCAGCCTTTGAGCAGGTGTACGCTGTGTGTGGGCAGTAAAGGAACCTCGCTCCTCTGGTCCTAACCCCCCCCTCCAATACAGAGAGGGAATGTTGAAGCCTGTGAGATTCTCCAACTCTGTGCATACTTGGAACAAAGGATGGATTGGGTTGGCAGGGAGAAACACAGCGTTTCTGGTTTGCGCATACTTGGCGCTACCAGTAGCAACCTGCTTGCCCTACAGTGCAAAGAGATTGGTCAACTCAGGAAAAGCAACTTAGCTGCATGATATCTGAATTCTCTTCTTCCCTTCCCCCTCAATTTGAAAATCAGGAAAAAGTATGGTCTTAGAATGTATATAAATGCCTCTTGGATTGCTGTGTTTTCAGCTATCTGAGCTTCTGGTCAAGTCACGAGTGTCTTCATTTGGCTCATGATTTAATTTAACCTTTTAGCACAAGCAAGCATAGGTCTATGGGCTTCTTTTAGTTTTATTAAGATATAGCCTTGAATTCTTATTCCATGCTGGTTGTACGAGGTAACCGCCCATCTGTCAACGTGTGAAAGTGCAGCACAGACAGCCCACAAGAATAGAGACAGCCAGAATCAAAGAGAAGAATCTACTACTGCTCTGTTAATATCTATGCTTTGTCGCATTCCTAGCCTCTTGCCATCTGTGCTCTCATTCCTACCCCTAACATACTTACAACTGCACCTTGCCCTCCACTCTCTCTTTCCCCCTGCCCCACTATTATGCAGCAGCTCTCAAACGCCTTTTTGCATGCCTCTCCAACTGACTCTGTCCCTTTCTGCCAAACTACACATTGCTAGCTTCCTCCCATTCGACTTCCCTTCCAACACTCACTTCACATCCTATTTTAATGTCCCTCATGCTGACACCAACTTTAATATTTTCCCTTACTTGACTGTCTTAACCCTGCACCCTCCCCCTCTCCAAATTCACCAATCTCCATTCCTACCAGGCGCACCACTCAGTTACCCCCCTGACACCACCAACTCCTGGCCCTTTCCTTCCCATTAACTGCTCCTCTTCAAGACTATGAACTCCATAGAGTTGGAAATGACAAAAAGTCTAATGCAAAAACAGATGGCTGAGAACAGGAAGGCCAGGGTTCAAATCCTACGTTTCGCAGCAATGCTCCTTGGGACAGTTAGCAAGTCACATCACCCCCAAGTACAGTTATGGTCAACAATACTGGCACCCTTGCATTTTAGGTATATCGTGTACAATATCTTGAAAAATAATTGGAAATATTACAACTGTAGGTCACTATTAAAATACTATTGATATGTTCAAAGGTATACAACAAAAATAAAACGTCCATACAACCTAAGAGTAATTTCTGAGAAAAAAAACACAAATTATGACCTGGACAGGATTAATGGCACCCTTCACTAATATTTGGTTGTACAACCCTTGGCTCCAAGAAATGTATGGAGGCTGTCATCATAGAAACATAGAAACATGACGACAGAAAAAGACCACATGGACTATCTAGTCTGTCCTGCCATATCAACAACTACAACAGTCCACTTTTTACCTTTAGAGATCCTCTGTGTTGGTCCCATGCTTTTTTGAATTCAGTTACTGTCCTCATCTCTACCACCTCCACTGGGAGACTAATCCATGGATCCACTACTCTTTCCGTAAAGAAATATTTCCGCATATCACTCCTGAATCTATCTCCCTTCACCCTCATCCCATGTCCCCTCATAGCAGAACTTGCTTTCAATTGAAAGAGGCTCTCTCCCTGAACATTTATGCCACGGAGGTATTTAAACATCTCAATCATATCACCTCTATCCCGCCTTTCCTCTAAGGTGTACATATTAAGATCCTTAAGTCTGTCCTCATATGCTTTATAATGAAGCCCACTAATCATTTTAGTAGCCACCCTCTGCACCGACTCCATCCTGTTCACATCCTTTTGAAGGTGCGGTCTCCAGAATTGCACACTATACTCCAAATGAGGTCGAACCAAAGACTTATACAGAGGCATTATCACCTCCTTTTTTCTGATAGCCATTCCTCTCTGTATGCACCCAAGTATCCTTCTAGCTTTTGCTGTCGCCTTTTCTACCTGTTTAGCTACTTTAAGATCATCAGACACAACCACGCCTAGGTCCCGCTCTTCTTTAGTGGACAAAAGTACTTCACCTCCTATACTGTATTGCTCCCTTGGATTGCTGCAGCCCAAATGCATGACCTTACATTTTTTAACATTAAATCCCAGCTGCCAAATTCTAGACCATTCTTCAAGCTTAGCTAGATCCCTCCTCATGTTATCTACACCTTCCGGGTGTCTACTCTATTGCAGATTTTGGTATCATCCGCAAAGAGGCAAACCTTACCCGACAGCCCTTCCGCTATATCACTAACAAAGATGTTAAAAAGAATCGGACCAAGGACAGATCCCTGGGGCACACCACTGGTAACATCCTTCTCCTCAGAGTGAGCTCCATTTACTTGTACTCTTTGTCGCCTCCCACCCAACCAATTTCTAACCCAAGCAGCAACTTTAGGGTCCATCCCTAGGGTGCTCAGTTTGTTTATAAGTCGCCTGTGAGGAACAGTGTCAAAGGCTTTACTGAAATCTAAATACACCACATCTAGAGCTCTCCCTCTGTCCAACTCCCTGGTCACCCAGTCAAAGAAATCAATCAGATTTGTCTGACAAGACCTGCCTCTGGTGAATCCATGCTGCCTCGGATCCTTTAATCCGCTGGACTCCAGAAATCTCACTATTTCTCTTTCAGCAGCGTTTCCAATAATTTACTCACCACCGAAGTTAAACTAACCTGCCTGTAGTTTTCAACCACATCCTTACTTCCGCTTTTGTGTAAAGGCACCACATGAGCCTCTCTCCAGTTCTTTGGCACCACTCCCGACTCCAACAAGGCATTGAAAAGGTCAGTCAGTAGAGTTGCTAGAACGTCCCCAAGTTCCCTCAGTATTCTAGGGTGTATCCCTTCCGGTTCCATTGCTTTGTCTACTTTAAGTTGAGCTAGTTTCTCATGAACACAGTCTTCTGAAAATTGTTCAAGATGTCCCTCGCTTCTGTTCCTATTTGTGGGTGTTTTCTGAGGTCCTGCTCCTGGTTCTTCATCTGTGAACACAGAACAAAAATATTTGTTAAGCAATTCCACTTTATCCTTATCAGTTTCTACATATTCCCCCCCTGCACCCTTGAATCTGACAATACCACTTTTGCCCTTCCTCTTCTCACTAATATATCTGAAAAATGTCTTATCCCCCCATATTATTGCATTGGCTATTTCCTCCTCCTTTTGAATCTTTGCCTTCTTGACTACTTTGCTAGCTTCTCTAAGTTTTTCCAAATACAGATGCCTGTCTTCCTCTCTGTGATCTCTTGTATTTCATGAAGGCCTCCCTCTTTTCCTTCACTTTTTCAGCTACTTCCTTCGAAAACCATCACTGCCATCCATAAAAGTTTCATATAACTACTACTACTACTGATCATTTGTATAGTGCTAAAAGGCATACGCAGCACTGTACAGACATATGCAAGACGGTTGCCGCTATCAGAGCCTACAATCTAGACAAGACAGATAGCACAGCAGCTAAGGACAAGGATACATCTAGGGGAATGGTAAGGAAACACACTGGAGACTAGGCAAATCAGAATTCAAAAGCGGCTTTGAAGAGGTTAGTTTTCTGCCTGGATTTGAAAAGGGCCAGAGATGAAGCCTGCCACAGAACATTTTCCCTGAAGGATTGTAGTTTCTCAAGGTGGTTTGGGTCCTCCTTGGCCTTTGCCCATTAAGACATTTTTTGTTCGGTAGCAGTTGAAACCACCATTCCAGTTTGCTCCAAGTCAGTCTTCAGCTCTTTGGCTGTTGTACCTGGTGTTTTTCCAACATTTCGCATTAACCTTTGAATACTTCTTGGATTAAATTATCCTCTTCCCACCATGTCCTGGGAGGTTGACAGTTTTATGAGCAGAAAATTTCTTAACATTGCAAACTGCAGACACAGGAATCCCAAGGTCTTTGGAGATGGCCTTGTACCCCTTTGATAATGGCTTTTCTGACAGTCTCAGGCAGCTCTAGTCTTCACCATTGTGAAAATGGAACAGGGAGTGAATGTGGCCATTTTTTTATATTTTATTTTTATTTAATTTTTAACAAAACACCAAGTATCCACTTGTTAAGAAAAAAGACAAAAGTCCACATAAAAATATACACAACAGGCAGAAAACATACAAAGAAATAATATAAAGACTAAATCCAACAAGCCCACAATATATAGGGGACCTACTTACACAATAAAAAGGAATTATAATCAACCCCAAAGGGAAAAAGGAAAATAAAGCAGAAACCTGAACACAGCAGCATATTATTCACAAGCATCTATATTTCAGGCAGACTCAGTGAACAACTTGCCTAGCATTTATAAAAGCCGGCAATTCAGAAGGCTGATAGAATCCATAATTAACAGAATTGTGTTTTAATAAGCACTTGCAAGGATATTTTAAAAAGAATAAGGCACCCAACAGCAAACAACATTTTTCAATAAAAGGAATTCCCTACTGTGTTTCTGGGTTTGTCTAGCAAGGTCCAGGAAGAACCTAACATTAAAGTTTAGAAAAGGAACCAATCTTCTTTTAAACAACAACTTAAGGATCCAATCTCTGCACAAGTCATTAATAAAGTTGCAGAAGACAATGATTCAGTCTGTGATTCTTCTAAGAGTCGAAACAAAAAGAAGAGCGTCCATGGGTGCAGATTCTCCCGATACATACTTCTTCCCCATTGGCAGGTAGTAAATACAGGACACTGGGGAAATTGCTTCCTTGGGCACTTGGGGAAATTGCTTCCTTGGGCACTTGCAAGACCTCCTTATGAAACATTTCCTGCGCTGAAACAGAGAATCTTGGAAAATTTATAAAATGCAAATTGGAAGCCCAAGAAACATTTTCAAGGGCTTTCAACTTGAATCTAGTAGCAGTTAAATCCTTCATAGTTACCTAATGAGCATCACGGACTGAGTTAATCTTGATGGCATGATCCAAGAAGTAGTTTTTAAACCCTCAATTGCAGTTTGCTATTGTACAATCGTAGCAGCCTAGTTTTGCAACTTTATCTGCAATTGTTGGGTTTGCGATGAGACAGCAAGTGTCAAATTTGTAATAGCATCCCAAAGAGTCTCAAGAGTAAATTTGGCCAGTCTTACCATAACTGTCGCAGATGAGAGAACACCAGGTATAGCCTAGGTAAATGCAGTGGAAGCTATACCAATATCTTCACTTTGTTCGCCCAATTCAACACCCCCTCAAAGGTACTCCTGGAGCCATCGAAACACCTTCCGGCGGACAAGTTGTCTCAGCACTTGTTGCAGCAACACTCCCTCAAATGCGGGACTCCACCACATCGGCACCCAACTTCAACTACTCCATTAAGCCAGGATGGTGGGGGGGGGGGGACGCTACTCCAGGGAGAAAGATGTCAGCTTCTGAAGATGACGCCAGGTCCACTGGCCTCAGCGCTGACACTGCCGAAGTTACACCGGAGCCAGACGCTACTAAGGGTACCAGCAGAAAAAGATCCATCAGACCTGAAATCAGCAAAGTCAGGGTATTCGAAGGTATCTTCCCTGATTTCACTCTAGCTTCTCTCTTGCCTATAGGAAAATACTTGGACCACCACACTGCTCAGGAAGCCCATCTTGACACACCCCCTCCCCGAATGTGGTCATTGTAAAACATTACAGCCTTTATTTATTGGTTAATTCAAGTCATGTGAGTACTGACAATTGATCACAAGAGTGTCTAATTTTACTGCAATAGGTTCTTCTGTTCAAACTGATTTGAATTGTTCATAAGGGTGCCAATAATCATGTCCTGGCAATATCCCAGTTTTTATACTTTTTTCTACTATTTCCTTTTTTAATTGGTCTTGTTTTATTTGATTCTTTTGTGTGTCAAATGTGTATTCATATGTAGTCCAAAGACATTTCACCGGCCACTCTTCTTTAGGAGATATTGGACATTAAGGGGGTTGAACTGCAAGGGTGCCAATAATGTTGACCACAACTGTACAATTTAGATTATAAGCCCACTTGTGCAGATAAATAATGTATACCCAATTGTAACCTAATTTGAGCTCACATCTGGAAGTGGTAAGCAAGTAAACCTGAATTCCAAATCCATGCCTCTCTCCACTGAAGCTAGAAATCTCTGCAGTCCTTCCCCTCCCACCCTAAGTGACATTTCCCAATCCCATTACTGATAACTCCTAGCCCTACCCATATCTTTTGATGCCTTCCAAGTCTCTCACTTTAAATCTTACCCCACAACTGCTGACATTTAGCACTATTTAGCAGCTTCCCCTCTCTCCCTTCTCAACACCAACTTCTATATTCATTTCCCCTCCTTGTTAAACCTCCTGTTAATGCTTCCCAATTACACAATTTCACAGCATTGCTCCACCCTCTTAGCTTATTTGCCCCCATGACTTGTTCCAGCATGCTTCCAACTCCTATATCAACTCAACTATGTAACACTTCTTTCCCATTATCTCTTCTTCCTGTTCTTCCTTCCCCAGCAATGCTTCCAAATACTTGCTGTGTCCCAGCAAGAGAAGCTTCAAAAGAGTAAAGTAGCCCAAATGCCCTCAAGTATGCAGCAGACAGAGCTTAAAGATCCCAATTCACCCATGTCTAACAATAGCCAAATTAACATGAATAAAGTACAATCTCTAAAATGCTTGTATGCAAATGTAAGAAGTCTAAAGAATAAGATGGGAGAGTTAGAATATCTAGCACTAAATGAAAGGTTAGATATGATTGGAATATCAGACACATGGTGGAAGGAGGACAACCAGTGGGACACTGTGATACCTGGGTACAAACTATATCGTAATGATAGAGCTGATCAAATTGGTGGAGGGGTTGTGCTCTATGTTAGAGAGGGCATTGACTCAAAGGATTAAAGTTTTGCAGGAAACAAAATCTGCTGTAGAATCTATATGGATTGAAATTCCATATAAAAGGGGGAAGGCGATGGCAGTGGGGGTGTACTATCGAGCACCTGGCCAGAATGACCAAATGGATGATGAAATGCTCAAAGAAATCAAGGAAGCTAACAAAAGTTACAGCGCAGTAATAATAATGGGTGATTTCAATTACCCCGGTATCGACTGGGTCAGTGTCACGTCAGGACATGCTAGGGAGATAAAGTTCCTAGATGAAATAAATGACTGCTTCTTGGAGCAGCTGGTTCATGAACCGACCAGAGGGGAAGCCATATTAGACCTAGTCCTTAGTGGAACACCAGATCTAGTGCAAGAGATAAGGTTGTTGGGGCCACTTGGCAATAGTGATCATAGCATGATCGCCTTTGATTTAATTAGTGGAGGAGGGATAGTAAGGAAATCCACAGTACTACCTTTTAACTTTCGAAAGGGAGACTATGATAAAATGAGGAAAACAGTTAAGAAAAAACTGAAAGGAGCAGTTGCGAAGGTTAAAGACGTACATCAAGCTTGGGTGTTGTTGAAAAATACTATCTTGGAAGCCCAGACCAGCTGTATTCCACGCTTTAAGAAAAGTGGAAGGAAGTCCAAAAAACTGCCAGCATGGTTTAAAGGTGAGGTCAGAGAGGCTGTTGCCAAAAAAGCATCTTTCAGGAAATGGAAAAAAGAGCCAAACGACGAAACCTGGAAACAGCACAAGCACTGGCAAGTCAAATGCAAGGCATTGATAAGGCAGGCAAAGAGAATTTGAGAAGAAGCTTGCTGCGGAAGCAAAAACGCGAAATAAAGACCTTTTCAAGTACATTCGTAGCAAAAAACCTGTGAGAGAGTCAGTTGGTCCATTAGATGATAAAGGGGTTAAAGGAGCACTAAGAGGCAACAAGGCGATAGCGGAGAGACTGAATGAATTCTTTGCTTCGGTCTTTACTGAGGAAGATGTAGGGATGTTACCCATGACTGAAGTGGTATTTAAAGGTGCGGAAGAATTGAAGGAAATATCGATACATCGGGAAGATGTCTTACAACTATTAGATAAACTGAAGAGTAGCAAATCACCTGGGCCGGATGGTATACATCCAAGGGTGTTGAAAGAACTGAAATATGAGATTGCATAACTGCTATCAGTAATCTGTGAACTATCATTAAAATCGTCTCTAATACCTGAAGATTGGAGGATCGCCAATGTTACACCAATTTTTAAAAAGCGTTCCAGGGGTGATCCGGGAAACTATAGACCGGTGAGCCTGACGTCAGTACCGGGAAAAATGGTAGAAACCATCATAAAGAATAAAATTACTCAGCATGTAGATAGTCACAACCTAATGGGAGACAGCCAACATGGCTTTAGACAAGGAAGATCTTGTCTTACTAATCTGTTATGTTTTTTTGAAGGAGTGAATAATCAGGTGGACAAAGGTGAGTCGGTTGATATTGTGTATCTGGACTTTCAGAAAGCCTTTGACAAGGTTCCTCATCAGAGACTTTTGGCAAAACTAAAGAGTCATGGGATAGGAGGCAGTGTACTATTGTGGATCGGGAACTGGTTAAAAGACAGAAAGCAGAGGGTAGGGCTAAATGGCCAATTTTCCCAATGGAGAAAGGTGAATAGTGGTGTACCCCCCAGGGATCTGTGCTGGGTGCTCTGCTTTTTGACATATTCATAAATGACCTGGAAAGTGGAATAACGAGTGAGGTTATCAAATTTGCAGATGACACAAAACTATTTAAAGTTGTTAAAACCCAAGAGGATTGTGAAAAATTGCAAGAGAATCTTGATAAATTGGAAGACTGGGCATCAAAATGAAAAATGAAATGTAATGTGGACAAGTGCAAGGTTATGCACCTAGGGAAGAACAACCCAAACTATGGCTACACGATGCAAGGTTCCACATTAGGAACCACCACCCAGGAAAAAGATTTAGGCGTCATTGTGGATACCATGTTAAAACCCTCGGCCCAGTGTGCAGCGGCGGCCAAGAGAGCAAATAGAATGCTAGGTATGATAAGGAAAGGAATGGAAAATAAAACAAAAGATATTATAATGCCTCTATATCGTTCCATGGTGAGACCGCACCTTGAATATTGTGTGCAATTCTGGTCGCCGTATCTTAAAAAGGATATAGCGATTTTAGAAAAGGTTCAGAGAAGAGCCACCAAAATGGTAAAGGGGATGGAAGGATACTCCTATGAAGAAAGGCTAAAAAGGTTAGGGCTCTTTAACCTGGAAAAGAGACGGCTGAGGGGAGATATGATAGAAGTCTATAAATTAATGAACGGAGTGGAACGGGTAAACGTAGATCGATTGTTCACCTTATCAGAATATAGAAAGGCTAGGGGACATGCAATGAAGCTACAGGGTAAACTATTTAAGACTAATAAAAGAAAATATTTTTTCACTCAACGTGTAATCAAACTCTGGAATTTGTTACCGGAGGATGTAGTAAAGGCCGTTAGTGTAGCTGGGTTTAAAAAAGGTTTGGAGAAGTTCCTGGAGGAAAGGTCCATAAACCATTATTAAGAAGGGACCCAGGATATCAATGCTTGAATCAATACAAGCATTGTGGAACCTGTGTTCCATGGGGAAACTGCTAGGTACGTATGACCTAGATTGGCCACTGTTGGAAGCAGAATACTGGGCTTGATGGACCTTGGTCTGACCCAGTATGGCATATCTTATGTTCTTATATGTTCTTATGTTTAACCTTTACAGTCACGCTGCGCGGCCACGGAGCACTCACCTGCCCCGACGAAATTGAAATGCCTGCCAGAGAAAGCTCTCTGCCTTACCGGCTCGATGCAGTCCTGCAAACTGCACCGCCGCTCAGCAATGAAGTGAGTAACGTCTGCAGTGAGAGCTGTTCTTCCGGCTTCGACTGCCCATGGCGATCTGGAGCCGGAGGGCAGAATAATTTGCGCACTGCAGAGCTCCCCCCGTACAACCCAGGAGGAGAGAGCTGCTGAGGTAAACGGGCCCAGTTTGAAAGGGAAGAAAGAAAGAAATAAAGGGACAGCTCAAAAGAAAAATAAGTAAATTATAGGGACCAAAGAAAGGTCTGAAATCTGAAATCTAACTAAACCACTCCTTATCTATTCCTTAAGTGAGCCCAACACCTAGGCTCACTACATCCTCCTGCTGCATGGAGACTGGACACACTGGGGCTGATGGGATAGACCAGCAGGGTACATCCAGTGATGTCAGTTTTGACACGCCCAGTCTCCATGCTGCAGGAGGAGGTACACTACCCAGAGGTGGAGGACTGAACTGGAGGAACGATAAGGAAAGATCCATAAACCATTATTAAATGGGACACAGGATATCACTGCTTAACCCAATACAAGCATTGTGGAATCTGTGTCTTTTGGGGAAACTGCTAGGTACTTATGACCTAGATTGGCCACTGTTGGAAACAGGATATGGGCTTGATGGACCTTGGTCTGACCCAGTATGGCATACCTTATGATCTTATGTTCTAATGTCTCTATCATATCGCCTCTATCCCACCTTTTCTCTAAAATATACATATTAAGATCTTTAAGTCTGTCCTCATATGCTACATAACAAAGACCACTAACCATTTTAGTAGCCACCCTCTGCACAGACTCCAACCTGCTTATATCCTTTTGAAGGTGTGGTCTCCAGAATTGCACAAAATACTCTAAATGAAGTCGCACCAGAGACTTCTACAGAGGCATTATCAAATCCTTTTTTCTGCTGGCCATTCCTCTCCCTCCTTAATGTGCTATATTTTAGGGTCCATGAGGTACCATACGTTCCACATCCTGAGAAGGGAAACATCTAAAAAGGTAAGACTTTTTTTACTCATTTCTATCCACAAGCAAAAAATATAGTCAGTGAAAATCACCTGGCAAGGACTGAACAAAATTAAATAGTCCATGGCAGCTGGCAAAAGTCCCATAAACAGCAACTCATTTCATTAGGTGGCAAACCACAGGATACTCAGAGTCTTCTGTGAAACATACATGAAAATTAACAAAAGCAATATGTGCCAATTTTTACTCAACTTACAGGGATCTGAGCTGGGACTAGCTAACTAAAATCTCATGTCTGCACAATCTTTTTTTTTTTTGATAATTTAAAGCAGTATGCCTTATTATTCTTTCCAACCTAATGGAAGTTAGAAAGCATTATACAAATGGAGTCGAGACATGTCTGTCCTGAGGGCACAATCACTCTCCAAAAATTACATGGAATGGTATCAAACTTGGCAAGGGGAAAAACTGATGTAAACTAAGTTAAAAAAGGGGCCAGATCGGACAAGGGAATCTAGTGAAATAACCCCTCTTAAAAAAAAAAAAAAAAAAAAAAAAAAAAAAAAAAACACCAGCCCAATGCATTTCTGTAGGAGAAGGAATTCCAGCTTCCGTAACACAGAACCTTTATACAGTGAAAAGAGAAATTAGACTTACCTGCTAATTGATGTTCCTTGAGGAACTCCAGTCGTCCTGCATTTCTGGATAGTGTACCTCTTCCAGCAGCTTGGAGGCTGAGCATGTCATCTTTTTGATGACACCAGTATATTTATACAGCTGGCACTGCCTACCAGCCCCAGTAACTATTGACAAAGCAGACTCACAGGAGCAACAAATAAGTAGTTAAAAATGCCCAAAACACTTCTACACCTCCCCCCCCCACCCCCCCACCCCCCAAGATGAGGAAGCTTACCAGTTGAGCGCCAGAGCAACTCCAACCAGCGGGGAGCAAGGAACTGACAGCTCCTCTGGTCCGCCCTCTACCACATTGATTGCACCCCACTCCCTGACACCCCCCTGGCCACTTACTTCACAAAGGGAACCAGCTTCAGGACTGGGATGCCCACAGACTATCACAAAAACACACTCAGGGAGGGATCCGGGACTGGACTGAAGTTCAAGGAACAACAATTTGCAGGTAAGTCCAATTTTTCTTTCCTTAAACGCCCCTCCAGTCCAGTCCAGTCCCACACCTCTGGGATGTATCAGAGAAGTTAAACTAATGGGAGGGACCTGCTGATCAATGTTCCCTCTAATTTTTTGTAGGCTGTGTGCGCATAAAATATCAGCTGTGTGCAAGGTTAAATTTTTGTGCACCACATAACGACACTGAGTTATATACTTTAAAATTTGACTACACGTCAGAATACAATATGTATACCACATTGATTTTAATCAAATTAAATGAAAATAGACGATTACTAAATGAAGCGGGAAATTTCTAGTAATTACAATCATAACTTTTAAATTTTAAGACATCTGTGTTGCTTTCTATCAGAATCAGAGCCATAATTTTTGTGCGCTCTGTTGTAAAGTATGTGCGCTCGCTCGGCGAGGTGTGTGCACGCGCACACGCGCACAGCTTAGAGGGAACAGTGCTGCTGATCCAAAGCAAGCGTCCTCCACCGCCTGGACAACCAGCCGATAATGCTTAAAGGGAAAGTAAGCAGCGACGACCATGTTGCCACCCTACAGAACTCCACTGGCAGAACTAAATTATACTCTGCCCACAAAGCAGTCGGAGCTCCCGAGGAAATGAATGGCTTTGTTGCTGCCTCTCCTCTGCGCGGCCCTCCAAACAGAACAGACAATGCGATATCCGAAAGGACGCTGTCCTAGTCAAATATCGTCGCAGGACTCTTAACATCCAGGCGGCACAGCTGCAAAGTGACCGAGCTCACTGCCGCGTTGGCCAGAGCCGGTAAGGAACCACCTCATTCACAAGAGATGCTGAAACCATCCTGGACAAAAATGAAGGCCCCGGCTTAAGACCCATCTTCTCCCTGGAGAACGAAAGGAATGTCTCCTGACACGATCAGGGGAGGGAGCGGAAGCCAAAAACCACGGCCAGACACAGTTAGGTATATCCAAAAAAACTTTATTCGAAGACCCGAAAGGTGTGAGAACCGTAAAACAGACAAATTTGTCATCTGAGATTTTATTCTTGGGTAAAAGTAATTGTCGAGAAGACGAACAGGCACGGCTGAATCCTTTGTTAATGCAATCTATAGGGTATCCTCTGGCATGGAAACGCTCAGCCAAATCATAAGATTTAATTTTTAAATTCTCCATAATCAGTACAAAGTCTCCGAAGGCGCAAAAATTGTGAAACCGGTAAATTTTTCTTTATGTGACTACTGTGAAAACTATCAAAGCAGAGTAACTTATTCTTATCCGTGGGTTTACGAAAAATTGTGGTATTGAAACCAGTAGGAACATTTCTAATGAGAATATCCAAAAAAGGTAGAACTAAATTGCATCTTAAATTTAAGATTAGTATCCAAAGTGTTCAACCAATTATAAAAGTCATGTAATTGTCTCTCCGTGCCCTCTGTAAACCCACGGAAAAGAATAAGTTACTCCGCTTTGATAGTTTTCACAGTAGTCACAAAGAAAAATTTACCTTTAGCCAATACAGCCCTTACGTTTTTGACTTGGAAGGTCATCTTCCTGATTGCAATCACCTCTGCCCGTCGCATTAGTGAATTGCAAGCTTTAGTGGCTGATCCTCCTTATACTAGATTTCATCATGATAAGGTTGTTCTTCGAACTCACCCACACTTTATGCCAAAGGTGGTTTCGCCTTTTCATTTAAACCAATCAATTTATCTTCCTGTATTTTTTCCGAGGCCTCATGCCTCTAATGCAGAAAGAAATCTTCATACTTTGAATTGTAAAAGGGCCTTGGCCTTTTACATTCAAAGAACACAGCAACATAGAAACTCCTCGCAACTTTTTGTAGCTTTTGACCCTAGTCATTTGGGACTTCGTCTCCAAAAGAACTTTATCTAAATAGATTGCCCAATGCATTTCCTTTACTTATGAGAGAAAGGGTCTTCCCGCTTCAGGACCATGTCACAGCTGACAATGTGAGAGCCATGGCAGCTTCTATGGCTAATCTCCACTCTGTGTCTATCGATGACATTTGTCGAGCCCACTACTGCCTAGATAAAGCCTCCCGTCTGGATGCCTTCTTTGGCCAAGCTGCTCTTCAAAATCTCTTTCAAACCTAAACCAACTCCTACCCACCAACCCTGGTGGGATGCCAGAGATCCATGGGAGGAATGATTCTCACCTTTGATGGTGGCACCTTCCTGGGGCTATCTCCCTGGCATCTTCAGCTAGGGAGTCCCCATATGTTAGGACTACATTCCGGCTTGTTCCTGGAGATAGCGTAGTTACTCACCTGTAACAGGTGATCTCCGGGAACAGCGGGAATTTAGTCTTCACAACACACCCACCTCCCCTAGGAGTTCTCTCTCTCTTTGTCTCTTTCCTCTCTCCTTTCACTCAGCTGCAAACTTAACTGAAGAGGGACAGTTGGAAAGGCGGGAAGGCAGCGCGCATGTGCTGAGGGATGCCCCCAAAAGTGTTCCTATTGAACGCTGGGGAGCGTTCCCGCGCAGGCTCCATCGGTACTGACGATACCCATATGTGATGACTACATTCCTGCTTGTTCCTGGAGATCCCCCATGCCCCCTCTAACCCAAGGGCGCTGGAAGGTCTGCAGTCACACTCGCGGCTGCCTCCCACTCCATTTACAGAATGCTCAAAAATAAGGAGATTCCCCCAAAGAAGAATGATGGGCAAAACCTGCAAGACATATAGCCAGCAAGGAAAGATAGTAATTTTAAACAAGGAGACCCGCCTACCCAAAGACAGCTGCAAGTCCCACCATCTGGTGACACAGGAGCGTAAATTAAAAAGGAGCACAGTGATATTCAGCTGATATAGCCGACTTTGATCAGTGGGAAGCTGAACACCCAAATACTTAACTGCCCATCGGAGTGGGATAGTGCTTGAATTGATAAGGCCTCTGATTTATCAAGATTAAATTTAAAACCTGAAAAGACCCCCATAAGTCGTGAACTCATCAAGAAAATTTGGAAGAGCAGCATGTGAATCGGCCAAATACACGAGTAAATCATCCGCAAAAGCAGCTACCCAAAGTTATGCAGCTAGAGAAGAACAACCCCAAACTATGGTTACACGATGCAAGGTTGCACATTAGGAACTACCACCCAGGAAAAAGATTTAGGTGTCATTGTGGATAACATGTTAAAACCCTCTGCCCAGTGTGCAGCAGCGGCCAAGAGGGCAAATAGAATACTAGGTATCATAAGGAAAATAAAACAAAGGATATTATAATGCCTCTGTATCGTTCCATGGTGCGACCGCACCTTGAATATTGTGTGCAATTCTGGTCGCCGTATCTTAAAAAGGATATAGCGTTATTAGAAAAGGTTCAGAGAAGAGCCACCAAAATGGTAAAGGGGATGGAAGGATACTCCTATGAAGAAAGGCTAAAAAGGTTAGGGCTCTTTAACCTGGAAAAGAGACGGCTGAGGGGAGATATGATAGAAGTCTATAAAATAATGAACGGAGTGGAACAGGTAAACTTAGATCGATTGTTTACCTTATCAGAATATAGAAAGACTAGGGGACATGCAATGAAGCTACAGGGTAAACTATTTAAGACAAATAAGAGAAAATATTTTTTCACTCAACGTGTAATCAAATTCCGATGTAGTAAAGGCTGTTAGTGTAGCTGGGTTTAAAAAAGGTTTGGACAAGTTCCTGGTGGAAAGGTCCATAAACCATTATTAAAAAGGGACCCAGGATATCAATGCTTGACCCAATACAAGCATTGTGGAACCTGTGTCTTTTGGGGAAACTGCTAGGTACGTATGACCTAGATTGGCCACTGTTGGAAACAGGATACTGGGCTTGATGGACCTTGGTCTGACCCAGTATGGCATGTCTTATATTCTTAAAACCTTCCAAGCCCCAAGCGAGCTCCCCTCAAACCAGAATGAGAATGGATACGAAACAAGAGTGGTTGTAAATTATTTTAAAATAGATTGTGTTTGATACATTCTGCCTCCACTGCTGCAATGTGGGGGTCACTGGGACAGGTGGGCCCCCTTCTTGACTAGGTCCCCTACAGTCAGGGCTGCTTGGGTGGACTTTGTGCCAATGCCTGAACCAGAATTCTGCTGAAGCCAGCATGGGTTGGCAATGCTACAGCAGCATGTTTAGGACCCTCCAAAATCCACTAAGGTGAGAAAAATTCCAGTCATGACACAAAAGTGAGAACAGAATAAAGAATGAATAAAGGTGACTGGACTTAGGGCCCATGAATGCAGGGTTCTAGAAGGAGCTTAGATACACAGCCCTGGGCTGAGGACTATTGGTACATTATCAGGAATAAGCACGTTCAGAGGGGATATAACACATGGGAAAACAATCCCCAGGTAGTTGCAATGAATGCTCATGAACTAAATCCCAGTTCTAGATCTCAGCTGAAATTCCAAAGAAAGGCCAGGAAATTACCAAGTGCTTTCTCCCCCATCCCCCACCAAAAAAAAAGACAGGAGAAATCTAGCTAATGCTCTATACCAGATAATACCATAAAAAGATGGCTACACTAGCACAAGTTTAAGCAAAAACAAATACAAGAACACCACAATGCTTTCTTGTGTCAAATTTAATATGGAAATTGACACACACCGTTATAAAGCAAAATTAGACACGTTCAATTTCATTCATATTAAAAATTCAGAGCAGAAACTACTTATGTACCACACAGAAGAGAATCAAATTCCAGCCTGCCTACCAACAGCAGAGAGATACGATAACTGGAGTCTCTCTCTATATAAAGGTCTACTTTAAGTATATCCTACCAGTTTATCTTTAGCCTCACACTTTAAATCCATTTTCCAGGTCATGCTTTGCGCAGCATTTCTTATCAATGATTCATGAGGAAAAGATTCAGTCCTGGTTGGAAATAATAGTCTGTTACTACAGAGAAAAAGTGGTAGTATAATCAGTTACAGCAAGCACCATCTTGCATAAAATGTATTAAAAAAACCAAACTTTACATTTGTATGTTAATGTCACATATTAATGTGACCGATTGCTAATTTCTAAAGATACTAATAGGAAAAATTTATTTTGCTAACTCTGTTAGCCTCTTGCTACTGTGGACCATGAGCTACCAGCCAATCTCTCTGCTGCCTTTTCTTTCCAAGGTAATGGAGCGGTTGGCTGTTCAGCATCTTCACGATCATCTTCTCCATATTAGTGCACCTCATCCGGCTCAAACTGGTTTCTGCCCGCATCTATCCATCGAGCACTCTCTCTTGGCAATCACTGACTTTGTTCACTCTGCCCTAGATACTGATCACAAGGTTCTTTTGGTGTCTCTTGATCTGACGGCTGCCTTTGATCTGGTAGATCACTCTTTTCTGTTATCTCAGCTTAGTTCTATTGGTATTTCTGATGCTGTTCTGGGTTGGTTCCGTTCTTACTTGCTGGATCGTACATTTCAGGATTCTTTGTCATCCCCTTTCTGCTCCCCAACCTCTTCACTGTGATGTTCTCCCCCAGGGATATTTTTTCTCTTTGCTCATCTGGATTTTCTTATTCGCTCTCTCGCTGTTACCTTTCTCATTTATGAGGATGATGTCCAACTTCTCCTCCATCTCCCATAAAACTGACCATATCATCGACTGGCTGGTCTCCCATGGTGTAAAACTCATTACTACCAAAACAGCAGCTATGGTTTTTTCTAATGACATCCCTTCACCACCTTCTGTTTTTCCTTCCATACATGGTACCTCTCCTTCCCTTTCAAGACTGTTAAGATATTAAGTATACATTTTGACACTATATTTTTTTCTTCCACACGTCTCCCGCACTGTTCAGAAAATGTTTTTTCATTCTCAAAAAGATCTGTTCCATTAGGGCTTAGCTGGATCACAAATCAACTCATCTGCTTCTATTTTCCTTAGTAATAAACTAGTTTGGATTATGCCAATTCTCTACTTTCCAGCCTTCTCCAGTGTCAATTACACCATTTACAATTAATTCAGAATATAGTCATTAAACTTCTCTACAGTGCTAAGAGATTTGACAGTGTCCCGCCCTTCTTTGTCATGGAACACTGGCTTCCTATTGCCCGTCATATCAAGTATAAAAGTTCTTGTTCTCACTTTTCAGACCCTTCGTTCTGGTAAGTCTTTTTTTTTAGACAGATTCCTGACCCCTTATGTCCCTACATGTGTTTGCTCCGCTACACAACATCTAGTTGGTTCATACTTTCCGTCAGGTCCATTCTTCATCAGCTTGCTCTTCCTCCTTTCGGGTTAATGTTCCTGTTCTGTGGAATTCTCTTCCTTCTGACCTCCGTTCTCAACTTTCTCTTATAAAAGTTTCAAATCCCTTCTTAAAAATTACTTTGTTCATGCTTTCCCGTCTGTAGCTCCCACATAATGCTTGGTTCATCTCCATCTTCCCTTTAGGCCATGTCTCAGCAACTGGACTCTGGCTGTCCTCATTCACTCTTGTCCTTTCACTTTTCCTTCCCTCCCCTTGTGTATACTGTTTATTATTATTATACCGACTTGTAACCTAGGCCCCTCCACCCCTTTTCCATTTGTTGTCTTGTTTTTGTCCCTTTTATAATCCATTTGTACTGCAATTTATTTTATTGTTATCCGCCTAGACGTCTTCTGTATGATGGGGATGCAGTTACCACCTCATGGCTCAGCAGTTCAATGCCACTTTATCCAATTTTCAAATTTATTTTTTTTTTTATAAAGAATCAATGTTTTTCCAGGCGAGTTCTCATACCCTCTTCCTATCACGCCTTCAAATGGATCACTTCAAGCAATAAGAAAACCAACTGAAATAGGGCCAGCTTAGCAGTTCAAATGGTAAATGATGCGCACTACTATGTGGAAGGTCCCTGGTTCAATTTCTAGGTCTGAACTTTCACTCCCTGGGTTGGTTGTTCATAGCACTCAGGGGAGTAGAGTGTTGTGGTCATTGTGTGGTAGTTATCCCTAGATCAGAGGTTCTCAACACACTCAAGACATATCCAGTGAGATTTTCAGGATATCCACATTGAATATGAATGAGGGAGATTTGAATGCAACTCCAGAGCCAGGCTGAGAATCCTGGTTGGAGTCAGGGACCACAGCTGTAAGATACTGAAGGAACCAGGGTGCATGGCTCCAAACCCAGGAGTTGCTGCAATGACATCAGTATGTTTCTGGAGTGACCACTTGTCAACACTTTAGGGAGAATATGCAGACCTCCTTGTTGCAATGAAACCAAGTATAAAGATTCATACATGACCAAAGCTTGAAGTTCATTGATCCTACCATGCTGAAGTAATCTCTCCCAGAAAGCATAATTTTTCAGGTCAGATGTTCGAGAAACCAGGATTCCATCGGCTCAGCTGGCAGCTTCATCAGGAGGCTTCTATAATGGAGGTTTGATATTAAAAGGCCCCTTCATGAATCCTGAAGCAATGGTACACTAGAAAGCATATCTATATCAGGATATGATGGGGTTAACCAAAGTGCACATTCAGCCTAATAGTGGACATCTGCACACCAAATCAACAGCGAGTCAAAGAAAATCAATCATATTTGTCTAACAAGACCTACCCCCTACTCAAACCAGGCTGTCTTAACATAGTAACATAGTAAATGACAGCAGTCTGCCCAGCAATACGGCAAGAGTAGGTGCACCTGTCGCTCTGTGCAGGCCACCCCTCCCCATGTCTTTGTTTAGGGGTGGACCCACCACTCCATGTAGGACACCCCTATTTGTTGAGAAGTTAGATGGTTCAGTTTATTCTGTTTTTATCCTGTTGCTGTGCTTGTCCCATGCTGTTTTGAATTCTGTCACCGTGTTTGCCCCCACCACTTCCATCGGGAGAGCATGCCAAGCATCCACCACCCTTTCAGTGAAAAAATATTTCCTGACATTGCCTTTCAATTTTCTACCTTGCAGCTTCATGTTATGCCCTCTAGTTTTGCAGCTTCCCCGTCTTTGGAAGAGGTTTGTATGTTCATTGTTCCTCTTTAAAGGTCTGAATCATATCGCCCCTATACCTCCTCTCCTCCAAAGTGTACATATTTAAGTCTTCAAGTCTCTTCTCATAAGGTTTCTTATGCAGGCTCCAAATCATTTTGGTCACCTTCCTCTGAACAGTTTCCAGTCTTTTTACATCTTTTGCAAGATATGGTCTCCAAAACTGAACACAGTATTCCAAGTGAGGCCTCACCAGCAACCTGTACAGTGGCATAAGTACCTCTTCCTTTCTGCTGGTAATCCCTCTTAGATCCTATAATCCCTTGGATCCAAGAAACAGCATCATCCTCTGCTTTAAATGAGTTTTCATTACTTTACTCACTACATGTGTTAGACTAACTGATCTGTAGTTACCAATCTTTTCCTCACTTCTGCTTTTGTGTTCATGGGCAAATATGGTTCATCTCCAGTCCTCCTATATCACTCCGAATTTTACAGAAGCACTGAAGGTCAGATAGCTGAACTGTCAGTACTTCCCTAAGTTTAATACCATTGAATGAATCCCATCCATCCTCACTGCTCTGTCCATTTTTAGTTTAGCTAGCTCCTCATGAATACAGTCTTCTGAAAATAGTTTCAATGTTACCTCGCTTTTCCCATTTGTGTTTGTTTTCTAAGGTCCTATTCCCAGCCCTATAATTTGTGAACACACAGAACAGAAATGTTTGTTAAGCAATGCTGCTTTATCCTCATCAGCCCGAGTATTCCTCCCCTTCACCCTTGAGTTTCACAATGCCACCTTTGCACTCCCTCCTGTCACTAACATACCTAAAAAAAGTCTCATCTCCATTTTTTTTTTACTGTATTGGCTATTTTTCTTCCATTAGCATCTTTAATTTCCTGACTACATTATCAGCTTCCCTTAGCTTTTCCAGTTGTTGTTTAGCTTCCTCCCTTACAGTTTATGAAGGCTAATATTTTTCCTTACTTTTTCAGTTACTTTTAAAAACCATAGCAGGCTCCCTTTCCTCTTACTTTCATTTACTTTCTTAACAAAAAGCTTCAATGCTCCTAGAATATCTCTGTTTTGCCCACTGTTATTCTACTTTCCCTCAGATGTTCCCATCTAACTGACTCCTTGAGGTATTCCACCACCTTTGCCAAGTTAGTTCATTAAAAGGTGAGAGGACTAGACTTCAGGAAAACTATCTCCACCTGCATCCTAATACTGAAGCTCACCTTCTGGTGATCATTGCATGCCAAATGTTCTCCCCCTACATCAGAAACTCTCCCCCCATTTGTAAGCACCAAGTCCCATGTGGGTTCCATTAGCAGTTGCTAGAATAATTCTCATTGTAGATAATCAAGGCTCTCCCTATGTCTAGATGACACTGTAGCCATGATATACCAATCAACATCTGGTGAACTGAAATCTCCTACCAGTATTGAGAATGTCTTCAATTAAATCTTTATCTTTCTACAAAAGCAGGCCCGTTTATCATGCCAATGGAAATAGATTTTTCCCAGACTAACTCAGTGTTACATCCTTCCCTTGTAAGCCCTGCAGATCTGTGCTTCATTATGGGGGTGGGGGGGGGGAGGGTTATCTAGAGCATCGCTCCCGCCTTCCTTTACCCTGCTTTTCCTGAATAAAGCCTGGTATAACTAACTATGGCCCAGTCATTGTTTTCTGTGTACCATGTCTCCATGATTAACACTATATCAGAGTCAGCCTCTCATTACAGCTTCTAAATCTAGAACTTTATTTTGATTATTATGGGTAGTAGTCCAGATTTTGCCCATTTATCCCTTTTTTATACTACTTTATAATGTTCTACTTATGAGGGCTTTGTTCACCCATCCTTGGCAATCCTAGTTTAAAGCCCTCCCCAGTAGATTAACCAACCTGTTTCCAAAGCCAGTTCTTCCCTTCTTCAATAGATGGATACTCAGCAACCTTGGAAAATCACATTAAGATCCAGGAAGTCAAAATGTCCTTGATGATACCATCTACACAGCCAGGCAGTTGCTATCTTAGGAGCCTATTAAGTAAGCTGTATTAATGTATTTTTTCCAATTTAAACTTTTTATTGGATCTTCCAATAAATATAAACATGCTAAGAACACAATCTTAGAAATCTCATTCTTCAAAACCTGCTCCCTATTACAGTATTTTCTCAGCATAGAGGAACAAAACTCCAAGTTAAAAATCAAAAAGGGAAATGAAAACAGACACCACCCCCCAGAGGACGCCAAGAAAATAAAGCAGCTGCATCTTTTTAAGCTCACTCTCAAATATAATCTCAAAATCTTTGCTGGTTCCACCAGCTGCAGGGCAAGTCTCTTCTCCTTGGACAAGCAGGATGTGTCAGCCGCACCTGGTGACGTCATCCGATGGCGCCATGACGGAAGTGCTCTCAGAGCTCAGACTTTTCCGAGCATGTACGAGGTTGGTCCCACCTCTCTGGCCTGCCCCTAGCCAGGCCATTCTTTTTTCTTCCACCTTTGCCTCAAGATGGATTTCTCTTAGCTCTCAAAAAAACCCCAAACTACAAAAATGCCCTCAATGCATCCGCAAGATGAATACTATGGACACTCACCAGTGCTGCATCCGATGCATCGGGGCTTCGCACAACGTCAAGGACTGTTCCAGTTGCTCCAAGATGTCCACCAGAGCAAGAAAATACAGAGGACACGCTTTAAAGGACTTTTTAGCCTCTTTGGAGCCCGTTTCAGCAGCGAGGGCCTCCTAGACGGCACTAGATTCCTAGACGGCACTCCCCGAGTCTGCCTGCTGCGCTGGCATGGGATGTGCCCTGTAGGGCCTCCATCCCCAGCCGTTCGGGACAGGGCACCAGCGCCTTGCCGAGTCGAACTGCTCATTCGGCTGCTCCTCCGACTGCTCCTCCGGCTCCCGTGGCTCACCGACAGTGGTAGACATCTCTGAGCCTTCCCCCTCTCCATTCGGCTCGTCCGAGTCCAGGCAAGATGGCGTCGGCAACGTGGTCTGCGGTAGTTCCGCTCACCCTGCACCAATTGGCAAAGCCTCACTCTCCCGTCAGCGCAGGGAATACCCCCTCGCTCCAGGGCATCACACAGCAGCAGCAGAGAACCCCGCGCCGAGGGAAACCTCCATCAGCGCAGATGGAAAAGTCAGCGCAGGGGCAGCAATGGCAAAGGCCGATTCAGCAGCAGCAGGAGCGACGGCAAACACTAGAGGAGGCACAGCAGCAAGAATCGTGGATGGAGAGGCAGCTCTGAACGGCGCAGCCCCCAGCGAAGGCACCAGGTCAGTTCCAGGGAGGGAGCACCTCTGACAGCTCTCCCCACAGAAACCACAAGAAGAGCAGACAACTTTCCCGATCCAGCTCCCCTTCTCCCAAAAGGCACAGGAGACGGCACTCTTCAGATGCAGGCACCTCTGCCCCTATCCTTCAGTTCCTTATGTGCCTGGTTGACCAGACAGCACCATGCCAACTCCATGAACGTTCATGCTCCAAGGACACACCGCTTTCATCTCCAGCACAGTCCAGCCCCACGCAGTCAAGCCCCCCGCGGACGCCCCCCAGGACGCGGACTCCCACTCCAGAACAAGTTCTGCCCTCCGGGGAGAGAAACGAGGAGGGAGCTGCTCTGGGCTCCTCCGTCTCCAAAACTGCGCCAAGCGATAAGCTCGTGGCAGACCAACCAGAGGAACCGCAGTGACAGCTGCCGCCAGAGGACCTTACCTATCCCAAGTTCCTGAGAAAGGTGGTAACCACGCTGAACCTGGCGATGGACGACGCCTCCGGCGAGAAGGAGACTGAGATCATGAAATACCTCAATGCACCTAAGCTGGCACTTGCCCTACCTCTCCACCGAAAGCTGCAGGACAACCAGTTAACACTGTGGCAGTCTCCGGCCTCCGGCCATGCCTGCTCCAGGAAGCTAGACAACAAATACCTACTCCATATGGCCCCAGGATTCACCAAAACTCAGCTCCCGCAACCAATCCATTGTGGTGTCTTCTGCGCTAAAAAGGATCAAGTCTTCATGCAACCAGGCTAACCACCCACCAGGCCGAGACCCCAAACTCCTTGACGATGTGGGACGGAAAGTCTACCAGGGAGCAATGCTCAGCGCCAGGGTAGCAGCACACCAGTTCCAACACATCCTGCTCCAGGACGCCATGCTAGCCGACCTCAAAGGTCACCTTGCGGCCCTTCTTAAGGACTCACAGCTGGCAGCTTCAGCCAAACTGCAGAACCTGGCCAAATGCAACAAACATCTAATGAGCATGGCCTTTGATTCCTTTGACACAGCCATCAGGACCGCTGGCACAGCAATATCAGCTCGCAGCTGGGCATGGGTTTGGGCATCCAGCCTCAGAGAGGACACACATGACAGGATCACGGATGCACCCTGCACCAGTGAATCCCGGTGAGCGCAAACAGAAGCAGAACCCTCAGCAGTCCGGTAAGAACACTGCCTCCTTTTGACAATTCGACACGGCCGGCCTCATCGCTGGGAAGTCTGGGAACTCTTCCAGTAGGGGGGCCACCTGTCCGCTTTCCTATCTGCCTGGCAGGTGATCACCACAAACAAGTGGGTGCTCCAAATATCCAATCAGACTACCACCTGCGCGTCTTCTCCCCACCGCGGCAATGCACACAGCCTATCAGCAAGACCCCTCCGCACCTAGCAGCGCCGCTGTCGGATCTCCTACAGCATCTCCTCGCCTCTCAGGCAATAGAACAGGTGCCCACCAGTGAAGTCAACACTGGATTCTACTCCCAGTACTTCCTTATTCCCAAGACGTCCGGTGGACTATGCCTGATCCTGGATCTCCGCAAGCTGAACAACTTCATCACGAAGGAGAAATTCAGGATGTACTCGCTCAACTCCATTCTACCTCTCAAGGCTGGGGACTGGATGGCATTGCTGGATCTACAGGACGCATACTCCCATGTCCCAATAAATAACAATAAATGCCTGGCATATATCCTATTTTCTGATGCATGCCTCCCTCATCCGCCACAGCGCACCAACACACAGCTCGGGAGGCACTAGGTGTGGCTGATACATCCTGCTTGTCCAAGGAGAAAACTGGGTTACTTACCTGTAACGGGAGTTCTCTGTGGACAGCAGTGTAAGTCAGCCATACGATACCACCCACCTCCCCTGTATGAGGTTGGCCTGCGCCCTAGCCAGAACAGCATAGCTAATTACTCACTGGCCTGGCTAGGGAGAGGCCGGAGAGGTGGGACCACCTCGCACATGCTCAGAAAAGTCTGAGCTCCGAGAGTACTTCCGTCATGGCACCGTTGGATGATGTAACCAGGTATGGCTGACTTATCCTGCTGTCCACGGAGAACTCCCGTTACATGGGAAGTAACCCAGTTTTACAATACTATACCTCGGCTGCTCCATAGCAGCAAAGTACTTATTTCTCTCTTTCCCTGATCACAGGCTGATCACCTCTGTATCTCTCTTACAGGTAGATTTTAGATATATACATAGGCAAAACAAATTCAGTTAGCCTTCATTTCTTTCCGATATTTTTGCCCTATTTGCGGGTGATTTACAGATTAGTTTCACATATTTGTTTTAATAAATTAATTTAGTGCACACTAAAAATTCCCTAATACATACTAACAAATAAAATGAGACATGCTAATTCAGTTAATGAGAATTAAATTAATTTGGCATATACTATAATTTTTAAGGTGCTGTAACGAACCGAACACACACTAATGAATGCATACCCCTAACTAGATTTACAACCTCACTTCCCTGAATAAGCCTGACCTCAGAAGCTAAGCAGAATGCTAAGTAGTAGTAGTAGGGTTGGAATTATCTAGTACTTGGATGGGAAACCACCTTGAAATACCAGGTACTGTAGACTTACTGGGCAGAAAAAAGACCTGACAATCTACTTCTGGTCACACCTTGCCAAGAAAACCCAGGGGCTGGGTCACCAGAAGTCAAAATTGACTTGATGGCATGGCACTAGATTTACTAAAAAGTGCTACCTCATTACTATACACAAACACACAATGCACATTAGCTACTGTAGGTCTTATTTTGTGCAATGGGACCTATTTACTAATAATCCGCATTAACAGAGTTAGTATATCCTAACACAGTAGTGCACTTTAAAAGATGCATTTACAATGAGGGCTAGAGTTACTAATGAGTTTATATTAAGCCAAGGAAATGTGGCTCAAATTGTAAAAATGGAGGGGCAGGTCTTAAAAAACACCTCAGAAATGGTTCAGTCTTCTCTAAAGTAAAAGCGTACACATTTAGATTTTATACAAATGTAGGCAACCACAAAAGCATAAAGCCTCTGGCAGGCTGTGTCTATGCCAGCTTTTTGTGCCATATTTGATCACTGTAACCAAGTGCTGTCGTGTATTGCATGCCAAATAAATTAAATTAAAGCTTACAAGCACCAAGAAATCTAAGTCACAAGAAGTTATCAAAAAGCACTTATAAGAAAAATCTCTGAAAATACGTAGGACTAGAAGGCTGAAATTTGATCCGCTAAACCAGCTACTTAATAGATTTGTTTCTATTGTCATATCTGCTTTTCTTTAGCAAAATACAAACCAAACCTTAAGAATTTTAAATTCACTGGGATTTAAAACTATTCCAGATTTAAAATTACTCCAGGCATTTGTTCTAAACAAACTGCAGCTTGAACTGTCAACAATGACTTCTGGCTTTGAGCCATAGTTCATGGTAACCAGAAGATGAAAATGGAAACAGCTGCCCATATTAGAGCATTAATGACATTCATATACACAACAAGAACGCACTGCTTTGCCGGCTGTGCTGCAGGGCTCATGTATAAGTTGATGCCACCATGCCAGTACTCCCAGGACCTTTGTCAATTCAATTTTCGCAGAAAACTGGAACAGCTTCTAGCAATTTACTTTTATTTCTCAGCCCGTCAACAACAACAGCTGCAGAAACATTCCTTAATATGGCTAGCATGCTCTCCCCATCAGCCCAGTAACACTAGTTCCACCTTTTACTGGCATTTCCATGCATAGCACCTGTTCATTTTGTTTTTCCAGGCTCCACAAGCCACAGACATTTCAAGGATGCCTCTCTAAAATCAAAGAGCAAGAGGTAAATTACTTTTTAAAATTGGAATGCTAAAAAAAAGAAACCCTATACCAATATTAATAGCATAAAGATCATTGTATATGTATTTATTCTTTCCACCGATGGAAGCTGTAAAGAATTATACAATAAAACGGGTCAAGAACATCCGTCCAATTCTCTAAAAATTTAATGGAATGAGATAGAAACATAGAAACATGACGA
Source organism: Ichthyophis bannanicus (assembly GCA_033557465.1). NCBI lineage: Eukaryota > Metazoa > Chordata > Amphibia > Gymnophiona > Ichthyophiidae > Ichthyophis > Ichthyophis bannanicus. The sequence continues at coordinate 473,524,032 of CM066033.1, read as the reverse complement.
CAGAAAAAGACCACATGGCCTATCTAGTCTGTCCTTCCATAACAACAACTACAACAGTCCACTTTTTACCTTTAGAGATCCTCTGTGTTGGTCCCATGCTTTTTTGAATTCAGTTACTGTCCTCATCTCTACCACCTCCACTGGGAGACTATTCCATGGATCCACTACTCTTTCCGTAAAGAAATATTTCCGCATATCACTCCTGAATCTATCTCCCTTCACCCAGGGGCGGCCCAAGGGGGGTGCGGGGCCATGTGCGGAGACTCGGTGCGGGGCCTCATTTGCATAAGTGGCCTTATTTGCATAAATATTTGCATAATGTTACCATACACTAACTTTTAGTAAACATGTCTCTTAATGAGTGTATGGATAAAGAAAGACTAAAAGATTTCTACATTACTATAATCCAGTGCCAACCGCCAGGCACATTAGGAACTACTACAAACGCTGCCCATTTAGAACCCATAGCAAACCCGCTGTATCCTGACAGCATTACCAGGACTCACAAAGCACCAGTCCCTACCTATCAAAAGGAAACACTGCAAATATTAAACCAGTACATTTCAGAGAATACTGGGGAAAGAGAACAAGTGGCAATGTCAAATAGGAATTACATAAACAGAATACCTCAGCTCAGTTACACATGCAGAACATAGACCATCACCAAACAAGGAATCGCAATTTAGAAACAGGAAGGCAATAATTTAAACTGGGAACCCCAAAAGCCAAACTTGGAATGTACAACAACACTGTAGAAATAAAACTATAAATCAATTTCCTCTTGTACCAAACAAAGCGCAGACGTTAATGATGCACATTTCCCAGAACTTTCATATTCCAGTTAATAAATTCAAAATAAAGAGATATATTTCTACCTTTTGTGCATTTTTTTTCAGTTGCAATTGCTCCAGCCACTTTCTTCTGGTTTCTTCATGTTTTCTGCTAACTCTCCATCGTCTGCTGTCCATTTGTCCTTTCTTCTCTCTTCTAGTTTTCTTTCCATCCTCTCTCTCTACATCTGCTTTAACATACTAATCTTTATCCTTTTGCTCTTTCCTCATTCTTATTTCATCCACACAAATTTTACCCCTCCATCCTCAATCCCCACTTACTCTCCCAATACCCGGCCAATTGTAGATTTTTCATCCCTCCCACACAAAATATTTTTCCCCTCTCCATTTTACTCTCCCAGCCCCATCCCATTCTAATCCTCCCCCAACATCAGCTCCCTTCTAGTTCCAGTCTCACCCAGCATCCATTCCCTTCTAGTCCCTGCATCAGCCCATTTCCAGTCCTGCCCCCCATCAACCCCTGTCCGGTCCTAGCTCCCCCACCCATTCTCAGTCTGAGTCCCTTCATCAGCTCATTTCCAATCCTAGCCCCCCATCCGCCCATTTCTAGTCCTTTCCTAGCCCCCCCCTCAGCCCCTGTCAACACCTATCTCCCCGCCCCTCAGCCCAATTCCAGTCCTCTCCGCCCCATGAGCCTTATTCCAGTTCTAGCCCCTCCAGGAGTCCATTTCAATTCAAGCCCCCACCACAGCCCATTTCCAATCTTAGCTCCCCCCAACAGCCCATTTCCAGTCCTATCCTAGCTGCTCCATCAGCCCATTTTCAGTTCTAGCTCCCTTCCCTCACAGCCCATTTCCATTCCAAGCTCCCTCCCCATCAGCTATTTGCAGTTCAAGCCTCCCCGTCCACTCAGTCCATTTCCAGTCATAGCAATCCCCCAACCCATTACCAGTCCTAGCCCCCCATCAACCCATTTTCAGTTTAAGCCCCCCCCCTATAACCCATTACCAGTCCTAACCCCCCATCAGCCCACTTCCAGTCTTAACCCCATCAGCCCATTTCCAGTCAGCCCCCCATAGCCCATTGCCAGTCCTAAACCCCCCCATCAGCCCACAGCCCATTACTAGTCCTAACCACATCAGCCCACCTCAAGTCCTAACCCCTCCCCATCAGCCCTTTTCCTGTCCTAGCGCCCCCATAGCCCATTAGCAATCCTAACCCCCCCCCATAGCCCATTAGCAATCCTAACCCCCATCACCCTATTTCCAGACAGCCCCCATCAGCCCACAGCCCATTACCAGTCTTAACCCCCCCCAGCCCATTTCCAGTCCTAACCCCCCATCACCCCATTTCCTTTCAGCCTCCATCAACCCCCCGCCCATTCCCAGTCTTAACCCCCCCAGCCCATTACCAGTCTTAACCCCCCCAGCCCATTTCCAGTCAGCCTCCATCAGCCCCAGCCCATTCGCAGTCTTAACCCCCCCAGCCCATTTCCAGTCCTACCCCCTCCCCAGCCCATTTCCAGTCAGCCTCCATCAGCCCCAGCCCATTTCCAGTCCTAACCCCCCCTCCAGCCCATTTCCAGTCCTAACCCCCCCCCAGCCCATTTAAAGTCAGCCTCCATCAGTCCCAGCCCATTTCCAGTCCTAACCCCCCCCCCTTGCACATTTCCCGTCCTAACCCCCCCCCTTGCACATTTCCAGTCCTAACCCCCCCCCCTTGCACATTTCCAGTCCTAACCCCCCCCTTGCAAATTTCCAGTCCTAACCCCCCCCCCTTGCAAATTTCCAGTCCTAACCCCCCATCACCCCATTTCCAGACAGCCTCCATCAGCCCCCCCCCCCTTCCCTTCCCTTCCCTTCCGGCAAATTTAAAAACAAAAACCTGGCTCTAGCTGCTGCCGCGTCCGTCGCAGCAGCGGCAGAATGGCGTGTCCCGCGGGGCCCCCTCTCCACGTCGAGCCCTCTGCAAGGGCTTTCAGATTCGCGAAGGGAGAGTGCTCCCTCGCGTCTCTGTAAAGCCCGCAGGGGCTAATGGGAAATTTCCCATCAGCCCCTCGCGTCTAAAGGGGCTGATGGGAAATTTCCCATTAGCCCCTGCGGGCTTTACAGAGACGCGAGGGAGCACAACTCTCCCTTCGCGAATCTGAAAGCCCTTGCAGAGGGCTCGAAGAGGAGAAGGGGCCCCGCGGGACACGCCATTCTGCCGCTGCTGCGACGGACGCGGCAGCGGCAGCAGCTAGAGCCAGGTTTTTGTTTTTAAATGTAATTTTAAAAAAAGCAGAATGTTCTTTGCGCGGGGCCCCCTGAAACGCGGGGCCCTGTGCAAAAAACATTCTTGCTCAATGGACGGGCCGGCCCTGCCTTCACCCTCATGCCATGTCCCCTCATAGCAGAACTTGCTTTCAATTGAAAGAGGCTCTCTCTCTGAACATTTATGCCACGGAGGTATCTAAACATCTCAATCATATCACCTCTATCCCGCCTTTCCTCTAAGGTGCACATATATTAAGATCCTTAAGTCTATCCTCATATGCTTTATAATGAAGCCCACTAATCATTTTAGTAGCCACCCTCTGCACCGACTCCATCCTGTTCACATCCTTTTGAAGGTGCGGTCTCCAGAATTGCACACTATACTCCAAATGAGGTCGCACCAAAGACTTATACAGAGGCATTATCACCTCCTTTTTTTCTGCTAGCCATTCCTCTCCGTATGCACCCAAGCATCCTTCTAGCTTTTGCCATCGCCTTTTCTACCTGTTTAGCTACTTTAAGATCATCAGACACAACCACGCCTAGGTCCCGCTCTTCCTTAGTGGACAAAAGTACTTCACCTCCTATACTGTATTGCTCCCTTGGATTGCTGCAGCCCAAATGCATGACCTTACATTTTTTAACATTACATCCCAACTGCCAAATTCTAGACCATTCTTCAAGCTTAGCTAGATCCCTCCTCATGTTATCTACACCTTCCTGGGTGTAGATAACATGAGATGGCACTTGGTATATGGGAGAAACTGGCAAAAACAAAAGCCCTACACACAAAGTTCAAAAATGGACCAAATAAGAAAATGGGCTCCAGAGAAATAAGTCCCCAATAACTAGCCCAATGTATTTCTGTAGGAGAAGGATTTCCAGCTTTTGTAGCATAGAAAAAAAATTTACACAGAGTGAAACAGCAGGTACAGAATTGCTCCTTTCAAAACTCCCTCTTCCGTGTTCACTAGTCTCCCAATCCCCCAAAAACTGCCCTCCCCACACAACTAACCCACCACCCCACATACTGTCCCATCCCCAAAAATGTATTCCCTCACAACTACCGTACCAGCCAGCCAAATGAACATAAGAACATAAGATATGCCATACTGGGTCAGACCAAGGTCCATCAAGCACAGTATCCTGTTTCCAACAGTGGCCAATCTAGTTCATAGTACCTAGCAGTATCCCCAAAAGTCACAGGTTCCACAATGCTTGTATTGGGTCAAGCATTGATATCCTGGGTCCCTTTTTAATAATGGTTTATGGACCTTTCCTCCAGGAACCTGTCGAAACCTTTTTTAAACCCAGCTACACTAACAGCTCTTACTACATCCTCCAGTAACAAATTTCAGAGTTTGATTACACATTGAGTGAAAAAATATTTTCTCTTATTTCTCTTAAATAGCTTACCCTGTAGCTTCATTACATGTCCCCTAGTCTTTCTATATTCTGATAGTGTAAACAATCGGTCTACGTTTATCCGTTCCACTCCGCTCATTAATTTATAGATCTCTATCATATCTCCCCTCAGCCGCCTCTTTTCCAGGTTGAAGAGCCCTAACCTTTGTAGCCTCTCTTCATAGGAGTAGCCTTCCATCCCCTTTACCATTTTGGTGGCTCTTCTCTGTACCTTTTCTAATAACGCTATATCCTTTTTAAGATACGGCGACCAGAATTGCACACAATATTCAAGGTGGGGTCGTACCATGGAACGATACAGAGGCATTATAATATCCTTTGTTTTATTTTCCATTCCTTTCCTTATGATACCTAGCATTCTATTTGCTTTCTTGGCCGCCGCTGCACACTGGGTGGAGGGTTTTAACATGTTATCCATGATGACTTCTAAATATTTTTCCTGGGTGGTGGTTCCCAATGTGGAACTTTGCATTGTGTAACCATAGTGTGGGTTGTTCTTTCCTAGGTGCATAACTTTGCACTTGTCCACATCAAATTTCATCTGCCATTTGGATGCCCAGTCTTCCAATTTATCCAGATCCTCCTGCAGTTTTCCACAGTCCTCATCGGTTTTAACAACTTTAAACAGTTTTGTGTCATCTGCAAATTTGATAACCTCACTAGTTATTCCCTTTTCCTGGTCATTTATGAATATGTCAAAAAGTAGCGGACCCAGTACAGATCCCTGGGGTACTCCACTATTCACCTTTTTCCATTGGGATAATTGGCCATTTAGCCCTACCCTCTGCTTTCTATCTTTTAACCAGTTCCCGATCCACAATAGTACACTGCCTCCTATCCCATGACTTTTTAGTTTTGCCAAAAGTCTCTGATGAGGGACCTTGTCAAAGGCTTTCTGAAAGTCCAGATACACTATATCAACTGACTCACCTTTTTCTACCTGTTTACTCACACACCTTCAAAAAACATATCAGATTAGTAAGACAAGATCTTCCTTGTCTAAAGCCATGTTGGCTGTCACCCATTAGGCCATGACTACCCTCCATTGCCTCAGAAGAAAGGCCTGGCAATCTACTTCCGGTGACACCGCCAAGAAAACCCAGGAGCCTCTGGGTCGCAAGGAGTCAGGACTGACTCGAAGGCACACATTGCATTGCATCTACATACTGTGTAATTTTGTTCTTTATGATGGTTTCTACCATTTTCCCCAGTACTGACGTCAGGCTCACTGGTCTGTAATTTCCCGGATCACCCCGGAACACTTTTTAAAAACTGGCGTTACATTGGCGACCCTCCAATCTTCAGGTATTACAGATGATTTTAATGAAAGTTCACAGATTACTAATAGCAGGTCTGCAATCTCATATTTCAGTTCTTTCAACACTCTTGGATGTATACCATCCAGTCCAGGTGATTTGCTACTGTTCAGTTTATCAAATACTTGTAATACATCTTACCGGTGTAGCGATATTTCTCTCAATTCCTCTGCAGTATCACCTTTAAATACCACTTCAGTCTTGGGTAACATCCCTACATCTTCCTCAGTAAAGACCGAAGCAAAGAATGCATTCAGTCTCTCCGCTATAGCCTTGTCTCCTCTTACTGCCCCTTTTACCTCTCTATCTAATTGTCCAATTGACTCTCTCACAGGCCTTTTGCTACAAATGTACTTGAAAAAGTCTTTATTCCGTGTTTTTGCTTCCGTAGCAAGTTCCTTCTCAAATTCTCGCTTTGCCTGCCTTATCAATGCTTTGCATTTAACTTGCCAGGGCTTATGCTGTTTCCAGGGCTCTTTTTTCCATTTTCTGAAAGATGCTTTTTTGGCAGCAACAGCCTCTCTGACCTGACCTTTAAAGCAAGCTGGCAGTTTTTTGGACTTTCTTCCACTTTTCTTAATGCGTGGAATACAGCTGGTCTGGGCTTCCAGGATGGTATTTTTAAACACCCAAGCTTGATGTAATTCTTTAACCTTTGCAACTGCTCCTTTTAGTTTTTTTCTTAACTATATTCCTCATTTTATCATAGTCTCGCTTTCGAAAGTTAAAAGGTAGTACTGTGGATTTCTTTACTATTCCTCCACTAATTAAATCAAACACGATCATGCTATGATCACTATTGCCAAGTGGTCCAAACACCCTTATCTCTTGCACCAGATCTGGTGTTCCACTAAGGACTAGGTCCAGTATGGCTTCCCCTCTGGTCGGTTCATGAACCAGCTGCTCCAAGCAGCAGTCTTATTTTATCTAGAAACTTTATCTCCCTAGCATGTCCTGCCGTGACACTGATCCAGTCGATACCGGGGTAATTGAAATCACCCATTATTACTACTCTGCTGTGACTTTTGTTAGCTTCCTTGATTTCTTTGAGCATTTCATCATCCATTTGTTCATTCTGGCCAGGCGGTCGATAGTACACCCCCACTTCCATCACCTTCCCCTTCCATACATGGAATTTCAATCCATAGAGATTCTACAGCAAATTTTGTTTCCTGCAAAAAACTTTAATCCTTTCTGACTCAATGCCCTCTCTAACAGAGCGCAACCTCTCCACCAATTTGATCAGTTCTATCATTACGATATAGTTTGTATCCAGGTATCACAGTGTCCCACTGGTTATCCTCCTTCCACCATGTCTCTGAGATTGCAATCATATCTAACCTCTCATTTAGTGCTATATATTCTAACTCTCCAATCTTATTGTTTAGACTTCTAGCATTTGCATATAAGCATTTTAGAGACTGTATTTTATTATTATTTTATTTTAGCTGTATTTATATCCCGCTTTTCACCGGGTCAAAGCGGTCAATTGGGAGATACATTTAACACGAGGGGATATGACACACATACGCTAATACTTACAGGGAACATGGGCATTGGAGGGTTAAGTGGCTTGCCCAAGACCACAAGGAGTGCCTATAGGACTAGAAATCCCAGTCCCTCCGGCCTGAAATTGCTGTCCCCAGGTGGGACTTGAACCCCCGGCCCTCCAGCCTGCAGTACCTTGTCCTAACCACTAGGCCACTCCTCCCCAAGATGCTTTTATTAATATTAATAACTCCCCAAGATGCTTTTATTAATATTAATCTGGCTATTGGTAGGCATGGGTAATTTGGAATCTTTACGCTCTGTCTGCACCATACTCAAGGGCATTTGGGCTACTTTACTCTTTTTTGGAACCTCACTGCTTTTGGTAGTATCCTTCAAGGATACCATCTTCCGAACCATGCGTTCTTGGGTGACTGTTGGCTTTCCCCTATTTTCTAGTTTAAAAGCTTCTTTATCTCCTTTTTAAAGGTTAAAGCCAGCAGTCTGGTTCCATCCTGGTTAAGGTGAAGCCCATCCCTTCGGAAGAGCCCCTCCTTTCCCCAGAATGTTCCCCAGTTCCTAACAAATCCAAAACCCTCATCCTTGCCCCATCATCTCATCCACGCATTGAGACTCCGGAGCTCTGCCTGCCTTTTGGGTCCTGCACGTGGAACGGGAAGCATTTGGGAGAACGCTACCCTGGAAGTTCTACCTAAAAGCTTAAATTTAGCCTCCAGAACCTCCCTACCACATTTTCCTATGTCATTGGTAGCGACATGTACCAAGACAGCAGACTCCTCCCCAGCACTATCTAAGATCCTATCTAGGCGGTGCGTGAGGTCTGCTACCTTCGCACCAGGCAGGCATGTTACCAGGCTATCCTCACGTCCACCAGCCACCTAGCTATCTACATGCCTAATGATTGAATCACCAACTATAACAGCTGTCCTAACCCTCCCCTCATGGGCACATGGCCCTAGAGAAACTTCCTTGGTGCAAGAGAGTTTTACATCACCTGGAGGACAGGTCCTAGTTACAGGATCAGTTCCTGCCACACCAGGGTGATGCTCTGTCACGTGACCTCTCTCCTCCATGGCAACAGGGATGCTGCCAGACTGGAGGTGGGACTTCAGGACTATATCCCTGTAGGTCTCGTCTATGTACTTCTCTGTCTTTATGTCTTCCAGGTCTGCTACTCTAGCCTCTAGAGAACGGACTTGTTCCCTGAGAGCAAAGAGCTCCTTGCACTTAGTGCATACGTAAGACCTCTCACCAACTGGGAAAAAATCATACATGTGACACTCAATGCAAAAGACTGGAAAGCCCCCATCTCGCTGCTGGGACTGTTGTCTGCATCTTAGTTTATGCTACCACAAAAAATACTCAACTGCCTCATCCCATTAAACAACCTCCCACCACATTACAAACCGGCCCATCCGCAAAATATCCCTTCACAACTGCCCTATTGCTCCATCCATAAACACCACCCCTTCAATTGCCCCACCTGCAAACACTACCATGCTGCAACTGCCCCACCCTGAAACACACTGCCTTGCTACTGACCTACCCACCCCACAAAATGTCACACCTCTCCAAATACTACTCTCTCCTGCAACTGTCCTACTACTCACCAATGTCCCTGCATTTGCCCCACCACCTTGCAAACTGCCTCCATTCCCAAAAATTACTATCCTTCAAATGCCCTAGCGTCAAAAACTATTCCCCCCCCACAACTTCCCCAACACACTGCTGTCTCACCTACCAAAAATATCCTCCTGCATAAACTCCCCACTGCTAACTACCCTACTAATCAAGAAACTACTCCAATCTATCTCCCCACAATTGTCACCAACCCCAAAGCTACATCCTCCATAAATGCCTCATCACAGACAAAATGGAAACAGCGCACACAGAACATTCAGACACACATACAACACACACAGATGCAGAGGGGTCACAAATAATGCCCTAGCTGTAATGTACTGCCTTTTACATTATTTCATTTGCTTTATGTCTACTATGCAAGCTACTCATTTTTATTGCTTTCTTATTGGTTATTTGTACTGTCAGCTAGTATCTGTTACCATGGGAAGGGCTAGATTAAGGAATTGGCACGCTAGAAACATACCTAAGGTCCAAAGTTTAAGGAAAGTGCTGTTATCAGATGTGCTCAGCATTCAGGTGGCTTGGATCAGGGCCAGCCCCAAGGCTAAAGCAAGATATTGGTGCTCTAGGCAAACATTAACCTTATGTCCCCCTTCTCCCCACAGGGCCAGCCTAAGGGTTTCTACTGCCCCAGGCAGAAGCACTGGCTGTGCAGCCGCCTCACCCCCCTGCACCGAGCCACCATCCCCGATTCCATTGGTAAGGGGGGGTGCAGGCCATGTGCTTCAATACACATGGCCTGCCACTTCTGACCCCCCTCCAACACAAATTCACAGCTTCAACAACTCAAAGGAGGCCACCATAAGGACCCTGAGCACCAAATACAGATCCCAGGGAAGGATCACAGATCGAAGGGGGGGGGGGACGCAGACTTCGAACCCCCTGGAGAAAATGTGAGATGTCCAGGTGCAAGGCCAAAGACTTGCCTGGCATTGGACCATGGAAATAGGCCAGAGCTGCCACCTGAACATTCAGGGAGCCAAGTGAAAAGCCCTTTTCTAGGTCATCTTACGGCTACGCCAACAGGGAAGACACCTTAGTCGCCTCAGGAGCCAAATGCCATGCACCGCACCAGCGCTCAGAGAGGCACCATATCCGTACATATGTCAGCTTGCTAGATGACCTCTGGGAACCAAGTAGAGAAGAGATCACTACTGGAGAGTAGCCCTTAGGTGCTAGCAGACTCCTTTCAAGAGCCATGTCATAAGCGAAAATAGAGCAGGATCCTCCAGGACTATCGGTTCCTGCCGCAATAACCCCCGGATGCAGAGGCAGTGAAAGAGGAGGCACCCACAGGAGCCACATCAGGTCTCTGAACCACGCTTTCCATGTCCAACCAGTGCTACCAGAACAATCTTGCCTGGATGGCACTTCACTTAAGACTAATAAAAATATATATTTTTTCACTTAACGTGTAAAACTCTGGAATTTGTTACCGGAGAATGTAGTAAAGGCTGTTAGTGTAGCTGGGTTTAAAAAAGGTTTGGACAAGTTCCTGGAGGAAAGGTCCATAAACCATTATTTATTTATTTTATTTATTTATTTATATTCTTGTATATACCGCGCTATTCTGCATCAGTGCGGTTTACATTGAACAAACTGAAATTACATTGAACAGGGCATTATAACTTGGAGATAACTATTCTACAGGGAACATGGGCTATGGAGGGTTAAGTGGCTTGCCCAAGACCACAAGGAGCACCTGTGGGACTAGAAACCCCAGTCCTTCCGGCCCAAGGTTGCTGTCCTCTAGTGGGATTTGAACCATTATTAAGAAGGGACACAGGATATTAATGCTTGACCCAGTACAAGCATTGTGGAACTTGTGTCTTTTGGGGAAACTGCTAGGTACGTATGACCTAGATTGGCCACTGTTGGAAACAGGATACTGGGTTTGATGGACCTTGGTCTGACCCAGCATGGCATGTCTTATGTTATGTTCTTATACGCCAAGTCACATGATCCACCAGCAGCCATGGAGGAAACACCTACAGCAGCCACTGACTTGGCCAAGACTGGGTCAGGGAAGAAACGGCAAACTTTGGCATTGGAGTGGGTTGCCATCAGATCCATTTTGGGCCAACCCATCGGCACAAAATCAACTGAATGCCTCCTGCTCAATTGCACTCTCTAGGATTCAGAGAGCAGTGGCTGAGAAAGTCTGCTTCCACAATCTCCACACACCCCCCCCCCCCCACACACACACACACAATGTGCTGGGTCAACAAGGCTAGGTGGTTCTTTGTCACCCAGGCAAACAGGAGAGCTATCTCCAGAGCCACCCCATTACTCCTTGTACCGACTGGAGGATCAACATAGGCCAACACCATGGCACTTGCTCCTCCTTCCGGAATAGGTGCATCACACCAGCCTCCTCACAATCTTCTGAAGACCAGAGTACTTCTACACCTACGTCAGAGCCCTGTACGAGCCACATGAATCCAAGTCATAGTCAAATCTCAGACAGCTCCCAGCTGTTCCCCAAATCCAGGAGGCGCCCCTTGCCAGGGACGCTTAAGCCAAAGGTAATCGAACAGGGCTTCAACTTCCAGCCTGCTGGCACGAGACTATGTCCGGAAGCACCCAGAGACCACAGGGTCTGAATTACCATTTCGGAAGAACTCCAGGGAGGACAATCCAGAGTCCAGAAGCTCCCCCTCTCAAATAAGGCTCCCCAACACCAGGAGGTACAGCCACCACAGATCCCCTAGAGGACAAAGAACAGCTCACAGCAGTCGCTGGAGCCTCCAGTCAGCTGAATATCCTTACTCATAGTGCTATCCATCACCTCCTGCCCTGAGGCAGGTAAAGGAGGACTAACCGCATCCCCCAGCTAAAAGGGAGAAAGCAGGCCCTCCAGGGGAGACTCAGAAGCTGCCATGTAGGAAGGGCAGAGTCCAGAATCCAAGAGTGGGGTTCCTCACTCCACGATTTCCTGAAAGACGACAGAGCATTAGGGTAAGTATCACAAGAGTGTGCGCTAATGCTGCGTAGGCCCGCAAACATGCGTCAAGTGCAATTTTACGTTGTGCATAAAGGTGCTAGGGAAGAAGCACATGAAGCCACTTGGGTGGAATGTACGTTAGGACCACGTGATCACCAAGTGCACAATAAGCAAAAAAACGTCAACGTGCAGAAAATGGCAGGAAATCCTCACACAGTGCCAAGGGTCGCAAGCAGTCCACCCCGAATTGCAGCCCTCAGAGGTTGAACCAGGAGCCCCCAAGAACAATGATGAGGTTAAGCGTTGATACTCACACTCTAAAAGCCCCCAAGGTGGAGGATCCGTGCCAGGCTCAGCTCTACTCCCCTGAAAACTGTTTCACCGGCTGGCTGTGCAGCATTGTGTGTGAGGTGGCTGGCAGGCAGATCCCCAAGAGTCTTCTGTAGAAAGAAAACAGGGGGGGGGGACAGAGGAGAAGGGAGGGGAGTTGAGGTTGTGTAAGGCTGCTGCACTCTTCCAGATCCTTCCAAATCATTACAATTTGTGGCTGCTTAACAGGTCCTTATCTAAGGGCGTGGAGCTGAACCAATTTTCCTTCTTCCTATGGCTACTGAAAAGACCGCAGTCTAGTGGAGAGAGTCACCTTTCTGTACTCAAGGTGGTCATTCACAAGCATTTAATCAAGCTCTTTTTCTCTCAGTCCTTGGATTTTTTACAGAAAGGACAAAATTCATCCACCATCTTGCTGGAGACAAAGAAATACTGGTGGCTGAGGCGAATAGAGGCACGAGAGTGATGTCATTGAAACCTGGGCTTTTCAATGGTTCTTTGTCTCCACCAACCTGATGGTAGGGGAACACAACCCACTTGTCTGGATTGGTCTAGTAGGACACTATGGAATCTGAAATGACTGCAGGTGAGGAAGGATCAGTAGGGGCTGTCGGAAGCTAGGAGATGCTGGGGCTGTGAGAGTGCCTAGCCCTTTTCTAAGGTCTGGTCTGTCACTTTCTTACTGAAAAAAATGGCAAGGGTATTGGGTGAAAGGCACAGTCCTTGAGAGAGATCTTTGAAGAAGGATGTTTTAATATATTTTTAAAGATCATTAAACAGCTTCTTGGGCTGGGAATTACAGGTTTGTATAAATTAGAAGGTGAAATTGTTGTTCCTTAAGGAACTCTAGTCCAGTCCCAGAACCTGAGAGAGTTCTGCACCTCCTCCAGCAGCTATGGAGACTGATACATGTCATCACTTTGATGAACCAGTATAAATAGGCAAGGACCGCCTCTCCCGCCAGTATCTATTGACAAAGCAGACTCAGCAGAGCAACAAAGTAGTAGTTTATTCATGCAACCAACAACAAATTCTTCGCTAAAAACAGTCAGAACTAAAAAGAAGCTTCCACCCTCCGAACTGCAGAGGACTATCTGACCTCTGTGGAAGAACGAGAACAGTAGAAATAGAAACTGAGAACTAAATATAGAAAGAAAGAGGGAGAGAGAGCGAGACAGCCCCTCCTGCTGACCACCACATCACCTGCCGTGCTCGCCCCTCAGGCTGCTCTGAAAGGAAACTGACAAAAACACGAGTGGGCTCCGGGACTGGACTAGAGTTCCTTAAGGAACAACAATTAGCAGGTAAGTCTACTTTCACCTTCCTTTGCGTCCCTCTAGTCCAGTCCCAGAACCAGAGAGGATGTAACAGAGCAGTAAAGATCAACGGGAGGGCCCTGCTAGAGCAGCCTGAAGTACCGCAGACCCAAACCGCACATTGCTGGCCGCCTGCACATCCAACCTGTAATGCTTAACAAATGAATGCAAGGATGATCAAGTCGCTGCCCTGCAAATCTCAGCCACCGGCACCAAAGCAAACTCTGCCCAAGAGGTTGCCTGCGCTCTAGTCGAATGGGCTCTGAGACCCACTGGCACCACCTTACCTTTCAAGATATATGCCGCTACAATGGCCTCCTTCAACCATCTAGAGATGGAGGCCTTAAGACGCCGCTTCTCCTTTCCGCGGCCCACCAAACACCACAAACAAGCGATCAGACTTATCAAAAGGTTTCGTCTCGAAGGTACCGCTTCAGAGACCTCCAAACATCCAGACGACCCAATCTACCTCCCATGGCTTCCTTCCGCTCTACAGAAAACACCGGCAACGAGACCATCTGGTTAACATGAACATAAGAACATAAGATATGCCATACTGGGTCAGACCAAGGTCCATCAAGCCCAGTATCCTGTTTCCAACAGTGGCCAATCCAGGTCACAAGTACCTAGCAGTTTCCCCAAAAGACAGGTTCCACAATGCTTGTACTGGGTCAAGCATTGAAATCCTGGGTCCCTTCTTAATAATGGTTTATGGACCTTTCCTCCAGGAACTTGTCCAAACCTTTTTTAAACCCAGCTACACTAACAGCCTTTACTTACTACATCCTCCGGTAACAAATTCCAGAGTTTGATTACACGTTGAGTGAAAAAATATTTTCTTTTATTAGTCTTAAATAGTTTACCCTGTAGCTTCATTGCATGTCCCCTAGTCTTTCTATATTCTGATAAGGTAAACAATCGATCTACGTTTACCCGTTCCACTCCGTTCATTAATTTATAGACTTTTATCAAATCTCCCCTCAGCCGCCTCTTTTCCCAGGTTAAAGAGCCCTAACCTTTTTAGCCTTTCTTCATAGGAGTATCCTTCCATCCCCTTTACCACTTTGGTGGCTCTTCTCTGAACCTTTTCTAAAATCGCTATATCCTTTAAGATACGGCGACCAGAATTGCACACAATATTCAAGGTGCGGTCTCACCATGGAACGATATAGAGGCATAAAAAGAAAACTCTCCCTATCAGATTCTGAACTTCTCTCCATGATTATACCCCACATAATGTCTATATGTAAATAATGTATATAAGTTGCACTGTTCTGTGCCATTCAGTTTAATATTACTCTGTTTATTTTATATTGCTTATAGTTATCTGATGTTATATGTAAAACAAACTATGCTTTGTTGAATGTTGTTATCTGTAAACCGCAGCTGAACTATGGAAGCAGCGGTATATAAGTTCTTGTTAAATAAATAAATAAATTATAATATCTTTTGTTTTATTTTCCATTCCTTTCCTTATCATACCTAGCATTCTATTTGCTCTCTTGGCCGCCGCTGCACACTGGGCCGAGGGTTTTAACATGGTATCCACAATGACGCCTAAATCTTTTTCCTGGGTGGTGGTTCCTAATGTGGAACCTTGCATCGTGTAACCATAGTTTCGGTTGCTCTTCCCTAGGAGCATAACTTTGCACTTGTCCACATTAAATTTCATCTGCCATTTTGATGCCCAGTCTTCCAATTTATCAAGATCCTCTTGCAATTTTCCACAATCCTCTTGGGTTTTAACAACTTTAAATAGTTTTGTGTCACATGCAAATTTGATAACCTCACTCATTCCACTTTCCAGGTCATTTATGAATATGTCAAAAAGCAGCGGACCCAGCACAGATCCCTGGGGCACACCACTATTCACCTTTCTCCATTGGCAAAATTGGCCATTTAGCCCTACCCGCTGCTTTCTATCTTTTAACCAGTTCCTGATCCACAATAGTACACTGCCTCCTATCCCATGACTCTTTAGTTTTGCCAAAAGTCTCTGATGAGGGACCTTGTCAAAGGCTTTCTGAAAGTCTAGATACACAATATCAACCGACTCACCTTTGTCCACCTGTTTATTCACTCCTTCAAAAAAACATAACAGATTAGTAAGACAAGACTTCCTTGTCTAAAGCCATTTTGGCTGTCTCCCATTAGGTCATGACTATCTACATGCTGAGTAATTTTATTCTTTATAATGGTTTATACCATTTTTCCCGGTACTGATGTCAGGCTCACCGGTCTGTAGTTTCCTGGATCACCCCTGGAACCCTTTTTAAAAATTGGTGTTACATTGGCGATCCTCCAATCTTCAGGTATTAGAGATGATTTTAATGATAGTTCACAGATTACTGATAGCAGGTCTGCAATCTCATATTTCAGTTCTTTCAACACCCTTGGATGTATACCATCCGGCCCAGGTGATTTGCTACTGTTTATTTCCTTCATTTCTTCCGCACCTTTAAATACCACTTCAGTCATTCGTAACATCCCTACATCTTCCTCAGTAAAGTTCAAAGCAAAGAATTCATTAAGTTTCTCCACTATCGCCTTGTCGCCTATCAGTGCTCCTTTAACCCCTTTATCATCTAATGGACCAACTGACTCACAGGGTTTTTGCTACGAATGTACTTGAAAAGGTCTTTATTTCATGTTTTTGCTTCCGCAGCAAGCTTCCTCTCAAATTCTCCCTTTGCCTGCCTTATCAATGCCTTGCATTTGACTTGCCAGTGCTGTTTCCAGGTTTCGTCGTTTGGCTCTTTTTGCATTTCCTGAAAGATGCTTTTTTGGCAACAGCCTCTCTGACCTCACCTTTAAACCATGCTGGCAGTCTTTTGGACTTCCTTCCACTTTTCTTAAAGCGTGGAATACAGCTGGTCTGGGCTTCCAAGATAGTATTTTTCAACACCACCCAAGCTTGATGTACGTCTTTAACCTTTGCAACTGCTTTTAGTTTTTTCTTAACTGTTTTCCTCATTTTATCATAGACTCCCTTTCGAAAGTTAAAAGGTAATACTGTGGATTTCCTTACTATCCCTCCTCCACTAATTAAATCAAAGGCGATCATGCTATGATCACTACTGCCAAGTGGCCCCAACACCCTTATCTCTTGCACTAGATCTGGTGTTCCACTAAGGAATAGGTCTAATATGGCTTCCCCTCTGGTCGGTTCATGAACCAGCTGCTCCAAGAAGCAGTCATTTATTTCATCTAGGAACTTTATCTCCCTAGCATGTCCTGACGTGACACTGACCCAGTCGATACCGGGGTAATTGAAATCACCCATTATTATTACTGCACTGTAACCTTTGTTAGCTTCCTTGATTTCTTTGAGCATTTCATCATCCATTTGGTCATTTTGGCCAGGCGCTCGATAGTACACCCCCCCCCCCCCCACTGCCATCGCCTTCCCCCTTTTACATGGAATTTCAATCCATATAGACTCTACAGCAAATTTTGTTTCCTGCAAAACTTTAATCCTTTCTGACTCAATGCCATCTCTAACAGAGAGCAACCCCTCCACCAATTTGATCAGCTCTATCATTACGATATAGTTTGTACCCAGGTATCACAGTGTCCCACTGGTTGTCTTCCTTCCACCATGTCTCTGATATTCCAATCATATCTAACCTCTCATTTAGTGCTATATATTCTAACTCTCCCATCTTATTTTTTAGACTTCTAGTATTTGCATACAAGCATTTTAGAGATTGTATTTTATTCATATTAATTTGGCTATTGGTAGACATGAGTAATTTGGGATCTTTAAGCTCTGTCTGCTCCATACTCGAGGCATTTGGGCTACTTTACTCTTTTGTGGAACCTCTCTGCTTTTGGTAGTATCCTTCAAGGATACATTATTCCGAACCATCCGCTCTTGGGCGACTGTCGGCTTTCCCCTAATATCTAGTTTAAAAGCTGCTCTCTCTCCTTTTTAAACATTGACACCACCTTAGGCAAAAACGCGGGAACCAGCCACATCACCACCTTTTGATCTGAGAATGACAAAAATGGCTCCCTACAAGATAAAGCACAGTTACTTACCTGTAACAGGTGATCTCTGGGAACAGCAGGAATTAGTCTTCACATTTGGGTACGTCGGTACCGACAGAGCCTGCACGGGAACGCTGCCCAGCTTCCAATCAGAAAGCTTTTGGCAGCATCCCTCGCGCCTGCGCGCTGACTTCCCGCCTTCTCCAGAGCCTCTCTTCAGTTGAGTTTCAAAGCTGAGACAAAGGAGGAGAGGAAAGGAAGAAGAAGATAAGAGATGCAACTCCTAGGGGAGGTGGGAGGGTTGTGAAGACTAATTCCTGCTGTTCCCAGAGATCACCTGTTACAGGTAAGTAACTGTGCTATCTCCAGGAACAAGCAGGAATGAGTCTTCACATATGGGGACTCCCTAGCTGGAGATGCCAGGGGGAGATCCCATAAAAATGCAGGAGCCTGGACCAGGGGTGCATTTTGTCTCCAGGAATCCCCGGCATCCAAAGTGGGATGGAGGGTAGGAGTTGACAATAAAGGAGCTGTGAGGAAAGAAACAGCATAGCCAAGGACTACAGGGCCCTAGAGACTACAGGAGTCCTTGGTATATATGATGAGTAGCATTAAAAAACCTTTAATGTACACTTAAAATATGCAGCTTACCTACTGCATTGTAGGAAGTAGAGAGCATGATGGCGTCTACTGGATAAGCAGTGGTGGAATCTTCAAGGTGACCTCCCAGCAGTGAGGATGAAGGTCCAGACCTGGAGGTAGCAGACGATCCAGGTGTCAACTGGGTAGGATTAGACGTCAGGTCTTCAATGGAAAGCTTTATGGGAAAAAGCTGAAAACTCCTTTAGGCATAAAGTCATTAACATTGAGGACTAAAGGAAGAAGACTGACGGAGTTGGAGAACTAGCCCAGTCCTGGCGGGAAGAGGGGGACTGGAAAAACCCCTATTCCCAAGGAGAACAGCTGTGTACTCAAAGATAAAGATGTACACTATTTTTCCTTGCTGGCGAGAGATAGGAAAAATATTGAAGCTTAATGCTTCAAGGACTTAAAGAAAAAATGGAAGATGTTAGCACCACAGTAGTTATAGGTGCATGACAGTTTCTGCATCGTAATATGATATGCGAAGTAGGGCGATAGACTGTCTAAAACCTCTAGAAGGTAAAACATTTAGTATAGACAGTAAGGGTGATAGTGTGAAAGACATATCAACCCTTAAGAAGCCCCCCCAACAGACACATATATAGACAGATACATATATGTGGATGGAATATATATATATACACACACACACATGTCCATATGTGTGTATTAGGATATGGGTGGAGAAATGTGTGTGTGTGTGTGTGTATATATATACACACACACACACACACACATATACATATATATATACATACATATAATATATATATATATATGTATACGAAATATATATACATTTCTGGGGCATGGTTTTGCACCACCAGAGTAATGATATAGGTATGTAGACATATATGAAGATGCTACATGTCTACCACCCAGCCCCATAATTGTACATGGGGAATATAAAAGAAAAAGATTCTTCGCTCTACAAGAGGGTGAACCCACTTGGGATATGTATAGAGAATCTATTTCCGTGGATTGAGGGATGCAAGAAGGCAATCCAACAAGATAACCATGATGTCTGCGTGAGAACAGATGATCATATGAATCTGTAAAGAACAAGGTGGGAGTTCCACAGAACACTGACATGGCAGATGTGCAGAAACGCAGAAGAAGATACCAGAGGGACCTACTGGAGGGACCCAGAGGTAGCATGCGTAAACATCAGCCTTGGATTTTCACGCAGAAGAACTTATATTTCATGTTAACACCCCAGGCCTGAGGGTGTGGAGAACCCTCACAGGCATGGGAAGGGATTATAAGCTTTTCCCTACTAATAGAGAAGCTTTAGAGACAAGGTCAATGCTCTATAGAAAGGCCCTCATAGTAGAAAGCTTCTCTGAAGACTGCAGAGAGCATTGTGCAGGAGAGATATGAGATAAACTGACTGAAGTCAGGTGTGTTGCCATATCCTAGGAGAGGAGATGGATAGAATAATGTGAGAAAGCCTAAAAGAGTAGGAGGATCCAAGATAGCTGACGAGTAGCTTGGAATCACTACTGAGGCTAGACAAAATTTTGAACAAGGGACTGGAACTTGGAAAAAGTACCAGTAATACAATCACTGTAACTCCTGCAGGCACAGCTGCTGACGGAAACAGCAGAGAGATTGTCCTGTGCCCAATAAAGAAAAACAGACAGGAAAGGAGAGGAGATATCCCTTCTCCTTGTCTGAGGAACGAGCTTGCTAGAGAAGCCTTTCAGTATGGTACCCCTTAGTTAGGGAAAAAGCCTGGTTGAGAGGGTAGAGCAAGTAATTGGAGGGTGACGTACCCATAGGGTAAGTCAACTGAAGGAAAAAATGTTCAGTTGGGACAGAACTATCAGGGGATAGTTGCAACTGCTCTTCTAGACAGTAAGAAGAGGAGAAGTCTGTAGTCCCTGAACAAAAATTTTCCGACAGCTTAGTACACTGAAAAAGAAAAGCACAGTGAATAAACTTCTAATGGGTAGAAGTGAACTGTAGAGTATAATTCCCAGCCCCTATGGTTGCTGGGAATGCTGAGACTGGCCAGAGCTGGAGGACTTCAGACTAGGCTGAGGTGTCCCTTGTTTAGGTACAGCCGAATGATGGGCAGGAGATGAATGAAACTTTCTTTTCTTAGGGAAAGAAGGATTGGTAGGACATTTCCTACCTTTCGAAGAAGGAGGTGGCTTAGAATGGTCCTTAGTGGAAGGAGAGTCAGCGGAGCATTGAGCAACCTGACGTAAAGCCTCCTTATTAAAGAGACCTTCTCCTGTACAAGGAGAATGAGCTAATATAGTTTGTGCCCATCTGCTCAAGTCTGAAGCTTCGAGACGTGCTGCAATGGCAATAGCAGAGGATCTGCTAACAGACTCAAAAGAGTCTATAGAAGCACAAGAAAGAAACCAAGATATATTCCGGCTATGATTGAGTAGCAAGGAATAATTAGTAGCCTTGGGCTCTGGCATAAAAGGGGTCAAAAGCGACAATCTCTCCGTGACCTGCTGGAGTGTGAGACTCATGTGGAAAATATATGAAAGAATTCTGGAGGCCAGCATAGATGTTTGGAAGGCTTGACGACCAAACTCATCGAGTGTTCTTGAAAAACGACCTGGCGGATACGAAGAATGCTTCTTCTTGCTCTTAACCTTCCTCAGTGCTGATTCCACTACAAGGGAACGATGAGGAAGTTGAGGCTTCTGAAATCCTGAGGAGGGAGGCACCCGGTACCGAACCTCAGTGGCTGTAGAAGGTAGAGGAAGCCGTAATGGTGATTTCCAGACCCTCAGGAGATCCTGCAGAGCAGGGTGTAAAGGAAGCATCATATTTTCCATTTGTGCCGGTGAGCCAGGAATAGCATCACAACCCGGGATAGAGATATTAAGAAAGGTTGCCATATCCAGGAGAAAAGCCTGAAAAGACTGATCTCCTATGGGAACCTTCCCTGTTAAGGCTAAAGAAAGAGGCTGAGCACCAGAGAACGTACCGTGGTGTGAGGAGAGAAACCTAGTAGATGGACAAGGATACTGGTACGGTAACTTAGAGGCAGTGAGTACTGCATCAGCAACCCCAGATATCGGTTCCAAACAAGGCAGTGGTGCAAGAACAGGCATCGACATCGATACTGACACAGGGCCAGCAGTTGAAGTTGTCATCGGGAACTGCTGCAATGGTACCGAGACCATGCGAGAGTTATTGCTAGGATCCTCGGAACTGCTTATCTGGAAACGATGGGAGTCGGTTCCGGGACGCGTCGGTACCCAGTCCTCGAGACTAGATATCGATTCAAGACTCGGCATCGAAGGGAGCGAGTCCATCGATGCATGTCTCGAGGGTACCGACGTCGGTGGTAGTATCGGCGATGCCGATACCGGTAAAGCTGCCTGGGTTACATCGATCGGTCTCAAGGTACCGAGGATGCCCGATGACAACCTCTCGTTGGGAGAACGTTATTCCACACCGGTGCCGATGCCGGGGTATCGGAACCGATCGAAGCCGGTACCGTCCCGGAGCATGGCTGAGATATGGAAATGTCCATCAGTATCGTATCGCCCGGCCCCAAAAGTGCCGAGGATGCTAGAGGACGATTCCTGGTGAAGAGTGAAACACTCAATACCGAAGCCGATGCCGGGGAATCGGTACCGCTGGAAGCGGATACCCGCACTGTGCACGGCTGGGATCGAGGGTAGTCAATTCAGAGCGTATCGATCGGTCCCGAAGGTACCGAGGATGCCCGATGACGATCCCTGGTGAAGAGTGGAACACTCGACACCGGTGCCGATGCGGGGGATCGGTACCGCTCGAAGCGGATACCACCCCCGGACATGGCTCAGGTATGTTCTGTGAGGGGTGAGCCCCAGGAACAACCTGAAACCCCTTTAATGCTTTGGAGCCCGCAGACTCCCGCAGGGGTAATGCCAATGGATTCTTGAGGGTAAGGCCGGAGCCGTCACCATGCTGGGCATGGGACATACCACTCAAGCATTGACTAGTCTGAACAGACTGTTTGTGGGTTACCTGATCCTGTGTAGAGGAGAAACCGGGTTCCCTCACTGCCGAATAAAAAACGGTATTGAGGGAAACTCTAAAAACTGAAGGTTTCCTCACAAAAGTATCCCCTGACAAGTCAGGGGAAAAAGGGTCAGGACCCACACAATTGAGACACCAACTATTGGAGTCTAAAAGGAAACAGGTGTTTCCACATCAAATGCACTTCTAAGGAAAAGAAGGCTCCATGAGGAAGAGGTCTGGTAGGCCCAACAAGTTAAGGCAAAAAACTGAAGAAAAAGTTTCTCAGAATTTAGTCAAAAATCCACCGGCGGTACCGGTGGGGGCAGGAAATACAGCCGCGACCACAAGAAAACAAAAACTAAAGTAATTAAAGTAAGTAAAAAGAAAAGTTTCTACGGTGACAGGAGGACGTCCTGCCGGCTCCGCGGAAAAACGAAAACTGAAGAGAGGCTCTGGAGAAGGCGGGAAGTCAGCGCGCAGGCGCGAGGGATGCTGCCAAAAGCTTTCTGATTGGAAGCTGGGCAGCGTTCCCGTGCAGGCTCCGTCGGTACCGACGTACCCATATGTGAAGACTCATTCCTGCTTGTTCCTGGAGATAGCCTGCAACTCAGAAATCTGATGCACGGAGCAAATGGCCACCAGAAAAACCGTCTCCAACGTTAAATCCTTCAAAGATGCCTTACTCAAAGGTTCGAAAGGAGCCCTAACCAACTCTTCCCAACACTAGATTCAGGTCCCACGGTGGCACCGAGCACCGTCGAGGAGAACGCAAATGCGATACCGCTCGCAAAAACCGCTTCACATCCGCATGGCCCCCTAACGCCGCTCCTTGGACCTTCCCGCGATAACACGAGATCGCCGCCAACTGCACTCTCAAAGAACTGGCCACTAGCCCTCTCTCGAACCTGTCCTGCAAGAACGCCAGCACCTGTGCAATCGACGCCGACGAGGGTTGCTCCCACCTGTCCGCACACCAGGCCTCAAAAATGCACCAGAGCCGCACATAAGCTAAAGAGGTAGACCGCCGCCTCGTCTTTAGCAACGTTGAAATGACCGCCGCCGAATACCCTTTGGTTGTCATCCTCGCCCTTTCAAGAGCCAAGCCGTAAGCGAGAATCAATCCACCTGCGGCATGCGCAGCGGCCCCTGAAGTAACAAATCCTCCCTCAGAGGAAGCCGCCACGGCCTGTCCACCAGCAACCGAACCAGATCCGCATACCAAGGCCTTCTCGGCCAATCTGGCGCCACCAGAACCACTCGGCCCGGGTGGCGCTCTATGCGCTGCACCACGCGACCGATGCGAGCCCAGGGAGGTAACACAAACGAGACCTCTGGTCGGCCACTCCTGCACCAATGCATCGAGACCCTCTGACATCCGCTCCCGACGCCTGCTGTAAAACTGTTCCGCCTTTGCCGACTCGAAGGTTGCCATCAGATCCATCATCGGCCTCCCCCAGCGCTCCACGATTAGGGCAAACACGTACGGGTGAAGCGACCACTCTCCTGGATCGACCCTGCGCCGACTCAAAAAGTCCGCCTCGACATTGCCTACTCCTGCGACATGTTGATTCGAGATGGCCAACAGGTGTCTTTCGGCCCAGGTCAACAGCTGACTGGCTTCTGCTTCTAACGCCGCACTCCCTGTGCCGCCTTGCCGATTGATGTAGGCCACCGCAGTCGCATTGTCGGATAGCACCCGAACCGCTGACCGACCCAGGCCCTGCTGAAACTGCAATAGGGCCCGATATACCGCCCTCATCTCCAGCCTGTTGATCGACCAGCTCGCCTCTAGCGCAGACCACTGCCCTTGTGCGAACCGGCCCTCAAAATGCGCTCCCCATCCCGAGAGACTCGCATCTGTCATGAGCCTCCAGAGCGGAGCTTCTAAGGGCATTCCCCTCTCCAAGTTTTCCGGCCGTGTCCACCAGAGAAGTTCCCGTCTCACATGAGGCGGACACACTAGGCGCTGAGAAAGTGCACCCGACTGGTGCGACCAACGGCGCAGTAGCGCCCTCTGCAGCGGTCTCATGTGCACTCTGGCCCACGGCACCATCTCTATTGTGGCTGCCACTGTTCCAAGCAACTGCAAATACCAAGCCGTGGGAGCTCTGCGGGACAGAAACCTCCTTACTAGCTCCCTCAAATTCAGAGACCGGTCCAGCGGGAGAAACACCTTCCCCTGCGCAGTGTCGAACCTCGCCCCCAGGTATTCCAGGGACTGCGATGGAATCAGACTGCTCTTTGAAAAGTTGACTACCCACCATAGGTCCTGCAACACCTGCACCACCCGGGAAGTAGCTGCCCTGCTCTCCTCCTCCGACTTCACCTGAATCAACCAATCGTCCAAATACGGATGCACCAGCACTCCCTCCTTGCGAAGCGCTGCTACAACCACCACCATCAACTTGTTGAAAACTCACGACGCCGTTGCCAAGCCAAACGTCAATGCCCGGAACTGGAAATGACCCATGGGCACCGCAAAGCGGAGAAAATGCTGATGCTCTTTCCAAATGGGGATATGCAAATAAGTCTCTGTGAGATCCAGTGATGTTAGAAACTCGCCTTCTCGTACTGCCAAAACCACGGACCGAAGCGTCTCCATACGGAAGTGCGAAACTCAGACAGCGATTCACGTTTTTTAAGTGTTAGATAGGCCGAAAAGTGCCCTCCTTTTTCAGCACCACGAAATAAATGGAGTATCGACCGTACCCGCACTGTTCCAACGGTACCGGCACCACGGCCTGCAGCTGAAGCAACCTGCGAAGCGTCTCGAGCACCGCCCGGCACTTGAACCGCGCTCTGCAAGGTGACTGGATAAACACGTCCGCCACTGGCCATTGGAGCTCCAGAGCGTAACCCTCTCGAATAACCTCCAACACCCACTGATCTGACGTTATCTGGACCCAGGCAGGGTAAACGTCCCGTAGCCAACCCCCGACAGCCTCGTACCCTACCTGAGCCCCCCTCATCTCATTGTGGTTTCTTAAAGCTGGAGGCTGCAGCGGACGCAAAACCCCTACCTGCACCTCAAACCTCGAAACCCCTGGCTTCGCCCAGGGAACCTGCCACGCTGAAACTGCCCAAAACGGGGCGAACGGCACCTACGAAACTCCCTCTGCGTTCCCTTGGGCACCGGGTTAGGACGGCCCTGCTTAGGTTTATCCTCTGGCAGACGCCCCCCCTTTGGACTCCCCCAAATCTTCACCAAACAAGAGCTTCCCCCTAAAAGGGAGCTTACTAAGCCGTGCCTTGGAGGAACTGTCCGGCGCCCAGTTGCGCAACCATAAATACCTCCGGGCCGCCACCACTGAAGCCACACTCTTGGCCAGTCCCCGGATCAGATCATAATGAATATCCGCCAAACAGGCGGACCCGGATTCCAGGCGAGAAGCCTCCTCCACCTGATGCAGTGCCTGATCCCCCTGAAGGCGTTGAGCCCACCGCAGACAAGCTCTCGCCACCCAAGCCCCGGCAAGCGAGGCCTGCATGGACAGCGCGCTGATGTCAAACACCTGCTTCAACAACGCATCTAACTTCCTATCCTGACCATCCTTAAGCGCCGCTGCCCCCTCTACTGGGATTGTCATCTTCTTAGTAACCGCCGACACAGCCACGTCGACCTTAGGAGACCAAAAAAATTCCCTATCCTGATCCGCTAGCGGGTAGAGTCTGGCAAGAGCCCTAGATCCCTTGAGGGCCAACTCGGGTACATCCTATTCCTCCTGAATCATATTCCGGAACACCCTGTGCACAGGAAAGACATACTGCGTCGTCCGCACCGCTTGCAACATCGGATCCTCCAACGCCTCATCCGTCGACGGAACCGCCTCTGGCATGTTAAGGGCTTTAAGGGATTCAGTAATCAGTGCCGGCAACTCCTCTCGCCGAAACACCCTGACCACCCTAGCCTGCTGCTCCTCTTCGGGCAGCTCGCCCTCTTCTAGCTCTGCTACAGAATCTTCCTCGAGATCGTCGACAGACAGAGGCAGCTACTTCGCCGCCCCCGCTACCTTACGCCTCTTAACCGGGGTACCAGCCGCCTCCTGAGCCACCGGACTGCCGAGACGCTTCACCCCCTGTTCGCCGGGCGGAAGAGCGACCATACCGGGTTGTAGGAGAGAACGCCTGCTGCAACAGCAAAAAGAGATCCGAAGGGACCAGAGGATGCCCCCCCGTTGACCCCTGGGCTTGCGGTAGCGGAACCTCACCTGCTGTAGACGGCCCTGCCACCGGTTGCGAGGGAAGCCGAGACGGCGAGGGAGCGTCTCCCTGACTCTGGGACCCCCTGTACAGCCCTCTTGACCCCCCTTCCAACGCTTGTTCCATCACAGCTGCTTCTTGGGTACAGACTCCGCAAACTCCGGACTCCAGGAGCGAACCCCGCCGAGTGCCACACACCAGACACCTAGTCTTAGCAGGCATGCTCCTACTGAGCCCAGCAGACCACAAAACACAGTCCAGCAAGCAATCATGGCCAAAACTTGAGAAAACTCCAAAAACTCAGCAAGCTCGTTTACAGGGGCTGGGTTCTTAAGACAGGCACCTCCAACTCTAGTACCTCCAGGCAACACCGTAGCCCCAAAAAACAAAACCGGGGAAAAACAAAGCCTCTGGCTCTCCCGACGCGCTGTGCTGACACAAAACCAAAGGCAAAAGCAAACCCAAAATGGCCGCCGTGCGATCTCCATGCGACCCCTGCTGCACACACCAGAAGCACTGCCCGCGGCAAATCTAGCCCCCCCGGACGTGCCCTCACCTAACCGATCCCCAAAACAAAAGGAGGAAAGAGTTCTTACCGCCCGCTCCTGCCTCAGAGGCTCCCAATCCTCCAGAGAGCCCCAGACCTGCCGCCCGAGCTCAGCCCGCTCAGCGGCTTCGGCTGCGGGCAGAGAAACAGCCCCCACACTCAGTGTGCCGTGTTTCTTCACTCTCCCCAGGCACGATATCGGTAGCGCCTGCCACCTGCTCCTCACCCTTACCAGCAGGTTCGGGAGCAGGGAGGCTCTTCTCACCGGCCAGGCAAAAACGTCTCCTCAGTGTTTCCCTGCCCGGGGGGGGAGGGGACGCAAAAGGCAAGAAAACTGAAGTAGAAGGGAGAAAACAAAGCCAACCAGCCTCTGCAGCTCTAGCCTGCTGCACACTGCTGAACACCTCCCAGACAATGAAAAAACTAAACTGTCCCAATTTTAAAAGTTAAATTTAAATTTAAAGACTCTGCTTATTTGCTACCATCTGAGCCCAGTCCCTAAGCTCAGCACCATCTCCAGCTGCTATGGAGACAAAATGGCAGGGAGAGGCGGTCCTTGCCTATTTATACTGGTTCAAAGTGATGACATGTGTCAGTCTCCATAGCTGCTGGAGGAGGTGCAGAACTCTCTCAGGTTCCGGGACTGGACTAGAGGGACGCAAAGGAATAGATATTTTTGATTATAGTTACCTGCTTAAAATATTGGTTTATTTTATTTTTTTCAGTGTTTTTTCTATACTGCCCCTTCCCAAGATCAAGGGGCCGTTTACAATAAACAAACAAGTTACATGGAACAATGTTATATAAGCAACATTAAACATTAAACATATACAGAACTATTTACATAAGCAACATTAAACATTAAACATATACAGAACTATTTACATTTGTAACTATTTACATGTTTTGCAGGTTTAGTTATGTCTTGGAATGAATGGTTAAGTTCATTCATCTGGTTTCAGCAATGTTTGGGATGTATAGGTGTGTGGTCTTAAGGTGGATAAAGAGAAATTAGACTTACCTGCTAATTGTTGTTCCTTGAGGAACTCCAGTTCAGTCCTTCACCTCTGGGTAGTGTACCTCCTCCTGCAGCATGGAGACTGGGCATGTCAAAACTGTGACATCACTGGATGTACCCTGCTGGCCTCTCCCATCAGCCCCAGTGAACTATTGACAAAGCAGACTCAAAGGAGCAACAAATAAGTAGCTATAGTATTAAATTTAACTTTAAACCATTAAAATAGATCCCCCTAATTAAGAGGACAAACTTCATCTCTCACGTTCTCCTCCCTCCATGAACAAAATAGGGCAGAGAAACTAGAGAAAAAGAACCACAGTGAAACCAAAACTTTAAAAGGTTTTACACCCGTCGTGACTAATATTCTTTCAGACCAACCCAACACCTGAACTAACCATCCCTGGGCGGGAATCAGGACTGAACTGGAGCTCCTCAAGGAACAACAATTAGCAGGTAAGTCTAATTTCTATTTCCTCATGGGTCCTCAAGTTCAGTCCTTCACCTCTGGGATGTAACAGAGAAGTAATCATTGGGAGGAACCTGTCCACCCTGATCGCAACACCGCCAACCCGAAACAGGCATCGTTCGCCACCTGAACATCCTGGCAATAATGCTTACTGAAAGTATGGAGAGACGACCAGATGGCCGCTCTGCAAATCTCCACTGGCGGAACCAAACTATGCTCCGCCCAAGAAGTCGCTTGCGCTCTAGTAGAGTGAGCCTGTAACCCCACAGGCACCTGACGACCCTGCAAGATGTATGCTGATGGTATTGCCTCTCGGACCCATCTGGAAATCGAAGCTTTGGCGGCCACTTCTCCTTTATGTGGACCTCCAAAAAGAACGAATAAGCGATCAGACTTACGAAAAGATTCTGAGACTTAAGTGTTGATGCAGAACTCTTTTTATGTCCAACCGACGAAGACTATGGTCCGAGACGTTCTCTTCCATAGGCCCCAATACTGGCAATGAGACCGATTGATTCAGGTGGAAAGGAGAAACTACCTTGGGCAAAAAAGACGGCACAGGCTGCAAGACAACCTTTTCTTTGGAAAAAGACAAGAACGGTTCCCGACAGGACAAAGCCTGCAACTCCAAAACTCGACGTGCCGAACAAATGGCCACTAAAAAGACTGTTTTTAAGGTTAAATCCTTGATTGAAGCTTGATGCAAGGGCTCAAAAGGGTCTCTAGTCAACGCCCCCAAAACCAAGTTGAGATTCCATGGGGGAACCACGATTCTGTGAGAAGGCTGCCGCCGAGATACCACTTTTAGAAACTGAATCACATTGATGTAGGAGCCCAAGGCCACCCCCTGAACCTTACATCTATAGCAAGAGCGAGCTGCCAGCTGGACCCTTAAGGAGCTGGCTGCCAGGCCCTTAGCAAAACCGTCCTGTAAGAAACTTAATACCATAGGTATGGAAACCGTGGCCGCACGGACCTGCAGCTGAGAGCACCAGTCCTTAAATATACGCCATATTCGTATATACGCTAGGGAAGTGGACCTCTCTCTGGCCCGAAGGTCGCAATCACTGCTCCAGAATATCCTTTTTTCCTTAACCTCGCCCTTTCAATGGCCAAGCCGTAAGCGAGAACCAATCCATCTGAGGCATTCAAAGCGGACCCCGAATTAAAAGATTCGCCGTTACCAGCAATCGCCAAGGGTCCTTGTCGAACAAGCGAACTAGATTGGCATACCACGGATGTCTCGGCCAATCTGGAGTCACTACCACCACTCTCCCCCGATGAGCTTCGATGCGCTGCACCACTCGACCTATGAGCGCCCACGGGGGAAAACAGAGTAGAACGGACGATGGCCATTGTTGCATCAGGGCATCGATCCCCTCCGGCATCCTCTCTCATCTTCTGCTGTAGAAGCGACTCGCCTTGGCCGACCGAAAAGTCGCCATGAGATCCATGATTGGAGGACCTCACCTGAGGACTATCTGGGCAAACACCTCCGGATGAAGTTCCCATTCTCCAACATCCACCCGGACTCTGCTGAGAAAATCCACCATCACATTGTCTGTTTCCGCTATGTGCGCAGCTGAAATCGCCTGTAGTTGGGGCTCCACCCAGGTGAACAGAGCCCCTGCTTCTTCCATGGCCACGCTTCCCGTGCCTCCCTGACGATTGAGGTAAGCCACTGTCGGAGTTGTCCGACAGCACTCGTACCGCTCGACCTTTCACCGCAGTTTCGAACACTTGAAGTGCTAGGACTACTGCTCTTAGTTCTAGACTGTTGATTGACCACTGGGCCTCCTGCTCGCTCCAAGTTCCTTGTGCGAAGAGCTCCCCAACCTGCAGGACTCGAATCCATCAACACCAGAAGTCACTGCGGCTGCTCCAGTGGCATGCCTGCCGCCAGATTTTCTGGGCAAATCCACCACTGAAGGGACTGCCTGACTCGCAATGGGCAGGGAAGACGTTTGTTCAGCGAATCGTTCTGGTGTGACCAGCACCGGAGCAACGACCTCTGCAACGGGTGCATGTGAGCTCTGGCCCATGACACTACCTCCAGGGGTCACCGCCATTGTCCCTAGCACACGAAGATAGGTCCAAGCTGACAGAGCCGGAGTCGCTACAAACTTGCGCACTAGTTGCCGAAGGGCCTCAGCTCATCAATCCGGCAGAAACACTGCTCCCAACCGAGTGTTGAACTGCTCCCCTAAGTATTCTAGAACCTGAGACGGAACCAAACAGCTCTTGGCCACATTGACTACCCAGCCAAGACTCTGAAGGAACATCACCACTCTGCCTGTAACTTGCACGCTCTCGGCCTTGGATTTTGCCCGAATCAACCAATCTTCGAGATAAGGGTGAACTAAGATTCCTTCCTTTCACAGCGCTGCCACCACCACCACCATAACCTTGGTGAAGGTGCGCAGTGCAGTCGCCAAACCAAAGTGCAACGCTTGAAACTGAAAATGCCCCCACGGAAGAGCAAACCTTAGGAACCTCTGATGAGCTGATCTGATAGGGATGTGCAAGTACGCCTCTGTAAGATTGAGGGAAGTCAAAAATTCTCCCTGTCAAACCGCCACCATTACCGACTGTAATGTTTCCATTTGAAAGTGCGGCACTCGTAGACAGCGATTTAATTCCTTGACGTCCAGAATAGGACGGAGACCCCCAGTCCTCTTTTGGTACAACGAAATAAATAGAGTAACGACTGACGCCGTAAAGCTCTTGCGGTACTAGCACCACTGCTCCCAACTGCAAGAGACGGTCTAATGTCTGCCGCACCGCGACCATTTTCTGTTGCCCTCTGCAAGGGGACAGGACAAACAAATCTAGTACTGGACGAGCAAATTTGAGAGCATAACCTTCGCGTATAACCTCCAACACCCACTGATCGGACGTTATCTGGGCCCAGGAAAGAAGAAAGTCCCGAAGTCGTCCTCCTATCGGTTGAATCCCTACCTGGGCTAGCCTTGCTTCATTGTGTTTTTCAGACCACTGCGGAAGAGGGGGTTGTGAATCCCCTACCTGCTCCTCGAAAACCATGAAACCCCTGCACTCTTGAAGAAAATCTTCCTCTTTGGAAACCACCTAAGCTAGAGGTATGAAACCGCCTGAAGTCTCTCAATTGACCACGCAAATATGGCTGGGATCTCCCCTGCTTAGGTTTATCCTCCGGCAGCCTCCTGCCTTTGGATTCTCCCAAATCGTTAACCAACTTGTTGACAAGGTCCTCACCAAACAACAACTTCCCCTTGAATGGAAGCTTACTGAGACGTGACATGGAAGAAACATCTGCCGCTCAATTTCTCAACCATAGATAACAGCGCACGGCTACCAAAGACAACATACTATTCGCCAATGCCCTAATCAAATCATAATGGACATCAGCCAAGTAAGCCGCACCCAATTCCAGCCGTGTCACATCCATTAATTGCTCTTGTGTCTGTTGAGATGGTTGCTGCAAGCATTGCGACCACCTGAGGCAAGCTCTCGCCACCCAAGCCCCGCAAATAGACGCTTGCAAAGAAAGAGCATTAATCTCAAAGGCTTGTCTTAATGGCCCATCCACTTTCCTGTCTTGTGCATCTTTCAAGGACGCACTACCTTCTACCGGTATAGTTGTCTTTTTCGTGACTGCTGACACTGCAGCATCTATACGCGGAGATCGAAACTTCTCCTCCTCCTTGTCCACTAAGGGGTAGCGCCTATTCATAGCTCTCACCCCTCGTAACACAGCTTCGGGCACGTCCCATTCGTCTTGAATCATGCGGTCGACCACTCGGTGAACGGGAACCACCACCTGACTTTTCCGCACCGCCTGAATGAGAGGATCCTCCAGACCCTCCTCCTCCGTTGGATGGACTGAAGGTTGAACGCCTGAAGGGACTCTGTAATGAGCACCGTAAGCTCTTCCCTTCGGAACACAATTATGATTCTCGCCTGATCCTCCGGGTCTGGAATCTCTCCTTCCTCAAGTTCCAGTCCGGATTCCGGTTCCAACTCCACTTCATCCGTCTCAGGCCAATCTGAATCCAAGGGCTGGTCCTCGAGCGAACATGCCCTCTTCAAAGGTCTTACCAGACTGGTGCCGGCTTTTTCTGAACCTGAATGCTGGACCATCACTCCAAGGGACAAAGGCTCTGTCCCTGCCCCCTGCTGACGCGCAAGCAATAAGCTTGATGCATTATCAGTACAAAATCTGGAGAAAAACCTCCAAGAGCCACTCCAGACCCTGTCGGCAACACGGAACTGGCTGACCCCGCCTGGCTTTCAAGAAGGGGTACGGACGGAGCTTCCAACAGAGACTCACCTTCTCCCATAGCAGATGGGCTTTGAGTCCCCTCACCAGACTTATCTTGAATCAACTGCTCCATCATGCTCGATGCCAGCGCGCAGCCCCAGCAGACCCCTGCGTCTGAGACTGCGCCCCTGCGTGTGCCACACACCAGGCACTGTGGGCGCGACAGCATGAGCTAAAAAAATAAATATTCAATATCGCTTAGTAATTAAGGCTCAACCCTTAAAATAGTTCCTTTTATGGTTTTTTAGAGCTTCCTTAAGCCTACAATCAAATTTAACCAAAATGAAACCAAAATTAACCAAAAACAAATCCAGTAACTTGAATTAGCCTAATTTACCTTAAATTAAGCTTAAATCTATTCCCCACAGAATCTAAATGCTTGGAAATGCGCTGCATCTGCCTCGCGGCCAGAAAAAAGGCAGGAAGAAAAGCCCGTGAAAAAGTACAGGGCATGCTTATCGCGAATCCCCGCTGTGGCCCCACACCACTTCCTGCCGAATCGCACCTCCCCAGGGCACTCACCTGCATATCAGACCCAAAAGCAACCCCAGACAGCAGTTCTTGCTTCGCCGATGCGATTGGCAGCCCTGCTATCCGCGACACTGCTCACAAAGTAACATGAGTAGCAATCGCGGAGAGCGCGCTCTGACCCCGGCTGTGCGGTCAAGCACTGGGACAGACTCACTGCGATCCCCGGAGCTGGCAGGAAACTTGCTTGCCTCACTGAACTCCCCCCCCTCCGTTCAAACCAGAGCAGCTCAACAAAGGGAGAGAACTTGGGAGGTGAGAGGCAGCAGCTTACGCTGGATTGAGCCAAGCAAAGAAAATCGTTAAAAAAAAATAAAACACACAACAGTACAAATTAAATTAGGTGAAAGGGAAGAAAAGAAAACACACCAAATTAAGTAGCCTAATAAACTATCCTAATCAATGCTCCTTATCTGTCCCTCAAGTGAGCCCAGCACCTAGGCTCACTACGTCCTCCTGCTGCATGGAGACTGGACACACTGGGGCTGATGGGAGAAGCCAGCAAGGTACATCCAGTGATGTCACAGTTTTGACATGCCCAGTCTCCATGCTGGAGGAGGTACACTACCCAGAGGTGAAGGACTGAACTGGAGGATCGATAAGGAACTGCCATTTTTATCATAGTTGATACCATAATGTTCAATAAACAGTCTTGAAGGACTAGAAAAGGGGACTATTACTTCTGGAGAGAGATCTGCAATTGTGAGTATATACTTCTGGGAATTTGCTGAAAGGAATTCTTCCTATTAAAGCTAATTAATCTGTGAACAGACTATTTTTTGATAATTCAGTCAGGGCCTAGTAGCAGCAGTTTAAATTGAAATTTAAAACACAGAAGAGAACTTCCTGGTTACATTTCATACCCAGCAGAGAGCTTGTAGTTTTAATTTAATAGTCACTCAGGGCCTAGTATCAGCAAAGTACATTTTGTTTAAATTTAAAACACAGAAGAGAGCTTTCTGGTTCCATTTGGAACCCAGCAGAGAGCTGTAGTTTAAATTTCATAATAAGTTAGAGCCTAGCAGCAGCAAAGAGCTATAATTTAAATCAAATAAGAATATAGCTTACCTCAGCAGCACAGGACAGGGTACTGTGTAGCAGCCCTCTTTTAATAAGTGTTATTTCCCTCCCCACACCCACCCACCCCTGGGATAAATATAGCTTTAGGGGTACTTACACATCTTAAAAGACAGGAGGTGCTCTCAGGTGAAGCTCGTTACCCAAATCAGTCATACACTAAGAACCTGAGATTAATTAAGCTTCAGGTGAACAAGGTATATTAAACGTATTAGGTACAGTTTTATCGGTATAAATATCCATAGCAACCCTTAGTAAGTAAAGGACTTAAAGATCTAAACAAAAACTTAAAACTAAGATGCAGACAGCAGTCCAGCAGCGAGATGGGGGCTTAGTAGTCTTTTGCAATGAGTGTCACATGTATGATTTTCTCCCAGTTGGTGAGAGGTCTTACATATGCACTAGGTGCAAGGAGCTCTCTGCTCTCAGGGAATGAGTCCGTTCTCTAGAGGCTAGAGTAGCAGACTTGGAAAACATAAGACAGAGGTACATAGACGAGACCTACAGGGATATAGTCCTGAAGTCCCACCTCCAGTCTGGCAGCATCCCTGTTGCCATGGAGGAGAGAGGTCACGTGACAGGAGATCACCAACCTGGTATGGCAGGAAATGATCCTGTAACTAGGACCTGTCCTCCAGGTGATGTAAAACCCTCTCGCACCGAGGAAGTTCCACCAGGGCCATGTACCCATGAGGGAAGGGTTAGGACAGCTGTTATAGTTGGTGATTCGATCATTAGGTATGTAGATAGCTGGGTGGCTGGTGGACGCGAGGATCGCCTGGTAACATGCCTGCCTGGTAAGAAGGTAGTGGACCTCACGCGCCACCTAGATAAGGTCTTAGATAGTGCTGGGGAGGAGTCTGCTGTCTTGGTACATGTCGGTACCAATGACATAGGAAAATGTGGTAGGGAGGTTCTGGAGGCTAAATTTAGGCTCTTAGGTAGGAAGTTGAAATCCAGAACTTCCAGGGTAGCGTTCTCCGAAATAGCTCCCGTTCCACGTGCAGGACCCAAAAGGCAGGCAGAGCTCCGGAGTCTCAATGCGTGGCTGAGACAATGGTGCAGAGATGAGGGTTTTGGATTTGTTAGGAACAGGGGAACATTCTGGGGAAAGGAAAGGCTCTTCCGAAGTGATGGGCTTCACCTTAACCGGGATGGAACCAGGCTGCTGGCATTAACCTTTAAAAAGGAGATAGAGCAGCTTTTAAACTAGATAACAGGGGAAAGCCGACAGTTGCCCAAGAGCGGATGGTTCGGAAGAATGTATTCTTGAGGAATACTACCAAAAGCAGAGAGGTTCCAAAAAAAGAATAAAGTAGCCCAAATGCCCTCGAGTATGGAGCAGACAGAGCTTAAAGATCCCAAATTACCCATGTCTACCAATAGCCAAATTAATATGAATAAAATAGTGTCTCTAAAATGCTTGTATGCAAATGCTAGAAGTCTAAAAAATAAGATGGGAGAGTTAGAATATACAGCACAGAATGAGAGGTTAGAAGATATGATTGGAATATCAGAGACATGGCGGAAGGAGGACAACCAGTGGGACACTGATACCTGGGTACAAACTATAGTAATGATAGAGCTGATCAAATTGGTGGAGGGGTTTCGCTCTATGTTAGAGAGGGCATTGAGTCAAAAAGGATTAAAGTTTCGCAGGAAACAAAATTTGCTGTAGAATCTCTATGGATTGAAATTCCATGTAAAAAGGGGAAGGCGATGGCAGTGGGCGTGTACTACCGACCGCCTGGCCAGAATGAACAAATGGATGATGAAATGCTCAAAGAAATCAAGGAAGCTAACAAACGTTACAGCTCAGTAATAACAATGGGTGATTTCAATTACCCCGGTATCGACTGGTTTGGTATCACGGCAGGACATGCTATTTTTGTTTTATTTATTTATTTAGATTCTCTTATATACCGCGCTATTCTTCATCAGTGCGGTTTACATTGAACAAACTGAAATTACATTGAACAGGGCATTATAACTTGGAGATAACTATTTTACAGGGAACATGGGCTGTGGAGGGTTAAGTGGCTTGCCCAAGACCACAAGGAGCACCTGTGGGACTAGAAATCCCACTCCTTCCGGCCCAAGGTTGCTGTCCTCTAGTGGGATTTGAACCCCCGACCTTCCGGCCTGAAGTACCTTGCCCCAACCACTAGGCCACTCCTCCACTCTAGGGAGATAAAGTTCCTAGATGACATAAATGACTGCTGCTTGGAGCAGCTGATTCATGAACCGACCAGAGGAGAAGCCATATCAGACCTAGTCCTTAGTGGAACACCAGATCTAGTGCAAGAGATAAGGGTGTTGGGGCCACTTGGCAATAGTGATCATAGCATGATCGCCTTTGATTTAATTAATGGAGGAGGGATAGTAAGGAAATCCACATTACTACCTTTTAACTTTCAAAAGGGAGACTATGATAAAATGAGGAAAACAGTTAAGAAAAAAAATAAAAGGAGCAGTTGCAAAGGTTAAAGACTTACATCAAGTTGGGTGTTGAAAAATGCTATCTTTGAAGCCCAGACCAGCTGTATTCCACGCTTTAAGAAAAGTGGAAGGAAGTCCAAAAAACTGCCAGCATGGTTTAAAGGTGAGGTCAGAGAGGCTGTTGCCAAAAAAGCATCTTTCAGGAAATGGAAAAAAGAGCCAAACGACGAAACCTGGAAACAGCACAAGCACTGGCAAGTCAAATGCAAGGCATTGTTAAAGCAGGCAAAGGGAGAATTTGAGAAGAAGCTTGCTGCGGAAGCAAAAACGCGAAATAAAGATTTTTTCAAGTACATTCGTAGCAAACAACCTGTGAGAGAGTCAGTTGGTCCACTAGATGACAGAGAAGTTAAAAAGAGGCACTAAGAGGCGACAAGGCGATAGCGGAGAGACTGAATGAATTCTTAGCTTCGGTCTTTACTGATGAAGATTTAAGGATGCTACCCATGAATGAAGTGGTATTTAAAGGTGCAGAAGAATTGAAGGAAATATCGATATATCGGGAAGATGTATTACAACTATTAGATAAACTGAAGAGTAGCAAATCACCTGGGTCGGATGGTATACATCCAAGGGTGTTGAAAAAACTGAAATATGAGATTGCAGACCTGCTATTCGTAATCTGTGAACTATAATTAAAATCATCTCTAATACCTGAAGATTGGAGTATTGCCAATGTAACACCAATTTTTAAAAAGGGTTCCAGTGGTGATCCAGGAAACTACAGACCGGTGAGCCTCACGTCAGTACCGGGAAAAATGCTAGAAACCATCATAAAGAATAAAAGTACTCACCATGTAGATAGTCATGGCCTAATGGGAGACAGCCAACATGGCTTTAGACAAGGAAGATATGATAATTACACTTACCTGGTAATTGTAGTTCCTTTAGTGACGACAGTTCAGTCCTCTACCTCTGGGTTGTCAATCTCTTCCTGCAGCTAGGAGACTGGTTTGTCAGAATGATGACATCACGGGATATAGCCTGCTGCCCTTCCATCTGCATCCCAGTGTAAACTATAACAAAGCAGACTTAAAGGAGCAATCAATAAGTAGCCAAACAGCAATACAATGGTACTAGCATGGATTTCCACCCCCCCACGGGCAGGCCTTCTTACCTCCTGCTCTGACATAGGGGGAGCCCCCGAATAAGAGCTAGTAATGAAAACAGACTCACCTGAAACTCTCTTCTGTGCGACACTAAAGCCGAAACTGCAAAAAATATCCGGGCGGGAAGGAGGACTGAACTGTCGTCACTAAAGGAACTACAATTACCAGGTAAGTGTAATTATCATTTCCTTAGCGTTCCTCCAGTTCAGTCCTCTACCTCTGGGAAGTACCAGAGCAGTAATTAATGGGAGGGACCCTTCCAGCCGGCCGACAACACGGCCGATCCGAAACGAGCATCCGAAGCCGCCGCCACATCCAACCGGTAGTGCTTACTGAACGTATGCAGAGACGACCAAGTCGCCGCCCTACAAATGTCCCCCGGAGGGACCAAACAGTGCTCCGCCCAAGAGGACGCTTGCGCTCGAGTGGAATGCGCTCTCAAACCCACCGGGACCGCGCGCCCCCGGAGCAAATACGCGGAAGCAATGGCTTCCTTGAGCCAGCGGGCGATAGACGCCTTAGCCGCCGCCTCGCCACGACGAATACCGCCGAAGAGAACAAACAGTCGCTCTGACTTGCGGAAGGACTCTGTGGCCTTCAAATACTGACGTAGAGCCCTCTTCACATCGAGCCGCCGAAGACCCCGATCCGCGGAACCGCCCCCCCAAATCCTCTAGAACAGGCAAGCAAACCACCTGATTCAGATGGAAAGGGGACACCACCTTAGGAAGAAAGGACGGAACCGGACGCAAAATCACTCGTTCCCGGGAAAAAGAAAGGTAGGGTTCACGGCAAGACAGCGCCTGCAGTTCCGAAATCCGTCGCGCGGAACAAATGGCCACCAGAAACACCGTCTTGAGCGTGAGATCTTTCAGAGACGCCCGACGCAAGGGCTCAAAGGGCGACTCGGCCAGCGCCGTGAGCACCAGATTCAGATCCCACGGGGGAACAGTCACCCTGCGCACCGGACGCAGTCGGACCACCGCCGTGAGAAAACGACGCATGTCGGGATGAGAACCTAACGGGCGGCCATTGATCTTGCCCCGATAACAGGACAAAGCTGCCAACTGAACCCGCAAGGAACTGGCAGCAAGCCCCTTGTCAAAACCGTCCTGGAGGAACTCCAAGATGGAAGGAATGGAGGCCGAGTTCGGCCGAACCCGACGCTGGGAACACCAATCCTCAAATACACGCCAGACCCACACATACGCCAAGGACGTGGAGTGTTTACGCGCCCGCAGCAGGGTAGAAACCACCGCCGAAGAATAGCCCTTCTTCAAGAGCTTAGCCCTTTCAATGGCCAAACCGTAAGCGAGAACCGATCCACCTGCGGCATGAACAGGGGCCCTTGAAGCAACAGGTCCGATCTGGCCGGCAGCCGCCACGGCACCCCGTCCAGCAAGCGAAGCATGTCCGCGTACCAGGGACGCCGGGGCCAGTCGGGAGCCACCAACAACACCCGTCCTGCATGTGCCCCGATCTTCTGAACCACCCGGCCGATCAGGGCCCAGGGCGGGAAGACATAGAGGAGGCCCTCTTCCGGCCACCGGCGAAGGAGGGCGTCGATGCCCTCCGACATCCGTTCGCGCCTTCTGCTGAAGAATCGACCGACCTTTGCCGACTGGAAGGTCGCCATAAGATCCATGACCGGCATTCCCCAGCGCCTGACTATCTGCCGAAAGACCGCGGGATGGAGTTCCCACTCCCCGGCATCCACGTGGACTCTGCTGAGGAAGTCCGCGGTGACATTGTCCTTGCCGGCGATGTGCGCCGCTGAAAGCGCAGTCAAGCGGATCTCGACCCACTCGAAGAGCCGGTCGGCCTCCGCCTCCATCGCTGCACTGCCGGTGCCGCCCTGGCGATTTATATACGCGACCGTCGCCGAGTTGTCGGAGAGAACCCTTACGGCATTGTCGCGCACGAAGGCCTCGAACGCCTGAAGGGCCCGAAACACTGCGCGAAGTTCCAGACGATTGATCGTCCACGAGGCCTCCAGAGGGGACCAAACCCCCTGCGCAAAGTGACCCTCGCAGTGAGCCCCCCAGCCCACCAGGCTGGCGTCCGTCAGCAAAGGCAGCCACTCCGGCTGATCCAGCGACAAGCCCCTCGCTAACGACGAGGGACAAAGCCACCACTGAAGGGACTTCCGAGCCGGTTCCGGACAAGGAAGCTGGGCACTCAGCGAATGCTTTTGATGCGACCAACGACGAAGGAGCGCTCGTTGGAGAGGTCGCATATGAAACCGTGCCCAAGGTACCGCCTCCAGCGTCGCCGCCATTGTGCCCAGCACTCGGAGATAATCCCATGCCGAAGGAGCCGACCCCGACAGGAACTGCTGCACCAGGGCCCGCAACCCCTCGGCCCGGTGGTCCGGCAGAAACACTAGACCCTGGAGCGTATCGAAGCGGACCCCCAGATATTCGAGAACCTGAGTGGGCACTAACCGACTCTTGACCGGGTTGACCACCCAACCCAGATCCTGTAAGAAACGCACCACCCTGTCCGTCACTCGGAGGCTTTCCGCCGCCGATTTGGCACGAATCAGCCAATCGTCCAGGTATGGATGGACCAGGATGCCTTCCTTGCGCAACGCCGCCGCGACCACAACCATTATTTTGGTGAAAGTCCGAGGCGCCGTCGCCAAGCCGAACGGCAGGGCCCGAAACTGGTAGTGGCCCCAGGGCAGGGCAAACCGCAGAAAGCGCTGGTGAGCCTCTCGAATTGGAATGTGCAAGTACGCTTCCGAGAGGTCTAGCGACGTCAAGAACTCTCCTCGGCGTACGGCCACGATGACGGACCGCAAGGTTTCCATCCGAAAATGCGGCACCCGCAAGCACCGGTTGACCCCTTTCAGGTCTAGAATAGGTCGCAATTGTCCGCCCTTTTTTGGCACCACGAAATAGATGGAATAGCGACCCAATCCGTAATCGGCCTTGGGAACCTCCACGACGGCTCCCAGACGAAGGAGCCTGTCCAGAGTCTCGCGAACTGCCGCCACCTTCGCGGGACCCCGACAGGGTGACAGGACAAAGGCGTCTCGCACGGGCCGGGCCAACTCCAAGGCATAACCGTGTTGGATGATTTCCAACACCCACTGATCCGAGGTGATGAGGGTCCAGGCAGGTAGAAACTCCCGCAGCCGACCTCCAATGGGTGGCTCCACCGCCGGGACCCGCCTCGCTTCATTGGGGCTTTCGGGCCGCGGGCGCCGGGAGAGAGAGGAGAATCCTCGACTCGCTCCCCGGAAGCCTCGAAACCCCTGACCCCTCGAGGGGAATCTCCCCCTCTGGGAGCCAACTGGTCGCGGGGAACGGAACCTTCTGAAGTCCCGAAAGGATCCCCGACCGCTCGCCGCAGACTTAGGCTGCTTGGGCTTGTCCTCGGGCAGACGGCCCCCTTTAGACTCACCGAGGTCCTTTACCAACTTCTCCAAGTCTTCCCCAAACAGTAAACCCCCCTTAAAGGGAAGCTTACCGAGACGGGATTTAGAAGGGCCGTCCGCGGCCCAATTACGCAGCCACAACGAGCGACGGGCAGCCACTACGGAACCCGTGCTGTTGGCCAGCGCTCGAATCAAATCATAATGAACATCAGCCAGATAGGCCGCACCCGACTCCATACGATCCAGCTCTTTGATCTCCTCGAGATCAACATGCGGTGATTGGCGCAACCGTTGGGCCCAGCGCAAGCATGCCCTGGCCACCCAGGCCCCGCAAATAGAGGCTTGGAGCGAAAGAGAATCCGCCTCAAACACCTGCTTGAGCAGACCGTCCACTTTACGGTCTTGGGGATCTTTCAAGGCCGCACTGCCCTCCACCGGGATGGTGGTCCGTTTGGTGACAGCCGCTACCAGGGCATTTAGGCGCGGCGTCCGAAAACGATCCCTAGCCGAGTCCGCCAGAGGATATAACCTGCTCATGGCACGGACGCCCCGGAGGCCCGCCTCCGGCTTGTCCCACTCGTCCTGAATCATCCGTTCGACCACCCGGTGTAGTGGAAACACCACCTGAGTCTGTCGTACCGCCTGAATGACCGGATCCTCCAATTCGTCCTCCACAGCTGGAGGGGGTGCCAAATGCAACATCTGCAAAGCCTCCGAAATCAAGGCAGGCAATTCCTCTCTGCGGAATACTCTGACAACCTTTGTTTGCTCTTCGTGCTCCAGGATCTCGCCTTCCTCCAGGTCCTGAGACCCCTCTGCAGGATCCCAGTCCGGATCCGCGGATTCCAGCCAGGCACTGTCCGTCGGGTCTGCAAGTCGCGCACGCTTTGGAACCGGCGGTTCCACGAACGCCGCCCCTTCCGCTGGCAACTGCGCAGGCTGAGCCACAGGGGAAACAGAGCGCGTCCGCTTGCCCTGCTGGCGCAGACAAAAGGCCTGATGGAGAAGAAGTACAAACTCGGGACTGAACTCCGAGATGTCCGCTGACGGCGGAGCTGCGGAGACCCCGGAGGGCCCCGGCAGCGGCTCTGCATCGGACTCCTGCCCTAAGATCGGCAGGGACTCGGCCGGCGACTCCGCAGTCGCCCCTTGCGCATCCTGAGACTCAGGAGGCGCCATCTGAAGTTCCACCTCTGAGGAAAGAGCCACACAGCCCCGGCACACTCCCGTTTCAGTGACCGGGCCCCTGCGGGACCCACAGACCAGGCATAGAGGCCGGGTAGCCATGCGAACCCCCTAATAGCCCAAAGGCTGAAACACTTTGTAGGAGGGTTCCCTTTGATTTTTTTTTTTTTTAACGTTAAAGATGTTGGTGAACTATCTGCCCAGAAGGAAGCGAAAACCCCCGCAGCCCTCTCCACCCCCCGGTAAGCCAGAGGACCGACGACAGAGGACTGAAGAAGAAATCAATAAAAATAACTAAAAGAACTAAAAAGAACTAAACCAAATTAAATAAACCAAATTAAATAAACCAAATTAAATAAACCCCAAAGCAGGCAGCAACCCTCCGTTGCTGAAAACGGGAGGGGATGCTCTGCCACGCGGCTGCCGCGCGGCTTTGAAAATGGCCACCGCAGGCAACAGCCGCGAAGAAAAAAGGCGCCAAGCACAGCGACGAAGGAGTCCTGTCGCAAAAACGTGGCGGGACCGAAGAACGGCAGCCTGATACCGGCGAAACGCTTACCGGTCAGGTCTGCTCAGCACTGCTCGGAACGCGGCGATTCCCCCGGGCTCTACAAGACAGTTAGAGGTGAAGAGACCGCCCGACAGCAGCACCGGGACACCGG
Source organism: Ichthyophis bannanicus (assembly GCA_033557465.1). NCBI lineage: Eukaryota > Metazoa > Chordata > Amphibia > Gymnophiona > Ichthyophiidae > Ichthyophis > Ichthyophis bannanicus. The sequence continues at coordinate 473,480,919 of CM066033.1, read as the reverse complement.
CAGACTAGAAAGGCTCACCCACGTAGTGTCCGGGGGGTGAGACTCCTGGGCCAAGCAGAGGAAGGAGGGGTACGGCAAACTGAGCCAAAGGACCCCCCCCCCCACCAGAAAGAACACTGCCGCAGTGCCACAGGCAGGAAGCAAGAAGGCTGTAGCCCAATGCTGTCCCACCGAGATTCTTTTTTTTTTTTTTTTTTTTAAAGTGGTATACACTAACTAAGCAAACCCCTTTAACTACACTCAATTAGCCATGCTCCTTATCCACAACTCCTCTAAGAGCCTCTCCTTAAGGCTCGTCAAACTCCTCCTGCTGCAAAGGAGACTGGTTACACTGGGATGCAGATGGAAGGGCAGCAGGCTATATCCCGTGATGTCATCATTCTGACAAACCAGTCTCCTAGCTGCAGGAAGAGATTGACAACCCAGAGGTAGAGGACTGAACTGGAGGAACGCTAAGGAACTTGTCTTACTAATCTGTTATGTTTTTTTGAAAGTGTCACCAAACAGGTGGACAAAGGTGAGTCGGTCGATATTGTGTATCTGGACTTTCAGAAAGCCTTTGACAAGGTCCCTCATCAGAGACCTTTGGCAAAACTAAAGAGTCATAGGATAGGACGATGTCTACTACTGTGGATCAAGAACTGGTTAAAAGACAGAAAGCAGAGTGGTGGGCTAAATGGCCAATTTTCCCAATGGAGAAAGGTGAATAATGGTGTACCCCATGGATCTGTGCTGGGTCCTCTGCTTTTTGACATATTTATAAATGACCTGGAAAGTGGAATAACGGGTGAGGTTATCAAATTTGCAGATGACACAAAACTATTTAAAGTTGTTAAACCCAAGAGGATTGTGGAAAATTGCAAGAGGATCTTGATAAATTGGAAGACTGGGCATCAAAATGGCAGATGAAATTTAATGTGGACAAGTGCAAAGTTATGCACCTAGGGAAGAACAACCCAAACTATGGTTACACTATGCAAGGTTCCACATTAGGAACCACCACCCAGGAAAAAGATTTAGGCGTCATTGTGGATAACATGTTAAAACCCTCCGCCCAGTGTGCGGCGGCAGCCAAGAAAGCAAATAGAATGCTAGGTATCATAAGGAAAGGAAAGCACAGTTACTTACCTGTAACAGGTGATCTCTGGGAAGAGCAGGAATAAGTCTTCACATACAGGTATCGTCGGTACCGACAGAGCCTGCGCAGGAACGCTCCCCAGCATCCAAAAGGAAAGCTTTTGGGAGCATCCCACAGCGCCTGCACGCTGCCTTCCCGCCTTTCAAAACCGCCTCTCTTCAGTTCGCGTTTTAAGCTGAGACAAAGAGAGAGAGAGAAAGGAAAGGAAAGATAGATAGAGAGATACAACTCCTAGGGGAGGTGGGTGGGTTGTGATGACTTATTCCTGCTGTTCCCAGAGATCACCTGTTACAGGTAAGTAACTATGCTATCTCCAGGAACAAGCAGGAATGAGTCTTCACATATGGGGACTCCCCAGCTAGAGATGCCAGGGAGATCCCAAAGGTTGTGAGTCCCTGGATAAGGGCTACACCTCACCCCCATGGATCTCGGGCATCCAACCAGGGATGGGGGGTAGGAGTTGATTAGGTATGGAACAGGTGTTTGAGAACAGCCTGACCAAACAAGGCATCCCGGCGGGAGTCCTTGTCCAAGCAGTAATGGGCTGTAAAGGTATGAACCGAGGCCCAGGTGGCCGCTCGACAGATTTGGTCGATGGACACAGAGTTTAGATGAGCCATAGAGGCTGCCATGGCCCTCACATTGTGAGCTGTGACATGGCCTTCCAGAGAAAGGTTCTTACTCTGGTAGGCGAAGGAAATACACTGAGCAATCCAACTGGACAGAGTTCTCTTAGAGACTGGAAGTCCTAAATGAGAGGGATCAAAAGCAACAAAGAGTTGAGAGGACTTTCTATGTTGCTGTGTCCTTTGTAAGTAAAAAGCAAGTGCTCTCTTATAATCAAGGGTATGAAGATTCCTCTCTACAGTTGATGCATGAGGTCCTGGAAAAAAAAACAGCTAAATACACCTCCTGGTTCAGATGAAAAGGTAAGTCCACTTTAGGCATAAAGTGTGGATTAGTCCTGAGGACTACCTTGTCATGATGGAACCTTGTATAAGGAGGATTAGCCACCAAGGCTTGCAGCTCACTGATACGGCGAGCTGAGGTGACTGCAATGAGAAAAATAACCTTCCAGGAAAGGAATTTCAAGGAGATAGTGGCTAAGGGTTCAAAGGGTGGCTTTATAAGCTGGCCAAGACCCAAATTCAAATTCCATACCACTGGAGGTGGTCTAATGGGAGGTTTAGTTAAAAGAAGGCCTCTCATGAATCTTGCAATAAGAGGATGAGAGGAAATAGGCTGTCCATTGAGAGGCTTAAGGGATGCTGCAATAGCACTCAAATGGACTCTTACTGAATTCGTTTTAAGGCCTGCATGGGATAAATGCAGCAAATACTCTAGTAAAGAATTCAGAGGTATTGCAAGAGGGTTAAGACCCTTCTCTGCACACCAAATGGTAAATCTTTTCCATTTAAAAGCATAGGAACGTCTAGTGGAAGGCTTTCTGGAAGCATGAAGGATATCCTTCACTTGCTGAGAAAGATGCAAATCTTGAAGGTCTAGGCCTTCAGCAACCAGGCTCTGAGGTGAAGAGACTGGGGATTTGGGTGCCACAACGTTCCCTCCTCCTGGGACAGGAGGTCTGGAGCAGATCCCAAGTCCAGGGAGGGAGCTTGAGAGAGATGCAGAAGTAGAGGGTACCACACTTGGCGTGGCCAACGTGGTGCTATGAGGATCATAGACCCCTTGTCTCTCTGAAGTTTGAAAAGTGTCTTGGGAATTAGAGGAATGGGTGGAAAGGCATAGAGGAAGTCTTGCCCCCATTGAAGGAGGAAGGCATCCCTGGCCTGAACTCCCTGACACGGAATCCTGGAACAGAACCGGGGAAGTTTGGCATTCCACGGACTTGCAAAGAGGTCTATGTCCGGGTTTTCCCAAATTCGGAAGATCCTGGCTATCTGGTCCCCATGGAGGGACCATTCGTGTGGAAGCAGAACTCGACTGAGTGTCTGCCCAAGAGTTTTGAACCCCTGGAAGATACACTGCCATGAGATGAATTTGATGCTCTCTGGCGAAGGCCCACAATCTCAGAGCTTCGTTGCAAAGCGACAGAGAGCCAGTCCCGCCCTGCTTGTTCACGTAGAACATGACTACTTGGTTGTCCGTGTGGATGAGGACTGTCTTGCAGCTAAGCAGGGTGTGGAAGACTCAGAGCTAGAAAAATTGCTCTGAGCTCTAAGAGGTTGATATGTAGGGATGTCTCCTGTAAAGACCAGATGCCTTGAGTGGAGAGATCCTGAAGATGAGCTCCCCAACCTCTTGGAGAGGTATCTGTTGTAAGGGTTGCTTAGGGTAACACCTGTTGAAAGGGGGACCCTAGCAACAGATTTTGAGTGGACTTCCACCACTGGAGAGAGCAAAAGAGGCGACTGGAGGTTGCTATTTTGTCTGACAGGCACCCTGATGCCTGGGTCCATTGGGTGGACAGAGTCCATTGAGCTGCCCTCATGTGAAGGCGAGCGTAAGGAACCACATGCACAGTGGATGCCATGTGGCCTAACAGTTAACATCTCTCGAGCAGTTAAATGGGATTTTAACTGAATCTGTGAGGCTAACTGCACCAAGCGTAGGCAACGGGCCTGGGGAAGATAGGCCCTTGCAGTTGTGGTATCCAGCAAGGCCCCTATGAACTCTAGAGACCGAGTAGGGGTGAGATGGGATTTTGGAATGTTTATTACAAGTCCCAGATACTGAAGGATACGCCTTGTGCAGGTTAGAGAAGTCTGGGCCTCTGACTGGGATGGAGCTCGGATGAGCCAGTCGTCCAGATATGGAAATACGAACATCCCTAGAGTGCGTAGAAATGCAGCTACTGCCGCCATGCATTTTGTGAACACCCTTGGTACAGAGGCCAGACCGAAAGGAAGCACTCTGTATTGGTAGTGCTTCCCTTGATAAAGGAACCTTCTGTGTGTTGGATGGATGAGGACATGGGTGTACGCATCCTTGAGGTCTAGAGAGCAAAGCCAATCCTGACCCTGAAGGTATGGAAGGAGAGTACCGAGAGAAATCATCTTGAATTTCTCCTTGCATAGAAACTTGTTCAATTCTCTGAGATCTAATATGGGTCTGTAGCCCCCTGTTTTCTTTGGGATAAGAAAGTAGGGGGGAGTAGAACCCTGAGCCCTGTTGAAGAAGGGGTACTTCTTCTATTGCCCCTTGGGCAAGAAGGGTAGCAATCTCCTGACCCAGATGGTCGAGGAGAGATGTCTGAGAATTGAACTGTCTCACCATGGTGTGAGGAGGAAGGTTTAAGAAATGAAGCTTGTACCCCTCCCTTATGATGGAGAGGGTCCATTGCTCTGCTGTGATTTGTTCCCAACCTGGGAGCAAAGTAAGCCAACCTTCCTGGAATGGTGAGATGCTCTGGATGTTCTAGAGCCAGAAAAGCTAAGCTCTCTAGTTGTAATTCAAAGGCCCTGAGGAGGCTGAGACTGTTGGGCCATAGCAGTCCTAGCAGCCTTAGGCTTGACCTGTTTCGGTTGTTGCTGTCTCTTTGTAGCAAAACGACCTGCAGAAGATGACTGCTGACCATAAGCAGAATAATATTTCCCTTTTTTGGGGAAAAAACCCTTTTTGGACAACCTTTTCTTAAAAGGAGCAGAAGTAGACTTTGAAAGTCTATCTAAAACAGAATTTTCAGCATCCATCTGGGTGGCCTTTGCTTGCCAATCTTTGCCAAAAAAGGTTTTCACCTGTACAAGGAAGGTTTCCTAGGCCATCTTGAACCCAGGGTTCCAAATCAGAAGCTTGTAACCAAGCAACTCTGCGTGCACCTATGGCAATAGCAGAGGCTCTGCTGGCACCTTCAAAAGAGTCAAAGGCTGCACGGTTGGAAAACTTGGAAATATCCAGGGCATGTTTGAGCCAGGTGAGGAACTCTTCCCTTTTATCTTCTGAAATAAAAGGAGATAAAGTTTGCAGGTGATCTGTAACTTCTTTTAGAAACATCCCCATATAGAGACTATAGGAGTTGATTCTGGCAACAAGCATACTGGCCTGGAAAATTCTCCTGCCAAAGGCATCTAAGGTTCTGCATTCTCTTCCTGGAGGAGCAGAAGAGTGCCTTTTGTTACTCTATCTTCTTCATAGCAGACTCCACCACAATGGAGTGGTGAGGAAGCTGAGTTTTATGGAAGCCAGGACAAGGAGGAACACGATACATGGTGTCCAACCTGCGAGAATGAGGGGAAGTGGTGAGAGGAGTCTCCCATATGCCTAACATGTGATCATAAAGAATCTCATGTATTGGTAAAGTGGCTGCCTCTTTAGGAGCCTTAGGATATTGTAAAATATCTAATTTTTTGTCTCTAGGCTCTGTCTCAGGGGCCACTGAGATGGAAAGGCCCCTGGCCACTTCCCTAATGAAGTCTTGAAAAGACAAGTCTTCTGGAGGAGACATTCTCCTTTTTGGAGAAGAGGGCTCCTGAGGATGGATCACCGATGCTTCGACAGAGACCTCTGATTTATCAGAGTCTTCAGAGGAATCGAAGTATCGCCTGTCTGGATGCTCCTGCAGAGCACGATATGCGTACCGGGTGGTATCGACATCAGGAGTGATCGGTACCGATTCAGTACCGATGGGCATCACAGAACAGTGTACCGCTGCAGTCGACACCTTAGCGGATGTCAATGCAATCGGTACCGGCACCGAAACCAATGTCGGTACCGGTAACGGAGTTTGTTGCGGTACCGAAGGCGTCGCAGCTTGTATGAATGCCGTGATGGCACGCTGCATGGTCAGGATATTCTGATCCATCGACGCAACCAATGTCTGGATATCGGTACCAGTGGGAACCACCGGTACCCCAGAACATGGCAACAGGTGATCGGTCGAGGCCGAGCCATCAATGTCAACCTGTGACCCCATAGATAAGGCTTTGGAAGCCGGAGCCTCCCGCCGGGGTAATTTTGCCGATGCGGATTCCTCAAGAGCAAGCCCGGAGGCATCTCGATACTTAAGAGGGAGATTTACCCTTCGAGGACCGGCTGGACTTAAGTTTGGTTACCTGAGATCCATGTGAGGAAGAAGCAGCCCTGGAAACGTCGATGCAACCGAAGCTGCATCAGAGGGAAACAGGGTACTGAGCTTGGCTGCTCGATTCTGTAGACCTCTTTTAGACATCATGGAACAGGACTCACAATCCGTAATGGAGTGGTCAGAACCTAAACATTTTAGACACCATTCATGGGTGTCGGTGACAGAAATAGTGCCGCTGCACTTCGTGCATTTTTTAAACCCAGAGGCGGGCTTTTCCACGAGGAAAAATTTCCTAGGCCTAAGGCCAAAGAAGAAAATGCACTGAAGTGAGAAAAACAGTAGTTTTTTGGGGGGGGGAGGGTTTGGTTTGTTTTTTTTTTAAGAAAGAAAGAAAAGACCGGCGGTACCGGTCCAGTGTCGAGAAGGCAGACGCGCGACCAAAGAAATAAAATAAAATAAAGAAATTCTTCAGCGGTGACAGGAACACGACCTGCTGGCTCCGCGGAAAAGAAGAAATGGAGAGAGGCGGTTGGGAAAGGCGGGAAGGCAGCGCGCAGGCGCTGTGGGATGCTCCCAAAAGCTTTCCTTTTGGACGCTGGGGAGCGTTCCCGCGCAGGCTCCGTCGGTACCGACGATACCCATATGTGAAGACTCATTCCTGCTTGTTCCTGGAGATTAGAATATAAAACAAAAGATATTATAATGCCTCTGTATCGTTCCATGTTGAGACCGCCCCTTGAATATTGTATGCAATTCTGGTCGCCGTATCTTAAAAAGGATATAGCGTTATTAGAAAAGATTCAGAGAAGAGCCACCAAAAAGGTGAAGGGGATGGAAGGATACTCCTATGAAAAAAAGCTAAAAAGGTTAGGGCTCTTTAACCTGGAAAAGAGACAGCTGAGGGGAGATATGATAGAAGTCTATAAATTAATGAACGGAGTGGAACGGGTAAACATAGATCCATTGTTTAAGTTTTCAGAATATAAAAAGACTAGGGGACATGCAATGAAGCTACAGGGTAAACTATTTAAGACTAAGAAAATATTTTTTCACTTAACGTGTAATCAAACTCTGGAATTTTTTACGTAGGATGTAATAAAGGCTGTTAGTGTAGCTGGGTTTAAAAAAGGTTTGGACAAGTTCCTGGAGGAAAGGTCTATAAACCATTCTTAAGAAGGGACCCAGGATATCAATGCTTGACCCAGTACAAGCATTGCGGAAACTGTGTCTTTTGGGGAAACTGCTAAGTATGTATGACCTAGATTGGCCACTGTTGGAAACAGGATACTGGGCTTGATGGACCTTGGTCTGACCCAGTATGGTATATCTTATGTTCTTATAGTAGTGGTTTTATTTCCTTTCTAAATATTTGGAGGTCTTTGGTAGGTCACAATGTGTCAGGTAAAGCATTCCATAGCGTAGATGCAACATATGAGAATGCCCTGTTGCTCATGACTTGCTTTGTTTTACATAAGGACGGTGGGGTTAGTAGGATTTTGTGTGTCCCCTTTGGGTCTTTTGGTTATGACATTCCTCCAACTGCAGATTTCCAGAAGTTTTATCCTTACATCAAAGCCTCTCTACTTGTCTTGCGTTGCCTGCTTTTATGCAGTGGAGCCGCCCCATGGTACCAGCCATTTTCATAACTGGCAACCTCGGAAGTATGCGCAGACTTGGATGAGTTTATGAATGGCTGATTGTAGGCTGGAATTCCAACAGGCAGCCCTTCCTCCAACAGGCAGGGATACACACAAAGTCAGTGATATTCTGTTTTTATTTTTACCTAAAGAGGGTTTCTCTTGCTTTATTATATGAAGGTGAGAAGACCAATCAAAGAACATTCACTAAAACTAATATTTAGAAACTATTCACTTATAAAAGATTTAATACCTTAAATACAACATTAATAAATGTATTTTATTAAAATGTATAAATCATTACTGCTTTAAAATGATTTTATGGGGATTCGAAACCGTGAATAGTCATAAAATAAACCTAGAAATACCCACTAGCCTCATACTTTTTACCCTTGAAGTTCCTGCCAGCAAAAAAAATTTATATAAGCACATTTCAGCTTTTCTGTAAAATATGTCAAATATAGGTGCACAAGTACATTCTTCCAATTAGTTCTGCTGGGCAGTCTACAGTGTATTCTAGTTCTACATGTACAATCCTTGCGGGGAACCAATCCTACTCGCCTCAGAAGCACCGTGACTAAGACTTTCCTACATTATATACTACCACCGCCTCCCTTTAAAGGGTTGAGGTCATCCTTCATAACTTTAGCCTACAACACACACATGCATTATGGCAGCCTGCTGGGAATTGCTGGGGGGGGGGGGGGAGAGAGAAGGTTCTGCCTATGTAGTAAATCCTAACTTGGGAAAAGCTAGATATAGTCATAATGATGTTTATATTTAAAAGAGGAGTTCAGCAACCGTAAAGGAAAAAGTTGCTTACTGCAGAATTAGTTTCAAAATGCAGAATATTTTGGCCTTATCTAGTGTAGTTATTAGTATTTTTGCTTTTCACATTGATATGATTTGGATTTTCTAACTGCAAATTTGAAATTTATAGCAGCAAATTGACTCCTGCAAAGGAGAAATTAGACCTTACCTGCTAATTTATTTATTTATTTACATTCTCTTATATACCGCGCTATTCTGCATCAGTGCGGTTTACATTGAACAAACTGAAATTACATTGAACAGGGCATTATAACTTGGAGATAACTATTTTACAGGGAACATGGGCTAGGGAGGGTTAAGTGGCTTGCCCAAGACCACAAGGAGCACCTGTGGGACTTAGAAACCCCAGTCCTTCCGGCCCAAGTTGCTGTCCTCTAGTGGGATTTGAACCCCCAACCTTCCGGCCTGAAGTACCTCGTCCCAACCACTAGGCCACTCCTCCACTCCTTGAGTCTTCTCCAGGCACCAAAGGGTAGTCAGCCTCCTTCAGCAGCTGAGGACTGAAAAGCAGAGTCTTGCTGTCCCTATATCTAGCTCCCCCTAGCCTTCTCAGCTCAGTCTTCAATTGACAAAGCCGCGAAAGCAAAAACAATATAACTGGAACTCTCTTAGCAATTCTAATTTAACTTTCACAACCCCAGAAACACTTGTACTTTATTTTTCCTTTTTTTTTTTCTTTTTAAACTTCAGTCTATGTTTGTCTTCTGATTTTCCCCCCGGACTGACTCCGCCCCTCCCCTATGTAAGGGAGAACAGACAAGCAGAGCCGCCCCCAAGGTACTAGCTGCCAGCTCGCTCACACTCCATGCTACTGACTGCAGTACACCAAACCACTGCTCGGGAGGGCCCTGGACTGGCCTGGAGAAGACTCATGGAGAAGACTCAAGAAAAGAAAATTAGCAGGTAAGGTCTAATTTCTCCTTCCTCTTCGCTTCTCCAGGCCAGTCCAGGCACCAAAGGGACGTACCAAAGCAGTAACTAAACACGGGAGGGACTCAAGAGCCCAGACACCAAAGCTGCAGCCCCAACACTGGCATCCCCCCTAGCCTGAATATCCAGGCGATAATGCCTTGAAAAAGTATGAAGAGACGCCCACGTGGCTGCCCGACAGATATCCAACAGGAGGGACCAAGGAGCTCTCCACCCAAAAGGCCGCTTGCCCCTGCGTGGAATGAGCTCGCAAACCTCCCGGAGGCAGCCTCCCCCGCACCGCATAAGCTGCCGCAATAGCTTGCTTAAGCATCAGGCAATGAAAGCTTTGGAAGCCGCTTCCCCCTTACGGGGACCTCCAAACAAGATAAACAACTGATCCGTCTTACGAGTAGACTGTGTCCGCTTCAGATACCTGCGAAGCACCTGACCAAGATCCAGCCGCCGCAGGCTATGATCCACTGCGTCTACCCCCCCGCTCGCAAAAGTCGGAAGCGTAATTGCCTGACTCAGATGAAACCGAAACACTTCTTTCGGCAGAAAGGAAAGTACCGTATGTAACACCACCTTCTCCGCCGAAAACTGTAGAAAGGGCTCCCTACACGAGAGCGCCTGTAATTCCAAAATCTGCCTCGCTGAACACAACGCCACCGAGAAGACTATCTTCCAGGAAAGGTTTCTCAAGCTGACCGTTCCCAGCGGCGCAAACGGAGGTTTGGACAGCGCTTCCAACAACAAATTCAAATCCCACGGAGGCACCACTGGCCGGACGGATGGCCGCAGTTGCTTCACCGCTCAAAGAAAACGCACCACATCCTAGTGAGTAGCGAGCAATCGACCCTGAACTCGTCCCCGATAACAAGACAGCGCCGCTACCTGGACCTTCAAGGAACTCAGATCCAGGCCTTTTTCCAAGCCCCCCTGAACAAACAGCAAAATGTCCGGCAGCGTTGAACGCAAGTGTTGAAACCCCCCCCCCCCCCATTCCACACACCAACCTTCAAATATGCACCAAATCCAGATATAGGCCAATGAGGTGGAACGTCTCCTGGATTCAACATGGTATTGATCACCGCTGCCGAGTACCCCCGGCGTCGCAACCTCTGCCTTTCAAGAGCCAAGCCATAAGCAAGAACCGATCCACCTGTGGCATCAAGATAGGCCCCTGGCATAACAGATTGATCTGATCGAGCAACCTCCTTGGCCGATCAACAACTGGACCAGATCCGCATACCAGGGCCTCCGAGGCCAATATGGCGCCACCAGAATTACACGCCCCTCATGCTCCGCTATTCTGTGCGGTACCCGACTGATCATTGGCCACGGCAGAAACACATACAGCAGCCCCCGCCTCAGCCAAGGCTGCGCCAGCGCATCCAACCCTTCCAACATGTGCTCCCGGCATCTGCTGAAGAACCGTGGGGCCTTGGCGTTTGCAAACATCACCATCAAATCCATGACCGGCTGCTCCCAGCGGACCACAATGTCGTGGAACACAGCTGCATTCAGTTCCCATTCGCCGGGATCCAAGACAGGTCGACTCAGGTAGTTGGCTTGCACATTGTCCTTTCCTGCTACATGAGCTGCCGACAACAGCAAAAGATGGCCCTCTGCCCACTGTAAAAGTAGTTGACTTTCCTCCGCAAATGACGCACTGCCGATGCCCCCTTGACGGTTGATATAAGACATTATTACCGTGTTGTCGGACAAAACGCGCACCACTTTCTCTACCACTAGGCTCTTAAAATGCTGCAATGCCAACCGCACTGCCAGTGACTGATCGACCACAGTCCTTCATCCGTTGACCAACCACCCTGTACCACCTGAATTAGACAGTACGCCCCTAGCCCTGAAGGCTGGCGTCCGTGGTGACCAAAATCCAATCGGGCTGCTCCAAAGACACGCCTGCCCGCAAATGCTTGACCACCATCCACCAGTTCAAGCTGGCCTTCACCTCTTCCGGACAGACTAGTTTTCACGACAGTGGATGCTCCTGATGAGACCACCTCGAAAGTAGACACCGCTGCAGTGGCCGCATATGCGCTCGGGCCCACGGAACGAGATCTAGTGAAGCTGCCATCGACCCAAGGAGCTGCATGTACTGCCATGCCGTCGGAGCCTTCAAGCGCATAAATCGACACCTGCGCTTGAATCTTCCTCACTCGGACTTCGGGCAGTGACACCAAGCCAGTTTCCGTATCGAACAAGGCTCCAAGAAAAACCAACTGACGCATTGGGATCATCTGACTCTTGGCCCGATTGACCACCCAACCAAGTTGCTCTAGAAGAGCCACCACTCGACCGGTCGCTGTGACCGACTCCTCCTCAGAGCCTGCTCGAATAAGCCAATCTTACAAATAAGGATGCACCTGAATACCTTCGCGTCTTATGGCCGCCACAACCACCATCATCATCATCTTTGTGAACGTGCATGGTGCCGTGGCCAGTCCAAACGGTAACGCCCGGAACTGAAAATGACCATCGAGAAAGCATAGTTACTCACCTGTAACAAGTGATCTCCGGGAACAGCAGGAATTTAGTCTTCACATATGGATATCATCGGTACCGACAGAGACTGCGCGGGAACGCTCCCCAGCATCCAACAGAAAAGCTTTTGGGAGCACCCCACAGCGCCTGCATGCTGCCTTCCCGCCTTTCCCAACTGTCCCTCTCCAGTTGAGTTTATAGCTGAGACAAAAGAGAGAGGGAAAGAGAGAGAGATAGAGATACAACTCCTAGGGGAGGTGGGTGGGGGGTTGTGAAGACTAAATTCCTGCTGTTCCCAGAGATCACCTGTTACAGGTGAGTAACTATGCTATCTCCAGGAACAAGCAGGAATGTCGTCTTCACAAATGGGGACTCCCTAGCTGCAGATGCCAGGGAGATGGCCCCAGAAAGTTGTGTGCCCTTGTGAAAGGGCTCCACTTCCCCACATGGATTTCTGGCATCCTACCAGGGATGGTGGGTAGGAGTTGATTAAGTATGGAACAGGTGTTGAAGAACAGCCTGACCAAACAAGGCATCCCGGCAGGAGTCCTTGTCTAAGCAGTAATGGGCTGCGAAGGTATGAACCGAAGCCCAAGTAGCTGCTCGACAGATGTCGTCGATAGACACAGAGTGAAGATGAGTGAAGATGGGAGGAGTGGTCTAGTGGTTAGGGCAAGGTTCTTCAGGCCGGAGGGCCAGGGGTTCAAGTCCCACCTGGGGACAGCAATCTCAGGCCAGAGGGACTGGGATTTCTAGTCCTATAGGCACTCCTTGTGGTCTTGGGCAAGCCACTTAACCCTCCATTGCCCATGTTCCCTGTAAGTATTAGTGTATGTGTGTCATATCCCCTCGTGTTAAATGTATCCCCCAATTGACCACTTTGACCCGGTGAAAAAGCGGGATATAAATACAGCTAAATAAATAAATAAATGAGCCATAGAGGCTGCCAGGGCTAACACATTGTGAGCTGTGACATAGCCTTCAAAACAAAGGTTCTTACTTATAGGCATAAGATATACACTGTGCAATCCAGCTGGACAGTGTCCTTTTGGAGACTGGAAGTCCCAAATGACTAGGATCAAAAGCAACAAAGAGTTGGGAGGACTTTCTATGTTGCTGTGTCCTTTGCAAGTAAAAGGCCAAAGCTCTTTTACAGTCCAAAGTATGAAGATTCCTTTCTGCATTTGAGGCGTGAGACCTTGGGAAGAATACAGCAAGGTAAACCGCTTGGTTTAAATGAAAAGGTGTCACCACCTTTGGCATAAAGTGTGGATGAGTCCTAAGGACTACCTTATCATGATGGAACCTTCTATAAGGAGGATCAGCCACCAACGCTTGCAATTCACTGATGCAACGTGCTGATGTGATTGCAATAAGAAAGATGACCTTACAGGAAAGGAATTTCAAAGAGGTAGTAGCTAATGGTTCAAAAGGCAGCTTCATCAGATGCCCAAGAACCAGATTTAAGTCCCATGCCACCGGCAGTGGCTTAATGGGAGGCTTAGTTAAAAGAAGGCCTCTCATAAATCTCGCTATGAGAGGATGAGAGGAAATAGGTTGTCCATTTAGAGGCTTGAAAGAAGCTGCAATAGCACTCAAATGAACTCACTGAATTGGTCTTAAGCCCTGCATTAGACAAATGAAGGAGATACTCCAGTAATGATTCCAGAGCTATCACAAGAGGGTTAAGACCCTTCAGCAAGTACTATATGGTAAACCTTTTCCACTTGAAAGCATAAGAGCGTCTTGTGGAAGGCTTCCTGGAAGCATAAAGGATATCCTTTACCTGCTGAGAAAGGCTAAGACCGTGAAGTTCTAGGCTTTCAGCAACCAGGCCCTGAGATGCAGGGACTGGGGAATGGGATGCCAGAGCATCCCGTCGTCCTGAGAAAAAAAAGATTTGGAGCAGATCCTAACTCCAGAGGCAGAGCTTGAGAGAGATGTAGGAGCAGAGGGTACCACATTTGCCGTGGCCAACGTGGAGCTATGAGAATCATATGACCTCTGTCTCTCTGAAGCTTGAAGAAGTAATTAGATCTTACCTGCTAATTATTGTTCCTGAAGGAACGACAGTCCAGTCCCTTTACTTCAGGGTTACGCAACCCTTCCAGCAGCTTGGAGGCTGAACCCAACCGTTTTGGGGTGGAGCGGTATATCTATCACTGGTGCCACCCACCAACTCCAGTAACCTACTGCCAAAGCAGACTTGACAAACTAAGAACTTGTGTAGAACGGAACTAAACCAATTAAAGTCAACAACTCCCTACATACACGCATGCATGCATGCATGCATGTATGTATCCATCCAACAGGAGCGGACAGTGGGAGAGAGGGAGGCAAGGGAGGAGGCAGGATAACTGCTACTGCATGGGCCTTTCCTCTCGCCTGGCCTACCCGCCAGACCTGAATCCGTCCTCGGACCGCAGTCCCGTCTCAGAAAGAAGGCCGGAATGGCACAACAGATCCAGGGAGGGGATTAGGGACTGGACTGTCGTTCCTTCAGGAACAATAATTAGCAGGTAAAATCTAATTACTTCTTCCTTATCGTCACTCCAGTCCAGTCCCTTTACTTCAGGGAAGTATCAGAGCAGTACTAGCTCGGGCAGGATTTGCCATTCCGGAACGTAGCACTGCATGCGCAAACCTGGAGTCTGTCGAGCTCTGCACGTCTAACCTGTAGTGTTTGGTGAAAGAGTGCAGAGAGGACCAAGTCGCTGCCCTACAGATATCCATAGGAGAGACTAGGCTGAACTCCGCCCAAGAGGTAGCCTGTGCTCGAGTGGAGTGAGCGCGCAAACCTCCTGGGACTTGCTTCCCCCTGAGGATATAGGCGGAGGCAATCGCCTCCCTAATCCATCTGGAAATTGAGGCCTTGGCCGCCGCTTCTCCCTTGTGGGGCCCTCCGAACTGCACGAAGTGTCGTTCGGATTTCCGGAAGGGCGCCGTGCGGGAGAGGTAACGCTTCACGGCTCTGGGGACGTCGAGCAGATGGAGCCTACCATCTCCCCTCCTGGTTCCCCGGGCGAGAGAGACGGGAGAGAGATGGATTGGTTGACATGAAAGGGGGAGATCACCTTAGGCAAAAATGAAGGGACCGTCCGAAGGACTACCTTATCCTTGAGAAACGATAGAAAGGGAGGCCGAGAAGACAGGGCTTGTAACTCGGAAACTCGTCTAGCTGAGCAAATGGCCACTAGGAACACAGTCTTTAGCGTCAGATCCTTCAATGAGGCCTTCTTCAATGGTTCAAAAGGACCCACGACTAGGGCATTTAGTACTAGGTTGAGGTCCCAAGGAGGGATGACCGATCTTCGTTGCGGGCGGAGCCTTATGACCGCTTTCAAGAACCTACCAATGTCCGCATGAGTTCCCAAAGCTTTTCCGCCCACCTTGCCCCTATAGCAAGCGATAGCCGCCAGTTGCACTCGTAAGGAGCTGTGGGCTAAACCCTTGTCGAGCCCCGCTTGCAGAAATTCCAGCACCTCCGGAATCGAAGCTGACAGGGGGTTCTTCCGGCGTTCCGCACACCATGCCTCAAAGATACGCCAGACTCTTACATAGGAGAGACAGGTGGAGCGCTTCCTTGCGCTCAACATGGTCGTAATAACTGCTGGCGAATAGCCGCGCTTCAGGAGCCGCGCCCTTTCAATAGCCAAGCCGTAAGCGAGAATCGATCCACATGTGGCATCTGGACCGGCCCTTGCCTCAGAAGATCCTTCCTGGCGGGAAGGCGCCATGGCCGGTCGGCGATCATCCTTACCAGATCCCCATACCAGGGACGACGGGGCCAGTCTGGGGCAATAAGAATTACTAGACCCCGGTGAGCTTCCACCCGTTGGAGGACCTTCCCGATTAGGACCCAAGGCGGGAAGACATAAAGGAGCCCCTCCGAGGGCCATTTCTGGTACAGGGCGTCCAGGCCTTCCGACATCCTTTCCTTCCGCCGACTGAAGAATCTGCTTACCTTGACGGACACGAACCACGCCATGAGGTCCATAACTGGAGGCCCCCAAAGAGCTACTATCTGGTCGAAGACCTCCTGGTGTAGGTCCCACTCGCCGTGGTCTATCTTGTACCTGCTGAGGTAATCGGCCGTGATGTTGTCCGTGCCGGCCACGTGCTGAGCCGAGAGTGCTTCCAGACAAACTTCTGCCCACTTGAACAGGGCGTCCGCTTCCTTTTCTAAGGTCGGACTGCTGGTGCCGCCCTGGTGATTGATGTATGCCACTGCGGTGACATTATCGGAGAGAACGCGAATCGGTTTTCCTAGCACTGAGGACTGAAGTGCCTTGAGGGCCAGAGCGACAGTCCTCAATTCTAGGCGGTTGATAGGCCATAGGGATTCCAGCGCCGTCCAACGCCCCTGGACAAACTGATCCTCGAAGTGAGCTCCCCAGCCTGTCAGACTGGCGTCTGTCGTCAACAGCATCCACTGAGGAGATTCGAGGGGCATTCCGTGACTCAGATTCCTTGGGCACCTCCACCAGAGGAGGGAGTGCTTGGTTCGAGGCGCGCAGGGAAGCTGCCGGGACAAGGGGTGCTGTTGGGGAGACCACCGCCGTAGCAGCGACCGCTGTAACGGGCGCATGTGAGCTCTGGCCCATGGGACTACTTCTATTGCTGCCGCCATGGTTCCCAGCAATTGAAGGTAATGCCGCGCTGAAGGGAGCCGCCTGGCCATGAACTGCGAGACTAGGGTTCTTAGGGCTTTTATCCTCGTGCTGGACAGGAAGACCCTGCCCTTGCCTGTGTGGAATCTCGCTCCGAGATATTCGAGTTCTTGGGATGGAACCAAACTGCTCTTCGCGCGATTGATGACCCAACCTAGCTCCTCCAGAACTTGAACTACTTTGGCTGTCGCTCGGCGACTCTCCTCTTCTGATTTTGCCCGGATCAGCCAGTCGTCCAAATAAGGGTGCACTAAGATTCCCTTTTTTCGTAGGACGGCCGCTACTACCACCATCACCTTGGTGAAAGTTCTTGGCGCCGTCGCTAGTCCGAAGGGTAGTGCCTGAAATTGAAAATGCCCTAGTGGCACGGCGAATCTGAGAAACTGCTGATCGGGATATGCAAGTATGCCTCTGTCAGATCCAGCGACGTTAGGAACTCTCCAGCTCTCACGGCTGCTATGACTGCTCGCAGAGTTTCCATCCGGAAGTGAGGAACCTTGAGACAGCGATTGACCTGCTTTAGGTCCAGGATCGGGCGAAAGCACCCTTCCTTTTTTGGGACGACGAAGTAAATCGAGTAGCGACCCGTACTGCATTGGTCTGGAGGAATTGGGACCACGGCCCCCAGCTCTATGAGGCGGGCAAGAGTCGATTCTATGGCTTCTCTTTTTGTTGAGGAGCCGCAGGGGGACTGAACAAAGGCTGGAAGTATTTGCTTTGCAAATTCGAGGGCGTAACCCTCTCGAATCATTTCCAGGACCCACTGATCGGACGTGACCCGGGACCAGGCGGGAAGAAATTGCCTCAGGCGACCGCCTATCAGCAGTCCGCCCACCTGGGCCCCCGGTATTTCATTGTTGTTTTCTGGGGGCCGAAGCGAAGGAGGAAGAGGCCGAGAAACCTCTGCCCCGAAACCCCCGAAATCCTTGACCCCTAGCGTTAGAACGACCCCTGAGAAAGGGTTAGGTCTGGCCGAGCGAAACCTCCGGGGTTCTCTAGGTTGGTTCCGGGCCGGGCCTGAGGGACGCGTTTGCTTGGGCCTGTCCTCCGGAAGCCTGCCACCCTTGGACTCTCCTAGGTCCTTTACTAACTTGTCCAGGTCCTCACCGAATAATAGTTTCCCTTTAAAGGGAAGGCGACTCAGGCGAGCTTTGGAGGAGAAATCAGCCGACCAGCTCCGAAGCCACAAATAGCGTCTAGCTGCCACCACTGAGGCCATGTTCTTTGCCAAGCTCTGAATGAGGTCATACTGGCTATCCGCCAAGAATGCCGTACCTGATTC
Organism: Ichthyophis bannanicus; assembly: GCA_033557465.1. Taxonomy (NCBI): domain Eukaryota; kingdom Metazoa; phylum Chordata; class Amphibia; order Gymnophiona; family Ichthyophiidae; genus Ichthyophis; species Ichthyophis bannanicus. The sequence goes on along the minus strand of CM066033.1, from coordinate 473,462,960 downwards.
CAACCTCGCCGCGTTGGCTAGAACCCCTTCAGAGGAGCCCTCTTCTGCCTGGAGCTGTTGAGACCACCTCAAACAGGCTCGAGCCACCCAAACCCCAGAAACTGAAGCCTGTAGGGCCAGAGCGCTCACATCGAAGGCTTGCTTGAGGAGCGTGTCTAATCTTCTGTCCTGGGCATCCCTCAATGCCGCGCTGCCCTCTACTGGGATGGTAGTTTTCTTTGTCACTGCCGAGACCGCCGCATCCACCCTGGGGGACTTTAGTTCTTTGTCTGCCTCTGGGAGGGGGTAGAGACGAGACATGGCCCGGATCCCTCTTAAGGCCGACTCTGGTTGGTCCCATTCCTCCTGAATCATCTGACGTACCACTCTGTGGACAGGAAAGACCTTCTGGGACCTCCTGATCGCCTGGATCAGGGGATCCTCTAAGGCCTCCTCCTCTGCGGGGGTGTCCAGAGCCATGTTGAGAGCTTTCAGGGAATCGTTTATTAAGGCGGGGAGCTCCTCCCGCCGAAAAACTCTGATTATGCGGGAGTGGTCCTCCTCAGGGATCTCCCCTTCCTCCAGTTCCTCTTCTTCCTCCTCCTCCTTTTTGGAGACTTCCTCTTCCGGAATGTCCTGGGAAAGAGAAGAGAGAGGCTCCTCCGTTACCAGTCTGGGGAGCTTTGAGGGTATCCCAGGGTCCTGAGCGCTAGGCCTCAAGGGTCTGACTAGTTTGCCTTCGGCCGCAGACCCCGCTTCTCCTGGCACCAGACCCTTCTTACGCAAACAATAGGCTTGGTGTAGAAGGAGCACAAAATCAGGAGAAGAAATCCCCGACTCCCCCTTCTTCTGCGGGAAGGGAGGAGGGAGGAATAGGGGGAAGAGGAGTCTCCGAGCGAGAGGGAAGGGATAACTGGGACATTACTTCCCCCTCCGAGGGATCCGAGGACACCTGCGAGGCCTGGGACGTGGCTAGGCTGATTTCCTGCTCTACAGAGGAAGCAACTGCAGCGCAGCCCCTGCAGACCCCTGCCTCAGATGCAGTACCCCTCCTAGTGCCACAAGAGGGACACCTCGGTTTGCCCGTCATGCTCCTCAGAGAAATCTCTATAAGTGCACACCGACTTGCCCCCCCAACAGATTATTAATTTTAAATAAACCACTTAATGAAGTAAATAAAACAAACAAACAAAAATAAAATTAGGCAATTAAAAGCCCCCCACTACAATGCTAGGCTCTGAAACGTTCTCCGGGAACAGGAGGCACAGTTAAAGACTTTCCCCTTAATTTTCCCAATAAATGCTAAAATAACCTTTAGCAGAAAACCTTCTCCAAATTTATTTCAGCCTAAGCTGTATACTTGCGGTTTAGGAGCTTCTCTCAGGCCCGAGACCGCGATCTCCGTAGGGGGCTCAACACGTGCTAGGCCGCGACCACGTGGAGCCCTTAGTCAAGTAGCCTGCACACACTGGTCTTTGTGCTGCCCCACACGCTCCGGCGGTGAAGGGAAGGGAGGGGACTGAGGCCCGAACGATCCTGGGCCGCGCGCTACCCCCTGAGCTTCTCTTCCCGCGCTGTCTTTTAGCGCGCCGCCGTAAGAAGGAGAAGGGGGCTGAGGAGGAATTTTACCCTCTCCCACGTGTACGGCGCGTCCTCCAGCGCTCAGCCGCCAGCGGGGCTTCGGCGCAAGGATGGACAGGACTCGAGGCAGGCAGGCCAGCCGAGGAACAGGCAGCACCGGCAGCGAGAGGAGCTCTGGTCGTTCCTCCTCGCTGCTGCAAGACCTGCAGGAAATTTCCAGCACCCGGGCCGGGCCGCGGGGAGGGGGGGGGAGGGGGGGGAGAGGAGAGAAGGAATACTCTTGCTAAAAGGAAAGGAAATCAAATAAAGGTAAGATTCCTAACAAAATAAGGATGACTAAGTCAATTAGTAAAGATTAAATTAAATGAAAACGGATTTAAAAGGAAAATAGGACTCCAGTAAGCCCTAGGCTTACGGAACCCTCCAGCTGCTTGGAGGCTGAGAATACTGGAGTTGGTGGGTGGCACCAGTGGTAGATATACCACTCCACCCCAAAAAGGTTGGGCTCAGCCTCCAAGCTGCTGGAAGGGTTGCATAACCCTGAAGTAAAGGGACTGGACTGGAGTGACGATAAGGAACAGGGTTTTGGGAATTAGGGGAATGGGTGGAAAGGCATACAGGAAGTCCTGACCACAATGGAGGAGGAAAGCATCCCTGGCCTGACAACCCTGAGCCGGAATTCTGGAACAGAACCGGAGAAGTTTGGCATTCAGCGGACTTGCAAAGAGATCTATGTCCGGGGTTCCTCAAGTTTGAAAAAAACTTTGGCCACCTGGTCTGTATGGAGAGACCATGCATGTGGAAGCAGAACTCAACTAAGTCTGTCTGCCTAAGAGTTTTGAATACCTGGAAGATAACCGCAAGGAGATCAATCTGATGCTCTCTGGAGAGGGCCCATAGTCGCAAAGCTTCGTTGCAGAGCGACAGAGAGCCTGTTTCCCCCCCCCCCCCCCTTGTTCACATAGAACATGGCTACTTGATTGTCCGTTTGAACTAGGACAGTCCTGAAGCTGAGCTGGGTGTGGAATACTCAAAGAGCAAGGAAGATTGCTCTGAGTTCCAGGAGAATGATGTGTAGATAGGTCTCCTGTGGAGTCCAGGTACCCTGGGTAGAGAGGCCTTGCAGGTGGGCTCCCCAACCTCCCTGTGAGGCATCTGTTAGAGTGGCTTGGGGTGGGGGTTGCTGAAAAGGAGACCCCCACCAAAAGGTTTTGGGGTGACTGCCACCATTGGAGGGACAAAATAAGGCGATCTGAATTTGCTATTTTGTCTGACAGGCAACCTGATGCCTGAGTCCACTGAGTGGATAAAGTCCACTGGGCTGCCCTCATATGGAGGCGAGCATAAGGAACCACATGCATGGTGGATGCCATGTGGCCTAGCAACTGTAACATTTCCCGAGCAGTGAGGTGAGGTTTTAACACTGCTTGGGAAGCTAACTGCACAATGCCAAGGCAGCTGGGCTGTGGAAGGTAGGCCCTTGTCTTTCTGGTATCCAGCAGTGCTCCTATAAACTCCAGGGACTGAGTGGGAGCAAGGTTGGATTTTGGGAAGTTTATGACAAGTCCCAAATACTGAAGGATGTGCATTGTGCGAGAGAGCACAACCCTGGCCTCTGGCTCTGAAGGGGCTCAAATGAGCCAGTCGCCTAAGTAAGGAAAGATGAATATTCCCAGGGTGCGGAGAAATGCTGCCACCACAGCCATGCATTTTGTGAACACCCTTGGTGCCGAGGCCAGGCCAAAAGGAAGAACCCTGTATTGGTAGTGCTTCCCTTGAAACAGAAAGCAAAGGAACTTTTGGTGAGTTGGATGGATGAGAACATGAGTGTACGCATCCTTGAGATCTAGAGAACAAAGCCAATCCTGACTCTGAAGGTATGACAGCAGAGTTCCTAGAGAAATCATTTTGAACTTCTCTTTGAACAGGAATTTGTTCAATTCTCTGAGGTCTAAAATGGGTCTGTGTCCTCCTGTTTTCTTTGAATAAGGAAATAGGGGGAGTAAAACCCTGTACCACGTTGGGGAATGGGTACCTCTTCTATTGCCCCTTGGGCAAGAAGCACAGTGACCTCTTGACCTAACTGGTCATTGAGAGAGATCTGAGAATTGAACTGTCTTACCACTGTAGAAGGGGGCATGCTGAGGAAATGAAGCTTGTACCCCTCTCTTACAAAAGACAGAGTCCAATTTTCTGCTGTTATCTGACCCCATCTGGGGGCAAAATGACATAACCTTCCTGGTATGGTGGAGGGTTCTGGGCCAGGAAGCCAAAATGTTATAGATAGGAGTCAAAGCCCCTGTGGAGGCCGAGTTTGCTGTGGAGGCCGAGTTTGCTGTGGAGGCCGAGTTTGCTGAGCCGGTTGAGGCTTATCTGCTTTTGTCTTTCTTTGTCTAGGTTGTTGCTGCTGTCCCTTTTGGGCAGACTGACCTAAACGATGCTCCTGATGGGTATAGGAGGGATAAAACTTCTTCTTACTGAAGAAAGGTTTCTTACAGGATTTTTTCCTCGCAGGATCAGCTGTAAATTTAGACAATCCATCCAAAGTGATTGTCAGCATCTATCATTAGCTTTTTCCTGCCAATTCTTGCCAAAGAGATTCTCTCCTGTGCAAGAAATATTCCCTAGTTTATCCTGTACCCAAATTTCCAAGTCAGATACCAGGAGCCATGCAATCCTACGTGCATCTATGGCAATGGCAGAGGTTCTGCTTATGCACTCAAAGCAGTCAAAAGCTGCACGATTCACAAACTTGGAAACATCCTGAGCATGTTTGACAAGGGCGAGATAATCTTGCCTCTTATCAGGAAGGAGAGGGCTCATAAGCACTAAATCTCCTGTGACCTCCTTAAGGAACATTCCCATATATAAGATATAGGAACTGATCCTAGCAGAAAGCATGGAAGCCTGGAAGGTTCGACGTCCCAAGGCGTCAAGTCCTACACTAACATCCTGGAGGATTAGATGCATGCCTTTTTTTGCACTCTTTATCCTTCTCATTGCTGACCTCACCACCATGGAGTCTTCTGAAACCCAGGACAGGGAGGTATCTTCGTGGTTAGAGGTGTTTCCCACATCCTTAACATGAGATCATGCAAGATCTTAGGGTATTGCGGGATTTCTAATTCCTTTGCCCTAGGCTCTTTTTCAGGAGCCACTGTGATGGAAAGACCTCGAGCCACATCTCGGATAAAATCCTGAAAGGACATATCCTCTGGTGGAGACATCTTACGCCGAGGAGAAGAAGAATCCTCAGGAAGAAGTACTCTGAATCCTCGGATGAGTCTGAAGACTCTGAAAGCTCTGCCGATACCAAAGTATCTCCGATCCGGGTGATCATGCAAGGCACGATACCGGTACCAATCGAAGTCGGCATCGGAGTGGTCCGGTACCGACCTGTCGATGCAGGATGGATACTCATGACTCGGTCCCGGTAGAATACCTGCCGATGTCGTTGCAGTCAGTGCCAGTACCGGTTGAATTGTCTGAAGCGGTTTCAAGGGCATCGAGGCTGTGAGAAGAGCCACCAGACTGCATTCAATAGCCAAGAATCTCTGGTCTATCGACGCTGCTGATGCTTGGGTGTCAGTACCGGAAGAAGCAGCTGGTACCCCAGAGCATGGCACCAGTAGTTCTGCCGAGGTTGAAGCCTCGAGAACATCCTGGAACCCCACTAGTGCTTTGGAAGCCAAAGCATCCCGCCAGGGCAATTTTGCCGGTGAATGTCCCTCAAGGGCAACGCCAGAGGCATCTCGCTGTCTAGAAGATCTACCCTTTGAGGACCGGCTAGATTTATGTTTAGTTACCTGAGATCCATGGGAGGAAGACGAAGCCCTGGAAGACGTCGATGCCACGGAGGCTGCATCGAAGGGAAAAAGGGTGCTAAGCTTAGCAGCTTGGTTCTGCTGGCCCCTTTTCAACATCATCCCACAGGCAACACACTGAAATAGAGTGGTCAGGACCTAAACATTTGAGGCACCTTGAGGCACCACTCATGGGTGTTGGTGACTGAGATGGTACACTTTTTAAAACCCGAAGGAAAAGTTGGGCCTAGTGCCCAAAATGATGCATAGCACCTGAGACAAAATTACTGGAAAGACTCCAGAAGAAAGTTTTGGGGTTTTTTTTCAAGAAAAGAAAGAACCACCACTGGCGGTACCGGTGTAGCGTCGAGGGAAGGCAGACGCGACCACAAAAAATAAGAATAGAAGGGATTTTTTTCTGCAGTGACAGGATGTGCGACCTGTCAGCTCCACAGAAAACGAAGAACTGTAGAGGGACCGTTGGGAAAGGCGGGAAGGCAACACGCAGGCACTGTGGGATGCTCCCAAATGCTTTCCTATTGGACGCTGGGGAGCGTTCCCACGCAGGCTCCGTCGGTACCGACGATACCCATATGTGAAGACTACATTCCTCCTTGTTCCTAGAGATCGGCAAACCACAGATACTTCTGATGTTCTGGCCTGATCGGAATGTACAGATAAGCCTCTGTCAGGTCTATGGACGAAAGAACCTCACCCGGCTTTACCGCCAAGATCACGTATCGCAGTGTCTCTATCCGGAAATGCGGCACCCGTAGGCTGGCGTTCACATGCTTGAGATCGAGAATGGGTCGATAAGAACCCTCTTTTTTGGGCACTACAAAATAAATGGAGTATCGACCTAACCCGTACTGGTCTCTGGGTACTGGCACCACTGCCTGCAGAAACAGTAACCGCTGCAAAGTCTCGTGCACCACCTCCCGCTTCTCCCGTGCATTGCGAGAGGCCCGCAGAACTCCAGGGCATAGCCCTCGCGGACGATCTCCAGCACCCATTGATCTGTCGTGATTGCGGCCCAGGCGGCGTTAAAGTCTTGTAGGCGACCCCCTAATGGCACCTCTGGCTGGGCCTTCCTGGTTTCACTGTGACTTTTTGGGTTGGGACTGCTCGGAATTGAAATACCGCCGTCCAAACCCCCACGCTCCCCGAAAGGACTGCCCCCTTGCCGTGAACTGCCTTCTATGGTATGGCCTATACCGCGAAGACCTAAACCTGCGGAAATTTCTTGTCAGAGCTCGCTGCAGCCCCCCAAGCTTTTGACCCTTCGGCCTATCCTCAGAAAGCCACCCTCCTTTGGAATCACCGAGATCCTTCACGATCTTCTCTAAGGCTTCCCCAAACAGGAGCTTACCCTTATAGGGCAGTTTACTCAGGCGAGTCTTAGACGATGGGTCTGCCGACCAGTTTCTCAACCACAGGAAACGCCAAGCCGCCACTAAGGACGCCACAGTCTTTGCAGCAATGCACACCATATCATAACAGGTGTCGGCAAAGTATGCCGCCACTGACTCCAATTTGGCCCCTTCCACGGACCCACCGTTCTCCCCTTCGGGAGCGTTGTCACCCTGGAGCCACCAAATGGAGGCCCTTGAAACATAGGCCCCACAAATGGACGCATGCAGCACCAGCGCACTCGCCTCAAAACGCTTGCTTGAGAATAGACTCCAGCTTCCGGTCCTGCAAATCCTTGAGGGCCGCGCCCCCTTCCACCGGAATAGTAGTCGTCTTAGTCACCGCCGAGACCAACGCATCTACCTTCGGCATCCTTAACGGGTCCTTTTCCTCCTGCAGAATGGGATACAATCGCCCCATTGAAGACCACCCATTAGGTTGGCCTCCGGGCACTCCCATTCCGATTCTATCATCTGCTTTATCACTCTATGCAAGGGAAAGCACTTCTGCTCCGCCTTAAACCCCTGAAGAAGCGGATCCTCCAGCGGCTCCACCTGAACCACCAGTAAAGTCAAATTTAGGGCCTGTAATGATTGTGCAATGAGAGTGCCCAGCTCTTTACGAAAGACCCAAAACATATTCGGACCACCACCAGGCGCAATCTCCCCTTCTTCCGGCTCAAGCCCAGAATTCGAGGGGAACTCCCCATCCTCTGCAGCTTGGTGCCCTGGAGCTTGCAGACCTAGCCACTCAGAGCTCGATTCCCAAGAGAAACCCTTCTGGGAAGGCCCTTCCCCTGAGTCCTGTAGCCGTTTATCCTCTGCCCCTGCGAAGGCTGCCATGTTAGGATCAGAGCCTTGATCCTGCGCCTGCTTTTTCTTCAAACAGTATGCCTTGTGCAGGGCTAAAATAAAATCAGCCGAAAATAAGGAATCCATGCCTTCCTGCAGCCCCGACATACTCTGAAGCAGACTGTTCTGTCTGAGCAGGCTTTTTTTTTTTGACTTGCTCTTACCTCTGCTTTGCTTTTTCTCACCCGCTGGAGACAACGCGGTCTCAAGCAAAATGGCCACCTTTCCCGCCTTCTCTGGGGCTTCTAATGGCTTGCCTACCTCACTTGCACTAGTTCCTGCCTTGTCCTCCATAGCCAAAAATCGCTCGATCCTACTGCCCCTTCTGACGCAGGTACAGCACAGCCCCGGTCCCGACAAGCCCCGGCTGCTGCCGCACTGAGCACACCTCTCCAAAGCCGACCGCATGCACAAGAAGCGGCTCCGCGGAGCTCCCTAAGGCTGTGAACCCCCGCACCGCCCTAAACGCACCCCAAACACGCGATCAGCACCCTCTCCAGACTCTCCTACCTGGGCAAAGAAACACTGTCGCTGTCGCTTCTTGGTTTTCTTCCAATTTCCTTCACATGAATCCTGCTAAATCTTTTGCTATTTGGTTCACGCTTGGGAGTCCCTCCCCCACTTGTGCCCCTTCCCTTTCTTCACAGTCTATTCCTCTGGTCTCTTCACTCCGTTATCTGGGTGTTACTCTTGATTCTTCCCTCTCTTTCAAGGCGCACATCTCTTCCATCATTCAGCGTTCTTTTTTCTCCCTTAGGCAGCTCCGAGCTGTCCGCCCTTTCCTTTCTTCTTCCGCTCTGGCTACTCTCCTTCTCTCCCTTGTGATGTCTCGTCTTGATTACTGTAATGTTTCCCTAGCTGGTCTGCCCCAATCCCAATTGTCTCGTCTTCAGCGTGTTCAAAATACTGCTATTTGTCTCCTAACACATGCCTCTCGTTTCGATCATGTTACCCCTCTTCTTCTTCACCACCACTGGTTACCTGTTCCTTTTCGTGTCCAGTACAAAATCCTTATCCTTACGCACAAGGCTGTCCGCACTGGCACCCCCTCCTATCTTGCTGATCAGATACACTTCCGTACCCCCCATCGTCTGCTTCGTTCTATCCACACTAATCGCATGTCTCTTCCCTAACCCTCCCAGGCCCATCTTGTTTCTACTCGTTCCTCTGCCTTCTATTTCTTGGCCCCGAGCCTTTGGAACTCGCTCCCTCCCTCGCTTCGTGCAGAAGAATCTTACTACTCCTTCAAAACTCAGCTCAAAACCCACCTTTTTAACCTAGCATTTGACCTTCCGCCCTTGTTTTCCCCCTCCCTCCCCGTCCCATGATGTTGTATTGTGATTGCTGCTTTGTATTGCTTTCTTTCTTCTTTCCTCTCTCCTTCTTTCCTATTATTTTAATGGCGTTCCTTTTCTTTTTCCCACAGCCTCATTTTTAATTTGTTTTAAGTTTTTATTGTAAACCGCTCAGGTGCCTATGGTGTTGGGCGGTATAACAAGTTTTTAATAAACAAACACTTGATGGTACAGCCCCTTCTCGGTCCCGCTGCCAGCGGAACACGTCGGTTTGGCTGCAGAGACAGGAAGGACGCTCTGGGGGCTCCCTGGCGCTTCTTCCGTTGAACAGTGAGAGAGCCACGCTCCCTCCCCGAGACAAGCTCTGCCTCTGTCCTCCAAATCGAGCAGCTCAACTCTGGCAATCCCGCTCTGCTAGAGCAAGCCAGATCCTCCTCGCTGCCGATTCTAGGCTAGATAAACAGCCTAAACCCAACTGCAATTGCCTCTGAGGCCTGTGGACTTTTTTTTTCCCCCCAACCAGCTACCTTACACTCGGGAGCCTGCCTAACTGCTATCCTTCCAGTTGCTGAGGACTGAAAGACTGAGCTGAGAAGGCTAGGGGAGCTAGATATAGGGTCAGCAAGACTCTGTTTTTCAGTCCTCAGCTGCTGAAGGAGGCCGACTACCCTTTGGTGCCTGGACTGGCCTGGAGAAGCGAAGAGGAATGTTAACATTTAAAACAAATCAAAACCAGTCAAATTTTTCTATGCGATGACATTAACTCTCTGTGGGTTATGACATTAACAGTGGCAAGCCTGCATCCAGCTACAGAGAATGAGTTTAGTTAACTTGCATGAAGGAGTGGTGGCAATAACCCTAACAGCAGTGGTATGGTTGCACTGGGCTTCTAAGATAGCACTGAGATTATCTGCATGGCATGACCCTAGTTAAAACACCAAAAAATTCAATGAAAATGGCGAGGCCAGGTATTTTGAAGAGCTGGTTCTGATGGCTGAGTAAATTGTTAGTAAGTCTGCTGCTAAAACAGAGGGTACCGGGATGCTCAATAAAGTACTGGCTATGTAACAATCCAGAAGATTAAGGCAATATGGTAAAAGATGGCAGCAAGAGACCAAATAGATCTATCTTGTCCACCCAGTTGAGATTCAGAGTGGATAAACATAGAACACCTATATGCAACCTGTGCCAGTTTCGCACCTTACACTTAACTTGTCTTTTACCTGAAACTGCTGAATCTGTTCAATTAATGGCCTACACCAATTACCACTACTACTTACCATTTGCATAGTGCTACTAGGCATATCTAGCACTGTACGCATTATGTAGAAGACAGACATAGCTTAAAGCAGTTTACAACTTATTCAAGACAAACAGAACGAGCAGACTAGGGAATTTCTTTAAGGGAAATTATTAAAAACATTTGGTTATTGAAACAGGAGAACAAAGGAATTAGGATCAAAAAGCAACCTCAAAAAGGTGACATCCAGGATAAAAACCCACCTTTGAGGCTGTTTTTTATCCTAATCCCCTTATTCTCCTGTTTAATACCCATGGGTCCAATATTCAAAGGCATTTACACGGTTTACAGAGCTGTAAATCGTGTAAATGCCCCTAAGTAGGATATTCCCACGGGACTAACACAGTTAGTGCCGCTAAATAACCCTGAGTAAAGCTGCTCTATGTCCCAATGCTAACCGCGTTCCTGGGGATAACTGTGCAGAGATGATATTAAGCTGCTGCTCAGTTATCCCTCAGCGGCAAAAGTTAAGCACAGCAAAAGCAGTCTTAACTTTTGCCACTAGAGCTAACCGGGTAGCAGTTGAATATCGCCACTGCATGGTTAGCTTCTGCACAGTGTGCAGCAACCCCAGATATTCAATGCCAGTGGCCAGATATGGCCCCAGATTGAATATCTGGAGTTAAAATTCAGCGGCAATGGCTATGCGCCTTAGAGGCACATAGCCATCGCAAGTGAATCAGGCCCTATGTGTATATGCCTTAAAAGCAGGGCTCGGCAAACCCCAGGTCACCATACAGACTGAAAACTCTGACCTGGCACCTGGTGTTCAGAGCACATATGGGCCAGTGTTGTCTGCCCAGAAGTTGGGCTAGACTGGCAAAATCATTCCCTTGCCTGCAGGCAGAAGGGCTGCGAGACTGTCAGAGTCTGCCCACAAGAAATGAGATCTGCAAGGGCAGAAAGCCTAGTCTTCGCCACAATCATGGCCTTTTGCAGCCCTTCTGCCTGTGGGACATGGGATCCCCGCAGGCAGAAGGGCTGCAAAACACTGCAATTGTGGCTGAGATCAGTAGAGTCTGCCCATGGGGATCGCATTTCCGGAGGCAACAGGACTGCTGATCATAGCTAAGATCAGCAGTCTGCCCATGGGAATCTCATCTACAACAGGCAGACTTTACTAGCCTCAGCCACGACCAGTAGCCCTTCTGTCCATGGGAAATGGGAATCCCGTAGCAGAAAGGCTGAGGTGTTGCTGGAACCTGCAAAAAAATATAAAAAATAAGTCAGGGATTTTGCGGCACAGATGGCTAAAAATATTTATAAAGGGGTAGCAGTTTTTTTTAAAAATAGAGAGTATTCAAACACATTTACATGGTTTGCAGACTTGCAAACCAGGCAGCGGCTGAATATCAGCCACTGCCCAGTTAGTTTCACGGTAATCTGGGCAACCTGGATATTCAGTGTCAGAGCCCCGATATGGCACCGGCACTGAATATCTGAGTTTAAAGTTCAGCGCTGGTAGCTAGACACTTTAGCAACATTAGCCACCAGCACTAATATCTGTCCCTCTGCGTGTGTGTGTGTGGGGGGGGGGGTTGGAGAGCAGGAGGTGAGCTCAAAGGAGGGGGGGGAGAAGGGAAACAGATCAGGGTTGGGGGAGAGACAGCAAGGGAGGACTTGGAAGTGGGGGGGAGAGAATAGTGCAAGCAGTTGGAGGGTGAAGAGATGAATGCATAGGAAATAAAGGGCACAATGTGGATGTGCAAAAGGTGCACGCCTCTTCCACCACACACATGCAGACACCCCACCTCACACCCAGACACCCTATCTCCACCATCACACATACGTGCAGCTTAAAGGGCCAGTGGGGATGGTGAGAGAGGAAGGAAGAGAAGTGGGACCACTGCCTTCTGTTGGCATTGTGCAGTGGTCCATTAAAAGTCTGATTTATTAAGCTTTTTCCCATAGAAAATGGGAAAACAATAAACGAGGCCCTAAAGCCTAAAAAATAATTGTGATACACCTTTTTGGAGGTTGGGGGCATACACAGTGGCCTAGGTTTCGGCAGCCAGCTCCTAAATTTAAGCGGCCCCGAAACTTAGATTCCAAGAAAACTTGTCAAGGCCTGCCTTAAAGAAATACTCCGGTCCCTTGTTTGTTCTTTGTCTTGAATAAGTTGTAAGCTTTGTTGAGCAGGGTCTGTCTCCTACATGATGCATTCAGCGCTGTATATGCCTAGTAGCACTATACAAATGGTAATAGTAGTAGTGGCAGATGGTGGAGGCCATTAATTTAACAGGATTTGGGATGTGCTTCAGCAGGTTCAGGTAAAAAGACAAGGTGGTGGGGAACTGGTGCAGGTTGTATATGGGTTTTCTATCATAGGCAGTGGAATGGGGTGGGCCACAGGGGGGCTGTAGCCCCACCAATATGTTGTCCAACACAGTATCAGCAACTAGAGAGCATAGGGGCAGGGCTAGAAATTAGTTTGGCCCCTCCAATCAACAAGATTTTCTGCTGCCCGTGTTCTATATTTATCCACCCCGAGCAGAAGAATCTCAACTGAGCAGCCAGATAGGCCTATTTTGTCTTTTTCTGCCGTCCTTTAATATATTGCTATGTTAAAACACAGAATACATACACATACAAATGATCTTAAAATAAACACCAACCATTAGGATGCCCTTCAGAAAACATTAAACAAATGCCTGTTAATATTTTCCTGAAGCCTCTTATTTATCTTGCCCAAGTATCTTGCTAGACTGTATATCCTTCAAGTAGATAGTCTCTTAAATGTAGCCACAACAGTACAGAATTTGCTCAGAAGCAGTAAGTTAATATTTGGTAAAAATGGCTTTCTGCAAGAGTAAACCAGAATGGTTAAGCTCTTTATACATTCCATTCCAAACACAAATGAATTCTTCCTCGAACACTCTAGTCACTTGCTATACACAGCTGCAGTGCATCCCATTCAGATTTTATGAATATTTTAAACACACCAGTGCCATACTATATTTAAATCACGGGAAGTGGAAGGAATGGTTTTGAACTGCCTCTCATATCTTCCACAAGTATGCCTTCTCAAATTTCATATTTTCACATTCAAAAGAAGAGCACGATGTCTTCAAAGCTTGTGAACATACTCTCTCATGTTCTGTTTTCTGGCTCCGGCCCACATTAAAGCAGGCACATGAACAAAGGTAAAATTAGACTTACCTGCTAATTGTTGTTCCTGGAGTGGACACAGTCTAGTCCCGAAACCTCTGGGTTCCCTATCTTATTCAGCAGCTTGGAGACTGAGAAACTCCTCCTTTTTCTGTGACATCCTCAGTATACCTCTCCGGTGTCCGCCCCCTGTCACCAGTATCCTACTGACAAAGCAGACTCACCAGAGAAACAAGTAAACATATTAGGAAAAACCAAAAAACTGGCAAAATAGAACTTTCCCCTCCCATACCCAGCACGGATCAGAAAACCCCAACCCCTGAAATCCGTGCGTGTAAACGGAGACAGACCATTCCCTCACCCACCGAAGAGGAGAGAGAGAAAACGAAAGAGAGAGAACCCCTCAAAGGAAGCTACTGGCGCCGCTTGCGCCAGCTAACCCAGAAAGAGGCATTATCCGCGACCGTGGAGTCCGCCCCATTGTTCTTTTTCTTTCTTTATTTATTTTTTTTATCTTGCAAGAGTAAACTAGGCTTACCTGTGAATCACAAAAACACCGCAGTGTGCACCTGTTTGCCATTGAATAACGGGAGGGATACGGGACTAGACTGTGTCCACTCCAGGAACAACAATTAGCAGGTAAGTCTAATTTTACCTTCCTGATCGTGTCCCCAGTCTAGTCCCGAAACCTCTGGGTCCTTACCAGAGCAGTGAAAATTCAAATATGGGAGGGACCCGGCAAACCAGCTTGTAAGACCGCTGAACCGAAAGAAGTCTCCTCCGTCCTCTGCACATCCAAACGATAGTGCCGCACAAACAAATTCAAAGAGGACCACGTCGCCGCCTTGCAAATCTCTACCGGCGGTACTAGACGGGTCTCCGCCCAAGCCGCCGCCTGCGCCCTAGTGGAATGCGCCCTTAAACCTTCCGGCACAACTCTGCCTTTAAGCACATAGGCCGACGCTATGGCCTCCTTGACCCAACGCGCAATGGAAGCCTTTGAAGCCGCCTCACCCTTTCTCCGACCTGCGAACAGCACAAAAAGCCTGTCGGACTTCCAGAAATCCGCCGTCCTGCTAAGCTCTCTCTTGAGCGCCCTCCTAACATCCAACCGATGCCGCTCCTGCGGCATAGACCCCGACCTGTCGACGGTAAACACCGGTAGGGAAATCTGATGCAAATGGAACGCCGAGACCACCTTCGGTAGAAAAGCAGGAACCAGCCTCAAAACGACCTTCGACGCAAAGAAGGACAAGTAGGGCTCTCGACAGGAAAGGGCCTGCAGCTCCGACACACGCCGCGCCGAACAGATAGCCACTAAGAACACCACTTTCAGTGTGAGGTCTTTAAGCGATGCGCGCGCCAAAGGCTCAAAAGGCTCCCGTTCCAATGCGTCCAAAACGAAGGGCAGGTGCCATTTAGGGACGATCTGCTTAGTAGGTGGCCGAACGAGAGCCACTGCTCTGAGAAACTGCTCCACATCCCGCTGGGCCCCCAGAGACTGACCCGCGACTCTGCCTCTGAAGCAGGATAAGGCCGCCACCTGGACCCTCAACGAAGCCGCTGCTAGGCCTTTGTCAAAACCATCCTGCAGGAAACCTAAAATCTGCGGGAGACCCGCCCTCAAGGCTAAAATTGTACGGTCCGAACACCAGGATTCAAAGATTCTCCAGATACGGACATAAGCCAGGGACGTAGAACGTTTCCTGGACTGTAATAAAGTAGCAATGACCGAACTCGAGTAACCCCAGGCCCTCAACCGAGCCCTTTCAAGAGCCATGCCGTAAGCGAAAATCGAGCCACGTGAGGCATGACCAGGGGACCCTGAAACAAGAGATCTGGACGGAAAGGAAGCTGCCAGGGCTTGGCCAGTAACAACCTCACCAGGTCCCCGTACCAAGGGCGACGCGGCCAATCCAGCGCTATCAGCATCACGCGGCCCCGAAACTTCGCTATCCTTTGCAGCACTCTCCCTATCAAGACCCACGGAGGGAAGACAGAGCAGCTGCCCTTCCGGCCAGGGCTGCAGGAGAGCATCCAAGCCCTCAGACATTCGTTCCCTGCGCCTGCTGAAAAACCGACTGCACTTCGTGGAATCAAAGGTGGCCATGAGGTCCATGACCGGTGGCCCCCACCGGCATACCAGCATGTCGAAGACTGCGGGATGCAGTACCCACTCTCCTGGATCCACTCGTACTCGGCTGAGGAAGTCGGCCTCCATGTTGTGCAACCCTGCAATGTGCGCCGCCGACAGGTCCAAGAGATGCTCCTCCGCCCAGGCACACAGGGCTGCTGCCTCTACCTCTAACGCTACACTGCTGGTGCCTCCCTGTTTGTTGACAAAGGCCACCACCGTCGCATTGTCGGACAAGACTCGAACTGCTGCTCCGGCGATCCTCGGACGGAAAACCTGCAGGGCGAGAAACACCGCTCTTAACTCCAGCCTGTTGATCGGCCACAACTGCTCCTGCGGATCCCAACGACCTTGCGCAAACTCGCCCTGACAATGCGCTCCCCAGCCTATCAAGCTGGCGTCCGTTATCACCGGCACCCAAGACGGTGCCTCCAAGGTCCTTCTGCGACCCGACTGCGGGAGTAACCACCAAAGGAGAGACTGACGGACCTCCTCCGGACATGGGAGCTTCCGGGACAAGGGATCCTGTTGGTGCGACCACCGACGAAGCAATGCGTTTTGCAGAGACCTCATATGGGCCCTCGCCCACGGTACCGTCTCTATCTTTGCCGCCATGGTACCCAACACTTGCAGGTAATGCCATGCTGAGGGGGCCTTGACCTTCATGAATGCCCTCAGCAGCTGCCGCAGACCCTTTGCCCGCTGATCTGTGAGAAAGACTCTCCCGATCCGCGTGTCGAACCACGCTCCTAGGTATTCCAGACTCTGTGACAGACGTAAATGACTGACATATTGACGACCCATCCGAGACTTTTCAAGAACGCCACCACGCGGGCCGTGACCCTCTCGCTCTCGACCTGCGACTGCGCGAATTAACCAATCGTCCAGGTAGGGATGCACCAGAATGCCTTCTTTGCGCAAAGCTGCCGCCACCACTACCATAACCTTGGTGAAAACTCTCGGCGCCGTGGCCAGCCCAAATGGCAGCGCCTGGAACTGAAAGTGGCCGAAAGGCACTGCAAACCTGAGAAATTTGTGATGTTCTCGGCGGATGGGAATATGAAGGTACGCTTCCGACAAATCCAGGGAGGTCAGAAACTCCCCCTGCTGCACCGCCATGACGACTGACCTCAGCGTCTCCATGTGGAAGTGGGACACGCGAAGACACCGATTGACCCTTTTGAGATCCAGGATCGGTCGTACCCCGCCGTCTTTCTTCGGAACGACGAAATAGATGGAGTACCGACCGGACCCGCACTGGGCCGTGGGCACAGGAACGATGGCTCGGAGGTCGAGCAACCTTTGTACCGTTTCCCGCAGGGCCACACGCTTCACCGCCGACCTGCCCGGAGACCGGACGAAGGCCTCCCGCACCGGCCGCAAAAACTCCAGGGCATAGCCTTCTCGAATGACCTCCAGCACCCATTGATCTGAGGTGATTTGGGCCCAGGCAGAATAAAACTCCTGCAGACGTCCTCCTACAGGGGGAAGGGACGTCTGGGCCCCCCTCATCTCATTGCGACTTTTTGAAAGCTGGGGCGGAGGCAGCGGAGGAGGAGCCGAAACCCCTTCCGGCTCCCCAGAAACCCCGAAACCCCTGGTTTCGATTGGAAAAACGGCCCCTTTGGCCTGGAAAAAACTTCTGGGAGCGAAAGTGCCGAAAATCTCTAAACTGCCCTCGGCCGCCGTGGCCCCCCCGGGCCGGCTTAGGCTTATCCTCCGGAAGTCTCCCCCCTTTGGACTCCCCGAGCTCCTTGACCAACCTTTCCAAATCCTCGCCGAAAAGCAGACGGCCCTTAAAGGGAAGCTTGCTTAGTCTGGCTTTGGAGGAACTGTCCGCCGCCCAATTTCGCAGCCACAAGTACCTCCGGGCTGCCACCGCAGATGCCATGCTCTTGGAGAGACCCCTCATGAGGTCATAATGAATATCTGCTAGGTAGGCTGCCCCCGACTCTAAGCGGGCCGCCTCCTCTGCCAGGGCACTCGCCTGACCCTCTTGCACCTGCTGCGCCCAACGAAGACAGGCTCTGGCCAACCACGCCCCGCAGATAGCCGCCTGCATTGAAACTGCATTCACATCAAAGACCTGCCGCAACACCTCCAGCTTCCGATCCTGGCCGTCCTTAAGGGCTGCGCTGCCTTCCACCGGAATAGTTGTTTTCTTGGTCACCGCCGAGACAACTGCATCCACTTTGGGCGACAAAGATCTCCTTATCCTGATCCAACAAGGGATAGAGACGCCCCATGACCCTGGCACCTTTTAAAGGCGCCTCCGGGACATTCCACTCTTCCTGAATCATCTCTTGAAACACCCTGTGCACGGGAAAGGCCCTCAGACTTCTGGAACACTTGTAAGAGCGGATCTTCCAGCGTGTCATCCTCCAAAGCACCCGGGACCAGCATATTAAGCGTCTTGAGGGTTTCAACAATGAGGGCTGGCAGTTCTCTCCTAAAGACCCGCACGACCCTAGCCTGATCTTCCTTTTCGGAGATCTCCCCCTCTTCTAACTCTTCCTCCAACTCCATGCCATGACTCATCATCCGACAGCGGATCCTCAGATGGTCCATACTGTGCAGAAGGTTCTCCCTGAAGGCGAGGCCGCTTTACCCCGCCAAGAGGGACCTCCCCTCCGGAGGGAACCTGACGCTTCTTCCCTGTTCTTGGATCTGCCGCTACCCCCCCTTGCTGCCCAGCGGCTCCACCAAGTGCCTGCTGCAGTATAGCCACAAACTGTGGTGAAAAAATAGATGCGAGCTCCTTAGGCAGGTTAGACTGCAATGAGAAACCCCCGCAGCAGATGAAGGTCCTGCTGAAGGCTCCTCAGTGGAAACTTCACGCTCCAGCGAATCCAAGTCCTCTAAAGCAGATCCCAGAGCCTCGGGCAGCTGAGCCAGCGCCTGCACTAACTCTGCCGGACCCCCAACACAGGATTTGCAGACCCCCGAGGTCGAGCCTTTGCGAGCCCCACACACGATGCACAGGGGCTTTGAAGGCATTATTATGGAAGCGTCAGCCCGGGGAGACGATAGGAAGACCGAGGCCTCAAAGGAAGCAAGGCAAAACAAAGGCAAAATAAAATAAAAAACCCCGCGGAGATTTTATTAACGTCCTTGACTGCCTGTAAGTCCTGCCAAATGAGTAAAACAAACAACGGAGTTCCCCAAAGAAGCCCCCTCAAAGGCAATAGTGGGAAACGCTGTCCGGCCTGGTTGCTGCCATGCGGCAAGGCCACGCTCTGCAAAGCGCGCCAAAACACTGCTCCGAGGAAAGGCCTCAAAAAGAAACAGAACTTTACCTCGCCGATCCGGGACCGCAAGGAAGGACAGATTCTGGCAGGTACACTGTCCACCTCCCAACCGGCAGCTCGCTGTCTCGGATCTGTTCCCCCCCCCCCCGCCGGAGACCGCACAACTCCTCAAGACAAGTGCGTTCCCGGCATCGGGCAGCCGTCGGGTGCGCTCGCGGGCAAAACCTCCACGTGGCGCCAGTCAACCGTGCTCACAGCACTCCGGTTGCGGCTGAATAGTGCGCCAAACAAGGGCAAGGGCTGCGGTGCTCCAGGCAGACATCTGTACACTAGCAATTCCCTGCACCGGTAAACCTCTGGCAAAGCTAAGGCAGACCGCTGAGAGAGAGAAAAAAAAAAGGTGAAAGCAAAAGGGTAAATGAAGGAGCAGGTCTGTCAGCCAAATTAAAGCTGCAGAGCCATACAAAAATCAATTCCCCTTAAATAAAGGAAAATATAAAGTAAATTAAAAGGCAAATTTGAAAAGGAAAGTTAATTGTTTCTCAGTGAGCCCGGATCCCCCCGGGCTCCCAACTATCCAGCTGCTTGGAGACTGAGGCAACTGGTGACAGGGGGCGGACACCGGAGAGATATACTGAGGATGTCACAGAAAAAGGAGGAGTTTCTCAGTCTCCAAGCTGCTGGATAAGATAGGGAACCCAGAGGTTTCAGGACTAGACTGGGGACACGATCAGGAACAGTGAATGTGGGCGGGAACCAGAAAGAGTATGAACCATGCCTCCCTTCTATCATGTGAGAAACACATCTGTCTCCAACTTACTTAAAAAGGGGTAAAGAACAGTAAAAGTAGAGAATGGTTGATGCTATTTAATTAATACCCTTCCGCTACCACCACTTCTAGCCATAATTAATTAATTTTATTTATCAGAATTTCTATACCGCTTTTTGCAATAGATCAAATGCGGTTTACATTGAACAACATTTGAAATATACAGTAAACAGTACAGAATCAATTACATAAAATAGTTGAACTATATACTATATAAGAACTGACAAAATTTAGGATAGAGCTAGACTAAGTTGCAAACTATATACAGTATATAGTGTCTTTAGATTTGATATTATGAACCGGAGGGTAGCATATATTAATCACTGGTTTGTGTGCTTGCTCTGATTATATGGGGAAGAGAAGTATGAAATTGAGGTGGTGAGTCCATTTAAATAGACTGATGAGGTCAGCATTGGTAGACTCTTGCAGGTTTCCAAAATGCTGTATGAAAAGGTAGGTTTTTAATTTTTTACAGAATGTGGGGAGGTCTTTCATGTCTCTCAGCTCATCTGGAAGAGTACATGTACACATACACACATCCCTGAATCACCATAGACCACATGTACTAAGTTTCTCCTTGTTTTGTTTGTCCAAGGAAAACACTCAGATTCAGACCAGATTTTTCAAATACTATTACCCCATATGAAGATAACATCTAGTCCCACTACATATCCAACTTCGGTTTTTTTTTTTTCCCTTGCTCCCAACAATCGTGCTAATTCATGTACATAGTTCGAGCATGTGATCTAGTTAATAGATTACATTTTCCATGTAAATAGTTCTCCCTTGTTTTCCAAGTTGATAATCCTGTTATATGTAACTCCGAACAGCCTGTTGTTCTGGTTTTTGTTTTGTTCTCTGTAAACCGCGCTGATGTCGAAGAGTGCGGTATAAAAGAAATTAAAATAAATAAATAAATAAAATAAATATTAATGTGATAAAGGAATAAAACCAGAACAGAAAATATTCTTTGAAAATTACATCTGTTGCATAATGTTGTATATTGTAGCAACTTGCCTATGACTTAAAAAGTGAGCGACAGACCTAGAACATGCAATTTGTATGTAGAGTTCAGTTTTAGAGCCAAGCCATGATTTCAATTGGATATTAAAAGCAAGAATGAGTTTGGTTTGAAACACTGTAGAACCACAAGTTGAAAGTTTTGCTTAAGTTTACAAGGCCACCTCTTTCACTAAAAGCTGCAGAAGTGTTGAGTGTTATCTTTCCATTGTTGGCTCTTTTGTGACATTCTCCATTAATGGGTAGAATGTCATGTCCAAGCCATGAGCTGGACACATGCTTCTCTATTATATATCCCCTGGTTGTTTTATTTAGCTATAGTGCTATTTTTACCTAACATTTTTCTATAGGCAGACAGGTAAAAAAAGGACAGAGCTAAACGTAATGCAGGATTTAGGAAAACCTGTTTTATACAAATTACTCTATTATTACAGAAGGATTAAAGGATGATTATTGTTCTTGACTGTAGTTTAAAAAAAAATAGTGACAGTTGAGCTTTGCTGAGTCATGAAATAAAATTCTTAGCTAAACTGGACTGAATGCTTGAATGAAATAAAGCATAGTTACTCACTTGTAACAGATGTTCTTCGGGGACAGCAGGAATCAGTCTTCACATATGGCTGATGTCGCCGACTGAGCCCACGCGATATCCTCTCCCCAGCTTTCAAAGAAAGCCTTTGGGAGATGTATGAATGCGTGGTCCCCTTCCCACCTAAGAGGCCATCTTGCCTCAGTATGACGAAGTAGCTCAAAAGGCAAAAGGACAAAAAAAAAAAAATACAACTCCACAGGGAAGAGGAAGGGTTGTGAGGACTGATTCCTGCTGTCCTTGGAGTAAGTAAGTTTTCTCCGGGAACAAGCAGGAAGTCAGTCCTCACATCTGGGACTTCCCAGCCACAGGTGACCAAAAAAGGTGAACCGTGAGAAGCAGCAAGAGTGTCAAAGAACAGCAAGACCCACGAGCGACCCCAAGTGTCAGCGAGGAACCAGTTCTCTGGTAGCCTAAACACATTAAAAGGCTGGAGGGAAGGAGATGCCTTACACCCTAAACAGATGACTAAGTACTGCTTGGCCGAAGGCACTGTCCTGGCAGGACTCCCTCTCCAAACAGTAATGAGCTGCGAAGGTATGGACTGAGGATCAGGAGGCAGACTGGCAGATCTACGCCAAAGGGAGGGAGTGCAGTTTCAGCAGAGATGCCGCCATGGCCTTGATGCTGTGTGCCGTGACACGGTGCTTCAGTGAAAGACCAGCCTGCTCATAGGAGAAAGCGATGCAGTCCACCACCCAAGTGGACAGGATAGGCTTGGAGACTACTGCCCCCAGCCGATCGGGTCATAGGAGATGAAAAGCTGCGAGGAGCAACAGCGGGGCCTTGGTACACTCTAGGTATTAGGCCTAGGCCAAGGCCCATTTAAAGTCCAGTGTGGAGAGCAGCCTCCACCCTGTTCGCATGAGGCCATGGGAAGGTGGTGGGGAGCACCATCTCTTGGTTGAGGTGGAATGAGGACACCACCTTGGGCAGAAACCAGAGGTGCATGCGGGGTGCAAGCAGACGAGAGCACCACCTTCCAGGAGAGATACTTGAGGTGGTAGGAGCAGAGAGGCTCGAAAAGTGGTGCCATAAGATTTGAGAGAACTACGTCGAGATCCCACTCTGCCACGGGGGTGGGGGGGGGGGTGGGAGGAGACGGGTGGCCGTAAAAGCAGGAGATCCCTCAGGAAGAGAGTCACAAGGGGCTGAACGCAGAGGGGCTTACCCTCGACCAGATGGTGGTGCACAGATAGTGCACTAAGGTGTACTCTAATGGAGTTGGCCTTCAGCCCACCTGAGACAGGTACAAAACAGAAACATGACGGCAGAAAAAGACCACATGGCCTATCTAGTCTACCCTTCCATATCAACTACAATAGTCCCCTTTTTACCTTTAGAGATCCTCTGTTTTTATCCCATGCTTTGTTGAATTCAGAAACCATCCTCACGTCCACCACCTCCACTGGGAGACTATTCCATGCATCTACCACTCTATCAGTAAAGAAATATTTCCCCATATTACTCCTGAGTCTATCCCCTTTCACTCTCATCCTATGTCCCTTCGTAGCAGAGCTTGCCTTCAATTGAAAGAGAGCCTCCTATGGATTTATGCCATGGAGGTATTTAAAGGTCTATCATATCGCCCCTATCCCGCCTTTCCTCAGTGGGAATAGAACCCCTTGCCTCTTAGATGAGAAGGGACGTGCTCCAATGCCTTTTCGGCCAGAAGACTTACGAGTTCCCTTCACTGGGGTCTGCTTCAGCATAGAGGGCTCTCCTGGAAAAAATAGCAGGGCGTCCATTCAAGGTGGAGGAGATAACCCTCCCTCACCACCTGTGGGGCCCCCAGTGTCTATGGTGATGACAGATCACCAGGTGGTGTAAACACCAGATGCCCCTCCCCCCACTGTGTGCTGCAGGGATGGACCTCCCAGGGGAAGACAGGCTATGCCCAAGGAATCAAAAAACCCCTCCAGGTTGCGGAGGGGACACGGTCTGGGGCTTAGGGATCTTAGGCTTACGAGGACCTTGGGGAGCTGGGAAGGCCGAGTATTGAGAGTAGTTTCCATAAGCCTTCCTCTTCTTCTGGTATAGGGAATTTTTACCCAAAGCCTTCCTTCGGGGAGAGTCTACAGTCTTTTTGGAGAGCCTGGTCCTGATCATTAACAGACCAGCTCGGCAGCTTTGTCCATCATGGGCTTGTCGAAGAGGTTCTCTCCCCAGCAAGGGGCATCTACCAATTTGTCCTGCACCCATTGCTCCAAGTCAGAACAGTGTAGCTAGGCCTGGTGGCAGGCTCTAATGCCCACCACAGCTACTCTAGCCACTAACTCAAAGCAGTCATAGGCCATTTGAATCATAAGTTTGGAGCACTCCAACTGTGGAAGGTCAAAGTCTGAAACTGCTGGAGAGGCTCCTCAGAGAGACCAGCTGAGAACCCGGTGAGATCCCTCACCATGCCCTGCAAGTACATGCTCATATACAGTTGGTAGGCATGGATCCGGCTGATGAGCAACTAGCCCTGCTGGCATGGACCTCCCTGCCAGGGAGCACCGAGGAGTGCATCTTCTGGCTCTTGAGCCTATGCATGGCTGACTCCATCACCATGGAAATGTGAGGCAGTTGAGCTTTTTAGATGCAAGGGCTCTGGCGGACCCTGTACATAGAGTCCAGCCGCCTGCTCACAATAGGCACCAAGACCAAGACCAAGGTCTCCCACATACAGAGGAGCAGCCATTCCAGGATAAGGAGAATGGGCACCTTGAATGCCTCCTTAGGGGGAGCCTCGTACTGAAGGATCTCGAGATCCTCTACCCGAGGCTCCTCCTTGGACTCTGTAGCTAAGGGAAGGGCCTCTGCCATATCCTGGACAAATACCAGAAAGGCCAGGTCCTCAGGAGGGGATTGGCATCGGGTCTCAGGAGGAGAATGGTCCAAGGGCACGTCCTGGTGAAGACGAGTCTCTGGGGGACTCATTCTCAGTCTCCCACTCCGACCCAGAGTTGGAGGAGATCTCAAGGGTCTGTTGAACTTGCAGGCCAGCCCAGGGGCCTTGGTGCCCCTGTATTCCGAGCCGGGTGTGCTGGGCATGGAGGTCCAAGAGGGACCGGGACCAGTGCCAAAGGGTGTCTTGAGGCTGGTAGCACTCAAAGATAGGCTCCAACTCTGTGGACTCCCTCGCAGTGGAGGGATTGGTGATGAGTGATGACTTGGAGGACTGTTAGACCATGAAGGCAGACAAGCTGCATTCCAGGGTTGCCATCCTGGCCTCGAGGCTAGAGGCTCCACAATCACTGGCACGGGGGCATAGAAGACCAAGGGCCTGGTGCCGTCAAGAGGGTGTCCTCGACGAAGATGACCTCTGAGGACTGAGGCCAATCCCTAGAGGTTGATAGCATCTTCTCCTGCCGGGGCAAATTTGAGGGCTGCTCCCAGCCATCGCTCTCGGCCTTGCATTTGAGGGCTCTAAGGCCAATGGCCATTGGACCTGCCCCTGGCCCCGAACTTGTCACCCGATGAGGCCATTGATGACATCCAGCTCTTCAAGGGGTGCCCCCGAGGCTCCAAGGAAGCATAGTTTCCATACAAAGCCAAGGCTTCAGCAGCGGCCCGAGGGTGCTGGTACCGCAGATGACTCCAGACCTGAGTCGGTCTTGTGGAAAATTGACTTGGGCTGCTTCTTACAGCCTCAGAGGGCTGTGGGTGTCATCTGCTGGCAGAGACCACAAGCCAAGGCGTCATGGTCTGCCCAGAGGCACCGAAGGCAACAGTCATGCAGGTCCGTACATGACATGTTATATGCACAACAGCTGCAAGGCTTGAAGCCACTGACCAAGGCCATAGTGGGGAATATAGCCCCAATGAGGTCAAACTCCTCTGGTCCGGTCAAAGGGTGCAAAAACCCGCTCAAAGAAAAACAATCGGCGGAGAAAAAAGGAACCCGAGAATAACCACGACACTGAAAGCAAGCAAGCTTGGGAGGCAAGAAGGGAACCAATATGCAAACCGGAGAAGGAATCGATCTGAAAACCGAAATAAAAGCCAAAAAAATAAAAAGAATTTCCGGGGGGAAAAAAAAAAAAAAAAAGACATACGTCCGATGGGTTCTGCAGGGGAAAAAAAAAAAAAAAAAAGACTGAGGCAAGATGGCACCCTTTGGCGGGAAGGGGACCACGCATTCATGGTACATCTCCCGAAGGCCTTTTTGAAAGCTGAGGAAAGGTTCTGTGCAGGCTCCATCAGCATCACCCATATATGAGAGGGCTGAGTTTCTGCTTGTTCCCGGAGAAAACACAGGTATTAAAGTAACAAAATTTGAACAGCAAGTATATACCTCTACTCGTCTTTTCCATTCTTTATATTTTAATAGTGTACATCCAAGAAACTTTTTGAATCAGAAAAACAAAAAAAGAAATAGCAAAACAAATTATAACCATTTGAAATATGTTTCACAAAAAGGGATACTAATACATATGTATGCTATTACATTAGCCTTCAAGTAGAAAAAGATCCACATAGGGGATAAATGAAATATAGTGAAGTAGATCTAGGGCTTTTGATTCTAGTTTATCGTTTGTAATTCTAGGTGTTTTGAGGCAATTCAGTACTTTCCAGGATCAGAAGATGAAGTAATTAGATCTTACCTGCTAATTATTGTTCCTGAAGGAACGACAGTCCAGTCCCTTTACTTCAGGGTTACGCAACCCTTCCAGCAGCTTGGAGGCTGAGCCCAACCTTTTTGGGATGGAGCGGTATATATACCACTGGTGCCACCCACCAACTCCAGTAACCTACTGCAAAAGCAGACTTAACAAAACCTAATTAAGTATCTAAATGGAAACAAACTCAAGCAAAGCTATGTATACTTTTTTTTTTTTTTTTTTTTTTTTTTTTACTTTACAGGAGTAGACAGGAGGAGGGAGGGCCAAGGGAGGGGGCAGATTGACTGCTACTGCACGGGCCTTTCCTCCAGCATGACCTTCCCGAGAGACCTGAACCCGCCCTCGGGCCGCAGCCCCGCCCCAGAGAAACGGCCGGAATGGTCACATAGTGATAGGGAGGGGAATAGGGACTGGACTGTTGTTCCTTCAGGAACAATAATTAGCAGGTAAGATCTAATTACTTCTTCCTTATCGTCACTCCAGTCCAGTCCAGTCCCTTTACTTCAGGGAAGTACCAGAGCAGTACCAGCCCGGGCGGGATTTGCCATTCCGGAATGTAGAACTGCATGCGCAAACCTGGAGTCCGCAGAACTCTGCACGTCCAGACTGTAGTGCTTGGTAAAAGAGTGCAGAGAGGACCAAGTCGCTGCCTTACAGATGTCCATAGGAGGAACTAGGCTGAACTCCGCCCAAGAGGTAGCCTGTGCTCGAGTTGAGTGAGCGCGCAGACCTCCTGGGACTTGCTTCCCCTTGAGGATATAGGCGGAGGCAATCGCCTCCCTGATCCATCTGGATATTGAGGCCTTGGCAGCCGCCTCTCCCTTGTGAGGACCTCCGAACTGCATGAAGAGTCGTTCGGATTTCCGGAAGGGCGCCGTGCGGGAGAGGTAGCGCTTCAAGACTCTGGGGACGTCGAGCAGATGGAGCCTACTATCTCCCCCTCCTAGCCCCTCCGCCGAGAGGGACGGAAGAGAGATGGATTGGTTGACATGAAAGGGGGAGATCACCTTAGGCAAGAATGAAGGAACTGTCCGAAGGACTACCTTATCCTTGAGAAACGACAGAAAGGGAGGTCGAGATGACAGGGCTTGTAATTCGGAGACTCGTCTGGCCGAGCAAATGGCCACCAGGAACACTGTCTTCAGTCAGATCCTTCAAGGAGGCCTTCTTCATTGGTTCAAAAGGCTCCGCGACTAGGGCATTTATTACCAGGTTGAGGTCCCAAGGGGGGATGACCGATCTTCGTTGCGGGCGGAGCCGTCTGACCGCTTTCAGGAACCTGGCAACATCCGCATGAGCTCCTAAAGGTTTTCCGCTAACCTTACCCCTATAGCAAGTGATGGCCGCCGGCTGTACTCGCAAGGAGCTGTGTGCTAAGCCCTTGTCGAGACCTGCTTGCAAAAATTCCAGCACCTCCGGGACCGAAGCTGACAGGAGATTCTTCCGGCGTTCCGTACACCATGCCTCAAAGATACGCCAAACTCTTACATAGAAAAGACAGGTGGAGCGCTTCCTCGCGCTCAACAGGGTCACAATTACTGCCGCCGAGTAGCCGCACTTAAAGAGCCGCGCCCTTTCAATAGCCAAGCCGTAAGCGAGAATCGATCCACGTGTGGCATCTGGACCGGCCCTTGCCTCAGTAGGTCCCTCCTGTCGGGAAGCTGCCAAGGCCGGTCGGCGATCATCCTTACCAGATCCGCATACCAGGGGCGACGAGGCCAATCCGGGGCAATAAGGATTACTAGGCCCCGGTGAGCTTCCACCCGCTGGAGGACCTTCCCGATTAGGGCCCAAGGAGGGAAGACATAAAGAAGACCCTCCGAGGGCCATTTCTGGGACAGGGCGTCCAGGCCCTCGGACAGCCTTTCCTTCCGCCGGCTGAAGAATCGGCTCACTTTGGCGGATGAGGACCCCAAAGAGCTACTATCTGGTCGAAGATCTCCTGATGCAGTTCCCACTCACCGTGGTCTATCTTGCACCTGCTGAGGTAATCGGCGGTGATGTTGTCCGTGCCGGCCACGTGCTGAGCTGAGAGTGCTTCCAGGCGAACTTCTGCCCACTGGAACAGGGCGTCCGCCTCCTTCTCTAAGGCCGGACTGCTGGTGCCGCCCTGGTGATTGATGTAAGCCACTGCGGTGACATTGTCGGAGAGTACGCGAATCGCTTTTCCTAGCACTGAGGGCTGGAGTGCCTTGAGAGCCCGAGCGACGGCTCAATTCTAGCCGGTTGATGGGCCATTGAGATTCCAACGCCGTCCAACGCCCCTGGACAAACTGGTCCTCACAATGTGCTCCCCAGCCTGCTAGACTGGCGTCTGTCGTCAACAGCACCCACTGCGGAGGTTCGAGGGGCATTCCGCGACTCAGATTCCTTGGGCACCTCCACCAGTGGAGGGACTGCTTGGTTCGAGGTGCGCAGGGAAGCTGCCGGGACAAGGGGTGCTGTTGTGGAGACCACCGACGCAACAGAGACCGCTGTAACGGGCGCATGTGAGCTCTGGCCCATGGGACTACTTCTATTGCTGCTGCCATGGTTCCCAGCAATTGCAGGTAATGCCACGCTGAAGGGAGCCGCCTGGCCATGAACTGCGAGACTAGGGTTCTTAGGTCCTTTATCCTCGTGCTGGACAGGAAGACCCTGCCTCTGCCTGTGTGGAACCTTGCTCCGAGATAGTCGAGCTCTTGGGATGGGACCAAACTGCTCTTTGCACGATTGATGACCCACCCTAGCTCCTCCAGAACTTGAACTACTTTGGCCGTTGCCCCGCAACTTTCCTCTTCTGACTTTGCCCGGATCAGCCAGTCGTCCAAGTAGGGGTGCACTAAGATTTCCTCCTTTCGTAGGGCGGCCGCTACCACCACCATCACCTTGGTGAACGTTCTTGGAGCCGTCGCTAGGCCGAAGGGTAGCGCCTGAAATTGAAAATGACCTCGAGGCACTGCGAATCTCAGGAACTGCTGATGGGACCTTCTGACCGGGATATGCAAATAGGCTTCTGTCAGATCCAACGACGTTAGGAACTCTCCGCCCCTCACGGCCGCTATAACAGACCGCAGGGTTTCCATCCGGAAGTGTGGCACCTTGAGACAGCGATTGACCTGCTTTAGATCCGGGATCGGGCGAAAGGACCCCTCCTTTTTTGGGACGACGAAGTAAATCGAGTACCGACCCGTACCGCATTGGTCTGGAGGAACCGGAACCACGGCCCCGAGCTCTATGAGACGGGAAAGCGTTGTTTCTATAGCCGCTCTTTTTGTTGGGGAACCGCAGGGGGACTGAACAAAGGCTGGTAGTATTTGCTTTGCAAATTCGAGAGCGTATCCCTCTCGGATCACTTCCAGCACCCATTGATCGACGTGACCCGGGACCAGGCGGGAAGAAACTGCCTCAGGCATCCGCCTACCGGCAGCCCGCCCTCCTGGACCCCCGGTATCTCATTGTTGTTTTCTAGGGCCCGAGGAAAAGGAGGAGGCCGAAAAACCTTTGCCTGCTCCCCAAAACCCTCGGAAGCCTTGTCCCCTAGCGGTAAAACGACCCCTGAGGAAAGGGTTAGGTCTGGTCGAACGAAACCTCCGGGGTTCCCTAGGTTGGTTCCGTGCTGGGGCTAAGGGAAGCGTTTGCTTCGGCCTGTCCTCCGGAAGCCTGCCACCCTTGGATTCACCAAGGTCCTTTACTAACTTGTCTAGGTCCTCTTCGAATAAAAGTTTCCCTTTAAAGGGAAGGCGACTCAGGCGAGCTTTGGAGGAGGCATCGGCAGCCCAATTCCGGAGCCACAAATAGCGTCTGGCTGCCACTACCGAGGCCATGTTCTTTGCTAAGCTCCGGATGAGGTCATACTGACTATCTGCCAAGAAGACCGTACCAGATTCCAACCTCGCCGCGTTAGCTAGAACCCCATCGGAGGAGCCCTCCTCAGCCTGGAGTTGCTGAGACCACCTCAAACAGGCCCGTGCCACCCATGCCCCTGAAACGGAGGCCTGTAAGGCAAGAGCGCTCACATCGAAGGCTTGCTTAAGGAGCGTGTCCAATTTTCTATCCTGGGAATCCCTCAGGGCCGCGCTGCCCTCAACTGGGATGGTAGTTTTCTTCGTCACTGCCGATACCGCCGCATCCACCCTGGGGGACTTCAGCAGCTCTTTGTCTGACTCTGGGAGAGGGTAGAGGCGAGACATGGCCCGGACCCCTCTTAAAGCTGACTCTGGTTGGTCCCATTCCTCCTGAATCATCTGACACACCACTCTGTGGACAGGAAAAACCTTCTAGGACCTCCTGATGGCCTGGATCAAGGGATCCTCCAATGCCTCATCCTCCGCGGGGGTATCAGAGGCTACGTTGAGAGCTTTCAGGGAATCATTTATTAAGGCGGGCAACTCCTCCCGCCGAAAGACTAATTATGCGAGAGTGGTCCTCCTCAGGGATCTCCCCTTCCTCTAGCTCCTCCTCTTCCTCCTCCAAATCCTTTTCCGAGGCCTCCTCTTCAGGCGTGCCCTGGGAAAGTGAAGTGAGGGGTTCCCTCATTCAACAGCCTGGGGCGCTTTGGGGGTATCCCTGAGTCCTGAGCGTTAGACCTCACGGGTCTGACTAGTCTGCCTTCGGCCGTAGGGCCCGCTTCTCCTATCCCAAGCCCCCTCTTACGCAAGCAATAGGCTTGGTGCAGCAAGAGCACAAAATCAGGGGAGAAGAAATCCCCGACTCCCCCTTCTTCTGAGGGAAGGGAGGAGGGAGGTATAGGGAGAAGTGGAACCTCTGAGCGAGAAGGGAGGGATAACTGGGACGCTACTTCCCCCTCCGAAGGGTCCGAGGACCCCTGCGAGGCCTGGGTCATGGCCAGGCTGATTTCTTGTTCTACTGAGGTAGCCACTTCAGCGCAGCCCCTGCAGACCCCTGCCTCAGATGAAGTACCTCTACGGGTGCCACAAGAAGGGCACCTCGGCTTGCCAGTCATGCTCCTCAGGGGTAGCCAAATAGATGCCCAATTGCCCTGAGCCTAAACAATCAGATTTACTTTCAATAACCTTTAAAACAACAAAATAAACCAACAAAATAAACTTTAGATTCCAGGCTTTACCAATGCTCTCCGGTAGCAGTCATAAATAGAAAGAAACCCCCGAGGAAAACGGGAACACAGTAAAGTTTCACATTAATTTCAAATTAATTTCAAATTAATTAATTAAAGTTAAAATTCAGAGATCAAAGATTAAAATACAAATTTCAGCCCATAAGCCGAGTACTTGCGATTTAGAGGCTTCTTTCCAGGACCGTGGCTGCGATTCTTAGCCGTTGGCTCAACACGTGGTAGGCCGCGACCACGTGGAGCCCTTAGCGGAGGAACTTGAAACTGCCCTCCGTGTTGTCCTGCATGCTCCGCCGGCGAAGGAGAGGCTGGGAACCGAGACCCGAACAACCAGGGGCCTCGTTCCACTACCGGTGCTTTAGTCGCGGCTCCGGAGTTTGTAGCTGCCCTCTAAAGCGCCGTGGGAAGGATGAGGGGGGGGGGCCGTAAGAAAGAGCACCCTCGGGAGGTTGAACACTCTACCTCCTACACGGCGTTACCTCTAGCGCTCAGCCACCGGGGGGGCTTCGGCGCGAGGTCGGGCAGGTCTTCAGAAAGGGCAGAGGAGGAGCAGGCAGCACCGACAGCAAGAGGATCTCTGACCGTTCCTCCTCGCTGCTGCAGGCAGAGGTAATCTCCTCCGATCCCCGGATTGGGCCGGGGGGGGGGGGGAGGAGAGGAAAAAACAAAGGCAAGTTTCCTAATGAAAATAAAGAAGTCTAACCATGAAAATTAGTTAAATTAGTTAAATTAGAAAAATAGAAGAAGGTAGGACTCCAGTAAGCCCTATAGGCTTATGGAACCCTCCAGCTGCTTGGAGGCTGAGAATACTGGAGTTGGTGGGTGGCACCAGTGGTATATATACCGCTCCATCCCAAAAAGGTTGGGCTCAGCCTCCAAGCTGCTGGAAGGGTTGCGTAACCCTGAAGTAAAGGGACTGGACTGGAGTGACGATAAGGAATAGGAGTTTATCAGTGTATTTTCATTGTGAAGAAACACCCATTTCAGAGGCTTTTCAAGTGTATTTCATTCAATGACCATTTTCCAGCCCTAGCCCCCCCTCACCTCACCCTCAAAAGCGCTGGGAGCTTGTACTTTTAGCTCCTGCTGTTCTCTTACTTGGCTGGCTCTGCCACGAGCACCAGCAGAGGTTTTGGAATGTGAGAACAGGAAGTGTCTGCTCTCAGGTTTCAAATCCTTTCTAGTGCCAGTGGCAGAGCCAGAAAGCAACAAAAAGTAGCAGGAGCAAAAGCAAAACACACCTGCACCACCTGCCAAGAGACTCTACAGCAGCAGCTCAATCTAAATGACAATCACTCAGCTGTAGCAGCAACCGCTGGGTGACATCACTGGAGAGCCATGGAAGGGACAATTTTTTCAGTTATAAACAAAACCTCAAAACTCCCCTTTTAGCGATATTTTATCAATGTTTTTCAGTTCTATCCAAAGGTCAGACACCTTACATATATCTCTAACAAGAAAAAAAAAGAACTTATGTTGCCGGCACAAAACAGTGCTAAAATACATGAACAGACATTAGACAACTAGCACTCCCTTCTCTGAAACAACCACCATGTTACTACTATTATTTATATAGTGCTACTAGGCATGCTGTACAAATACATGACAGTCCCTTCTCTACAGACCTGCTAAGACAAACAGAACAGGGGAGTTTGGTATTCTTAAGAGAAAAGATTACAAATACATATTGGTATAGACAGGAGAATACGGGAGCCAGGATCCAAAAGACAGCCTCAGAGTTGAGCTTTTACACAGAAAACATGAGGGCAGCCTATCCAGTCTGCCACTTCCATACCAATTACTATATTCCCTTTTTTCCCTTTAGAGTTACTCTGTTTGTCCCATGCTTTCTTGAATTCAGATACTGTCCTGGTCTTTACTACCTCCACCAGGAGACAATTCCACACATCTATCATTCTTTCTGTAAAGAAATATTTCCACATATTACTCCCGAGACTATCCCTTTAACCTTCATTCTATGCTCCTTCATTGCAGAGCTTTTTTCAATTGAAAGAGGCCCTCCTCCTATGCATCTATGCCACCAAAGTATTTAAATGTCTCCCAAGAAGGTATTTAAAATGTCTCAAAACATCTAGAGGGCATAGAGGAGAAAGCACTCCATCATCCCCAGTACTCAGCACAATTTCAATGATAGCAGCAGTGGGATTTGAACCCTGGCTTCACCTGTTCCTAGCCCATGACTCTAACCATTTGACTACTCCTATATTTCCAGAAAATATTTACTAGTAAGAGACTTCTTCCTCACAGAGTCTGACTGTTTAACCTGGATTTGAAGAAGACCAGGGATGGAGCCTGACATACTGACCCAGGTAGTGTATTCCAGGCATATGGTGCAGCAATGTGGAAGGAACGGAGTCTGGAGTTTGCAGTAAAAGAGAAGGTCATGAGTAAGTGATTTGCTTGATAAGCTGAGTTGCTGGAGAAGGATGCAAGGAAAGATGAGAGGTAGTGAAGAGCAACAGAATGAATGCATTTGTAGGGCAGAAGAAAAGGTTTGATCTGTACGCAAAAACAGATAGGAAGCCAATGAAGCAACTCTTGAAAGACTAGAAAAGGGGACTGTTACTTCTGGAGAGAGATCTGCAATTGTGAGTATATACTTCTGGGAATTTTCTGAAAGGAATTCTTTTTATAAAAGCTAATTAATCTGTGAACCCACTATTTTTTGTTAAATCAGTCAGGGCCTAGTAGCAGCAGTTTAAGTTTACATTTAAAACACAGAAAAGAGCTTTCTGGTTAAATTTAGAACCCAGCAGAGCGCTTGTAGTTTAAATTTCATAATTAGTTAGAGCCTAGCAGCAGCAAAGCACAGTTACTTACCTGTAACAGGTGATCTCTGGGAACAGCAGGAATAAGTCTTCACATATGGGTACGTCGGTACCGACGGAGTCTGCGCAGGAACGCTTTCCAGCGTCCAATCAGAAAGCTTTTGGAAGCATCCCGACACGCCTGCGTGCTGCCTTCCCGCCTTCCCAACTGCCTCTCCTCAGTTAAGTTTTAAAGCTGAAACAAAGAGAGAGAGAGCAAGGAAGGGAAAGATAGAGAAAAAGCAACTCCTAGGGGAGGTGGGTGGGATGTGAAGACTTATTCCTGCTGTTCCCAGAGATCACCTATTACAGGTAAGTAACTGTGCTATCTCCAGGAACAAGCAGGAATGAGTCTTCACATATGGGGACTCCCAAGCTCAGATGCCCAGAGGGAGTCCTAGCATGTTGCAAGTCTAGAACGAGCCATGCTATACCTCAGGACCTCAGGCATCCTGGGGATGGAGGGTAGGAGTTGAATACAGAAAAAGGAGCTGTGGAACAGCTGGCTAGAATAGGGCTTCTGAAGGGGAAGACCATGTATAGAGGGCATTTAGTATTAAAAAATTGTAATTTGGGCCTCCCTTGTTGCACAGTCCACTGAGGTACCTATGGATCTGTTAGAAGAGCCAGTGAATGTGCTCAAGGGGTACCTCACTGAGAAGTAGAGGTAAGAAAGGTAGAAAAACAAGTGGAGGTCAGAACCCTTCAGGGTGTGAAATGGCCCCAGGGGAAAACTGGGGTAGTATAAGAGGTAGAGCTTCAGCGGAAGACGCAGAAGGTACTATTAAAGAAAGCTTAAGCTGTTATTATAAATGGTGTTGCATTTATAATAAAGAAGAAACTTGCAAGAACTGTAATGAAATACAATGCAGTCAGCGAACGCTTAATCTCTATTCGTCTACGAGGAATGCCTATCAACACAAATATAATTCAAGTATATGCCCCAACAACAGCTGCAGAAGAGAATGAAATTGAAGAGTTCTATGAACAAATACAAGCTGAAATTGACAGAACATGCAAACAGGATATCCTGATGGTCATGGGTGATTGGAACGCAAAGGTTGGCAACAAAGAAGAATACAAAGTAGTTGGAAAATATGGACTTGGCAACAGAAATGAAGCTGGAGAAAGACTGAGAATTCTGCAAGACCAACGATCTATTCATCTCGAACACCTTCTTCCAGCAACACAAGCGGCAACTGTACACATGGACTTCACCCAATGGATTGTATAAAAATCAAATTGACTACCTGTGGAAGTGAATGATGGAAAAGCTCTATAACATCAACAAAGACAAAACCTGGAGCTGACTGTGATACAGATCATCAACTACTAGTATGCAAACTCAAGCTAAAGCTGAAAAAGAGCAAACCACTCATGAATGCAGCAAAATATGACCTTGAGAATATAGCACTGGAATTTAAAGACTGCCTGCAAAATCGATTTGCTGCTTTAGATACAAATGATAGAGTTCCAGAAGAGTTATGGAATGACATCAAGAAGGTTGTGTTGGAAGAAAGCGAGAAGTCTCTACAAAAGGTAAAAAAGAAAAAATGGCCAAAATGGATGACGAAAGAAACTCTGAAAATTGCCCAGAAACGCAGAGAAGCTAAAGCCAGAGGAGAAAGAAAGAATAACAGAACTCAGAGATTTCCAACGTGCAGCAAGACAGGACAAGGAAAAGTACTACAATGACACTTGCAAGGAAATAGAAGCAGAAACTATTAGAGGAAGAACAAGATCAGCTTTCCTAAAGCTACGAGAGTTAAAGAAAAAGTTCCAGCCTCGAAATGGAATGTTACAAGATGCTCAAGGTTCTATGTTGAATGATGCTGAGAAGATCAAGAAAAGATGGAAGGAATATACAGAGTTTTTATATGATAAAGATCAAGTGGACCAACAGCCGTTTCAACCTGTACCTTATGATCTGGAACCATTGGTGATGAAAGAAGAAGTTGAAGCAACATTGAAAGCCTTATCAAAGAACAAAGCACAAGGCATTGATTGCATTCCCATAGAAGTATTACAGCAATCTGATGCAGCTGTTACCATACTTACAAGGCTCTGCCAAGAAATATGGAAGACAGCATCATGGCCAACTGACTGGAAAAGATCTGTGTTTATACCAATACTAAAGAAAGGTGATCCAACTGACTGTGGAAATTATCGCACAATCGCTCTGATCCCACATGCCAGCAAGATTCTACTGAAGATTATTCAAAAGAGACTACAATCATAGCTGGAACAAGAACTACCTGAAGTGCAAGCAGGGTTCAGAAAAGGGCGAGGAACGAGAGACATCATTGCGGATGTGAGATGGATCCTTGAAAAGACTAAAGAATACCAAAAGGATATCTATTTGTGCTTTATCAACTATAGCAAAGCTTTTGACTGTGTAAACCATGAGAAACTCTGGGCCACATTAAGAAGCATGGGTATACCAGAACACCTGATCGTTCTCTTGCACAATCTGTACATTGATCAAGAAGCAACAGTTCGAACAGAACAAGGAGAAACAGAATGGTTTAAAATAAGCAAAGGTGTAAGACAAGGCTGCATACTTTCCCCCTACCTGTTTAATTTATATGCAGAACAAATCATCAGAGAAGCAGGATTGTATGAAGACAACAGAGGTGTGAAGATTGGTGGAAGACTCATCAACAACCTTCGCTATGCTGATACCACATTACTGGCGGAAAGTGAAGATGATCTGAAACATTTGCTTCTCACAATCAAAGAACATAGTCTCAAAATGGGCCTGCACCTTAATGTAGAGAAGACAAAGATCATGACAACTGGCATAATCAACAGGTTCATCGTCGAAGGAGAAGAAATTGAAATTGTGAATAACTTAAACCTACTTGGATCAACTATCAATAAAGAAGCAACAAGCAGTCAAGAAATCAGACGACGCATTGCTCTTGGCAGAATGGCTATGAAAGACCTAGATAAGATTCTCAAGAGCAGAGATGTCTCTCTCCATACAAAAATTCGACTTGTTCAAGCCATGGTATTTTCAATAACATCATATGGATGTGAAAGCTGGACAGTGAAAAAGATAGACAGGAAGAAAATTGATGCCTTTGAATTATGGTGCTGGCGGTGAATATTGTGTATACCATGGACTGCCCAAAGAACAAACCAGTCTGTACTAGAGGAGATCAAACCTAAGCTTTCTTCAGAAGCTCAGATGACAAGACTTCGACTTTCATACTTTGGACACATCATGCGGAGAGAGAGATCATTAGAGAAAGACATCATGCTTGGCAAGATAGAAGGTCAACGCAAAAGAGGAAGGCCAGCAATGAGATGGATCGATACAATAACAGCAGCTACGGGTACCAGTCTGTCAACAATAAGCCGCCTGACTGAAGACCGAACACAATTTAGATAGCTATCCAGAGGGTCGCCATGAGTCGACTCAGACTCGACGGCACTTAACAAGCAGCTGTTTTGGTCCAAAAACAGTACAAATGTAGGACCAAAAGAAAAATGAGTCTGACCCAACTGAACTGGGAATGGAACCAGTCCATGTGGGAGAGAAAGGGTATGGAGACCCTTATATCTGATAAGAAAGTAAGGACAGACTCAGGAGCGCTAAGCTTTAGATTAACTGAAGCTCCGCAATGTCTTTCCTAAATGGGGTGAATTAGTAAATAAAAAAGGTACATGGAGAGCTTCAGGAGTACCTAACCTTAAAAAGTTATGGTAAGGAAAAGGTTTGTTAATTACCACAGGAAGTGGTTATAAGCGTAGCCCCCTAAGTATGCTGGCACAGCAATGATAGGGGTAGTGCCCATCTGTCAGGATCATATAGGAATGTAAGGATATCTGAACCTAACAGAGACAGATATATATATATATATATATATATATATATATATATATATACACACACACACACACACATATATACACATACACACACACACATACATATATATACATACACACACACACATATACATAGATTTAAATATATACACATATAGGGTATATCTGCATATATTTATAAAGAGATATGTATGGGCAGAAGACACACAGATAGATACATATATATACTTATCTTTATCTATTTATATCGATATATACCTATATAAATATGCAGGCATAGAGACACATGTCTCCAGGTATATGGATGGAGAGATGTCCATAGAACTTCATCCCCCCTAGGGATATAGGGAGAGAAGAAGATTTATCTGACAGCAAGAAGGTAGAAACCTGCTTGAATAGATACACAGAGAATCCTCTTTTACTGGGTTATGACTGGCAGTGTCAGAGGAAAGGTCTCCCTGACAAGAAGTCGTCTGAATTCTTTGCAGAATTTAAGCTCTTGAATAACCAGGATGGCCTATGTGAAAATTGCAGAGGATAACCTCAGTCTGCAGACAGGAAGTCCAGATCTCTCCAGAATTGCAGTATGGAGAATGGATAGAGGACGCCCCTGGAGGAAGATACCCTAGTGACCCACCTATGAGGGCAAGATGGGTATTAGGCGTCCTCTAGCTGCCATTGAAGAAATTTATCTCGGACGAGATTATTCAAGGAGATATGGGCCAAGCCAGGGAATTGGCCCTCCTTTAGCTTTTCACATAATGAAAGGCCTGAGGTTTAAGCCTCAAAAGAGATTTAAGATGAGATGGTGAGGGTAGGGAATTCCTGCCAGACATGGGACATGACTGGGGGAACCCCTCCTAACCATCTGGGGTTATCTGCTAGGCCAGATACTAATGCTCTCTAGCAAGGGCCCATAGTGCAAAGCTACTCTGTAGAGATGCAGAGAGCATGCTGCAGGTTGGTTAGAAGAAAACCTGGCTGTGGAAAACCAGCAGGTAACCAGCTCTTCTGCCAAGGAGAAGGGGGCGAAGAATACAAGTTAACCAACCAGACTGTGATAATAGGGTTTTCCAAACGAGGTTGATAACCTGTTTGGGACTTAGCAGTGAGGCTAGGAGGATTGTTAGTGGAGGGGAATCCCTGGTTGTGTGATGAACCAAACCACAGGTTTGACCACTAGGAATTGCTGAATCTGCAGCAACTACCAGGGCAGCGCAGAAAATTTCTTTTCCCTCTTCGTTTTTTAGATTGGTAAAAAGAAACAGACATGGTAGGACTGACTATTGTCTGATGAGCTGCCCTAAGGTAACAAGGGGGGTAAATAACTCCAGAAGGGAGAATCCCCCAGTAGAACAGGTAGAGTACCATAGGGGCTTACTCGTTTAAAAGAGCCACTCTTACAAACCAAATGTTGTAGTAAGAGGGAGGTAAGACAAGTTGCAAGAGACCGACTATGGAGGAAGTCTCTGACAGATGAGATGATACATGCCAGTACAGGGAATCAACTGTCTATTGATAGTTGTTAACAGTTTTCCTCTTCCTCTTGAAGGAAAGCGAGGTAAGTATGGGCATGAGCATCAGAAAGACTCTTAGAGTTAGAGAAAAGATGTCTCATGATGAGATATCTAGGTAGGTTAAGATAAATTTAGTGCAGATACTGCAAATGAAAAGAAGCAGACTGCCAACCTAACCGTCAACCAAGAGGGACAATGATCTATTTGAAACCCTGCGACTGCTGGGTTTGTTGACCCTGAGGGGGTTGTGGATTCTGCAGACCAGGGCGATGTTTCCCTTGTTTGGGAACATCTGTATGGGCAGATGATGGATAAAACCTTCTCCCCCTAGGGGAAGAAAGTTTGGTAGGACATTTCCTACCTACTGGGAAAGAAGGAGGCATAGAATAGCCTCTGGAAACGGGAAAGTCAGTGGTTAACTGAGCAACGTGGAGTAAAGACTCCTTGTTGAAGAGATTTTCTCCAGTGCAAGGAGTATTTCCCAGTCTTTCTTGTGCCCATTTGTCCAAGTCTGAAGCTTGGAGCCAGGCTTTACGTCTTGCCCCTATAGCTATAGCAGAAGTCCTGCTAACAGACTCAAAGGAGTCTATGGAAGCATGAGTAAGAAACTTAGATATTGTGAGCATGACTAACCAGTGAGGAATAGTCTGCACTCTTGGGCTCTTGAAGGAAAGGAGTCAAAAGATGTAATTTCTTTGTGACCTCCTCAAGAGATAAACCCATATAAAAAATATATGAGAGGATTCTTGCTGAAAGCATGGATGCCTGGAAAGTTTGACGTCCAAAGGCATCTAAAGCCTTAGACTCACGACCTGGCGGATAAGAAGAGTGCTTCTTAGTACTCTTCACCCGCCTCATTGCTGATTCTACAACAATGGAATGATGAGGAAGTTGAGTCTTTTGAAACCCTGGAGAGGGGGGCACCTGATATAGAAGATTAGTTGCTCTGGAAGGTGGGGGTACCTTTAAAGGAGCTTCCCATATTCATAGAAGGAGATCCTGCAAGGAATGATGCAAAGGAAGCATTATGTTCTCCTTTGCTTTGCCAGGAATATAGAGAGATTCTGTATTCCTTTGTGTAGGATCCTGTCCAGGAATAGGAATGGCAAGTGATTTTGCCATATCCAGGAGGAAAACCTGAAAAGAAGGATCCCCAGAAGGAACTTCCTTTGGATAGGCTAGATCTGATGAAGAACTAGCATTGGCACCGAGGGATCTGTCCAAGTATATAGGAATAGAAGATCCTGAATGGTGCAGTATGGGATCCTTAGAGGATGGTTGCTGGTACTGCAGGAGGTCAGGACCAGCGACAGTCGGTAGCACATCGTCCATGCTAGGGATCGATTCCAAACTCGGCATCAAGGGACGCGAGCCTGATGAGAGAAGCATGCAAGGCACTGACGGCAATGGTACTGTGGATAGCGGTACGGACTTCGGTACCGTATCCGATATCGGTGGATGAAGGCTAGCCGGCAGCAACTCTAACAGCGTCGAAGACACCGAGAGTGCCGGATCCGAATCATAGGAACAGAGCCATCGGTACC
This sequence comes from Ichthyophis bannanicus, assembly GCA_033557465.1. NCBI lineage: Eukaryota > Metazoa > Chordata > Amphibia > Gymnophiona > Ichthyophiidae > Ichthyophis > Ichthyophis bannanicus. Next base: position 473,422,409 of record CM066033.1, on the reverse strand, counting down.
GTCTGGTGTCAGTACCAAGGTGAGTCGGTACCCAGTCCTCCAGACTGGAGATCGATTCCAGACTCGGCATCGAAGGAAGCGAGTCTATCGATGCACATCTGGAGGGTACCGACGTTGGTACTGGGGACGATACCGATACTGGAAGGTCGGTCTGCAGCGTATCCAACGGCCCCTCAGGTACCGAGGACGCCAAACGACGATGCTTGGTGAGGAATGTTTCATCCACCACCATTGCCGATGCAGGGGTACCGGTACTGCTCGAAGCGGATGCCACCACTGGGCATGGCTCAGGTATGTTCTGCGAGGGGTGAACCTCAGGAACAACCTGAAACCCCACACGGGCTTTGAAGGCCGAAGACTCCCACTGGGGTTTTGAAGCCAGTAGATTCTCGAGGGCAAGGCTGGAGGCATCTCTATGCTGTGCATGAGATTCGCCAGTCGAGGACTGGCTAGTCTTAACAGACTGCTTTTGGGTTACCTGATGCTGTGTAGAAGAAGATATGGTTGGTGCCCCGAAGCTGGATGGGGACCGCGTGTCGAGGGTAACTCGACGTTGAAAACTTCTTCCCACAATACTATTACAGGAGGGACACTCCGGAGGAAAATGGTCAGGACCCAAACAGGTTAGACACCAATTATGAGTGTCCAAAATGAAGTTTGTACCGCCACAGTTTGTACATTTCTTGGGGCTAGTGGCTGGCGGTTCCATGAAGGAAAGAGGAGAGGCCTAGCAGGCCTGAAAAACCATGAAACACTAGGAAAGAAAAATATTCCTCAAAAAGGAAAAAATTTTACAAGAAAAGAAAAAGGAAACACCGACGGTACCGGTAGATCAGGGAAGGCAGCCGCGACCACAAGAAAACTCAAAAAAATAAAAGATGAATTTTCTGCGGTGACAGGAAGACGTCCTGCTGGCTCCGCGGAAAAACGAAAACTGAGGAGAGGCAGTTGGGAAGGTGGGAAGGCAGCACGCAGGCGTGTTGGGATGCTTCCAAAAGCTTTCTGATTGGACGCTGGGAAGCGTTCCCGCGCAGACTCCGTTGGTACCGACGTACCCATATGTGAAGACTCATTCCTGCTTGTTCCTGGAGATAGAGCTATAATTTAAATCAAATAAGAATATAGCTTACCTCAGCAGCACAGGACAGGGTACTGTGTAGCAGCCCTCTTTTAATAAGTGTTATTTTCCTCCCCACACCCACCCACCCCTAGGATAAGTATAGCTTTATAGGTACTTACATATCTTAAAAGACAGGAGGTGCTTTTAGGTAGTTAGTTGAAATCCAGAACTTCCAGGGTAGCGTTTTCCGAAATGCTTCCCGTTCCACGTGCAGGACCCAAAAGACAGGCAGAGCTCCGGAGTCTCAATGTGTGGATGAGACAATGGTGCAGAGATGAGGGTTTTGGATTTGTTAGGAACTGGGGAACATTCTGGGGAAAGGAGGGGCTCTTCTGAAGGGATGGGCTTCACCTTAACCGGGATGGAACCAGGCTACTGGCATTAACCTTTAAAAAGGAGATAGAGCAGCTTTTAAACTAGATAATAGGGGAAAGCTGACAGTCGCCCAAGAGCGGATGGTTCGGAAGAATGTATCCTTGAAGGATACTACCAAAAGCAGAGAGGCTCCAAAAAAGAGTGAAGTAGTCCAAATGCCTCGAGTATGGAGCAGACAGAGCTTAAAGATCCCAAATTACCCATGTCTACCAATAGCCAAATTAATATGAATAAAATACAGTCTCTAAAATGCTTGTATGCAAATGCTAGAAGTCGAAAAAATAAGATGGGAGAGTTAGAATATATAGCACTAAATGAGAGGTTAGGTATGATTGGAATATCAGAGACATGGTGGAAGGAGGACAACCAGTGGGACACTGTGATACCTGGGTACAAACTATATTGTAATGATAGAGCTGATCAAACTGGTGGAGGGGTTGTGCTCTATGTTAGAGAGGGCATTGAGTCAGAAAGGATTAAAGTTTTGCAGGAAACTAAATTTGCTGTAAAATCTCTATGGATTGAAATTCCATGTAAAAAGGGGAAGGCAATGGCAGTGGGGGTGTACTATCGACCACCGGGCCAGAATGAACAAATGGATGATGAAATGCTCAAAGAAATTAAGGAAGCTAACAAAAGTTACAGCGCAGTAATAATAATGGGTGATTTCAATTACCCCGGTATCGTCTGGGTCAGTGTCACGGCAGGAAATGCTAGGTTGATAAAGTTCCTAAATGACAAATGACTGCTTCTTGGAGCAGGTGGTTCATGAACCGACCAGAGGGGATGCCATATTAGACCTAGTCCTTTGTGGAACACCAGATCTAGTGCAAGAGATAAGGGTGTTGGGGCCACTTGGCAATAGTGATCATAGCATGATCACCTTTGATTTAATTAGTGGAGGAGGGATAGTACGGAAATCCACAGTACTACCTTTTAACTTTCGAAAGGGAGACTATGCTAAAATGAGGAAAATAGTTAAGAAAAAACTAAAAGGAGCAGTTGCAAAGGTTAAAGGCTTACATCAAGCTTGGGTGTTGTTGAAAAATACTATCTTGGCAGCCCAGACCAGCTGTATTCCACGCTTTAAGAAAAGTGGAAGGAAGTCCAAAAAACTGCCAGCATGGTTTAAAGGTGAGGTCAGAGAGGCTGTTGCCAAAAAAGCATCTTTCAGGAAATGGAAAAAAGAGCCAAACGACGAAACCTGGAAACAGCACAAGCACTGGCAAGTCAAATGCAAGACATTGATAAAGCAGGCAAAGGGAGAATTTCAGAAGAAGCTTGCTGTGGAAGCAAAAACACAAAATAAAGATTTTTTCAAGTACATTCGTAGCAAAAAACCTGTGAGAGTGTCAGTTGGTCCATTAGATGATAGAGGAGTTAAAGGGGCACTAAGAGGCGACAAGGCGATAGCGGAGAGACTGAATGAATTCTTTGCTTCGGTCTTTACTGAGGAAGATGTAGGGATCTTACCCATGACTGAAGTGGTATTTAAAGGTGCGGAAGAATTGAAGGAAATATCGATACATCGAGAAGATTTATTACAACTATTAGATAAACTGAAGAGTAGCAAATCACCTGGGACGGATGCTACACATCCAAGGGTGTTGAAAGAACTGAAATATGAGATTGCAGAGCTGCTATTAGTAATCTGTGAACTATCATTAAAATCATCTCTAATACCTGAAGATTGGAGGATCGCCAATGTAACACCAATTTTTAAAAAGGGTTCCAGGGGTGATCAGGGAAACTACAGACCAGTGAGCCTCACGTCAGTACCGGGAAAAATGGTAGAAATCATCATAAAGAATAAAATTACTCAGCATGTAGATAGCCATGGCCTAATGGGAGACAGCCAACATGGCTTTACATAGAAGCATAGAAACATGATGACAGAAAAAGACCACATGGCCTATCTAGTCTGTCCTTCCAAATCAACAACTACAACAGTCCACTTTTTACCTTTAGAGATCCTCTGTGTTGGTCCCATGCTTTTTTGAATTCAGTTACTGTCCTCATCTCTACCACCTCCACTGGGAGACTATTCCATGGATCGACTACTCTTTCCGTAAAGAAATATTTCTGCATATCACTCCTGAATCTATCTCCCTTCACCCTCATCCCATGTCCCCTCATAGCAGAACTTGCTTTCAATTGAAAGAGGCTCTCTCCCTGAACATTTATGCCACGGAGGTATTTAAACATCTCAATCATATCACCTCTATCCCGCCTTTCCTCTAAGGTGTACATATTAACATCCTTAAGTCTGTCCTCATATGCTTTATAATGAAGCCCACTAATCATTTTAGTAGCCACCCTCTGCACCGACTCCATCCTGTTCACATCCTTTTGAAGGTGCGGTCTCCAGAATTGCACACCATACTCCAAATGAGGTCGCACCAAAGACTTATACAGAGGCATTATCATCTCCTTTTTTCTGCTAGCCATTCCTCTCCGTATGCACCCAAGCATCCTTCTAGCTTTTGCCGTCGCCTTTTCTACCTGTTTAGCTACTTTAAGATCATCAGACACAACCACGCCTAGGTCCCGCTCTTCTTTAGTGGACAAAAGTACTTCACCTCCTACACTGTATTGCTCCCTTGGATTGCTGCAGCCCAAAAGCATGACCTTACATTTTTTAACATTAAATCCCAGCTGCCAAATTCTAGACCATTCTTCAAGCTTAGCTAGATCCCTCCTCATGCTATCTACACCTTCCGGGGTGTCTACTCTATTGCAGATTTTGGTATCATCTGCAAAGAGGCAAACCTTACCCGACAGCCCTTCCGCTATATCACTAACAAAGATGTTAAAAAGAATCGGACCAAGGACAGATCCCTGGGGCACACCACTGGTAACATCCTTCTCCTCAGAGTGAGCTCCATTTACTTGTACTCTTTGTCGCCTCCCACCCAACCAATTTCTAACTCAAGCAGTAACTTTAGGGTCCATCCCTAGGGTGCTCAGTTTGTTTATAAGTCGCCTGTGAAGAACAGTGTCAAAGGCTTTACTGAAATCTAAATACACCACATCTAGAGCTCTCCCTCGGTCCAACTCCCTGGTCACCCAGTCAAAGAAATCAATCAGATTTGTCTGACAAGACCTGCCTCTGGTGAATCCATGCTGCCTCGGATCCTTTAATCCGCTGGACTCCAGAAACCTCACTATTTTCTCTTTAAGCAGCGTTTCAAATAATTTACTCACCACCGAAGTTAAACTAACCGGACTGTAGTTTTCAACCACATCCTTACTTCCGCTTTTGTGTAAAGGCACCACATGAGCCTCTCTCCAGTCCTTTGGCACCACTCCCGACTCCAACAAGGCATTGAAAAGGTCAGTCAGTGGAGTTGCTAGAACGTCCCCAAGTTCTCTCAGTATTCTAGGGTGTATCCCATCCGGTCCCATCGCTTTGTCTACTTTAAGTTGAGCTAGTTTCTCATGAACAGTCTTCTGAAAATTGTTCTAGATGTCCCTCGCTTCTGTTCCTATTTGTGGGTGTTTTCTGAGGTCCTGCTCCTGGTTCTTCATCTGTGAACACAGAACAGAAATATTTGTTAAGCAATTCTGCTTTATCCTCATCAGCTTCTACATATTCCTCCCCTTCACCCTTGAGTCTGACAATACCACTTTTGCCCTTCCTCTTCTCACTAATATATCTGAAAAATGTCTTATCCCCCCATTTTATTGCATTGGCTATTTCCTCCTCCTTTTGCATCTTTGCCTTCTTGACTACTTTGCTAGCTTCTCTAAGTTTTTCCAAATACAGATGCCTGTCTTCCTCTCTCTGTGATCTCTTGTATTTCATGAAGGCCTCCCCCTCTTTTTCTTCACTTTTTCAGCTACTTCCTTCGAAATCCATAGCGGTCTCCTTTTCCTTTTGCCTTTATTTACCATTTTAACAAAAAGGTTGGTTGCCCTTAAAATACCCCCTTTCAGTTTTGCCCACTGTTTTTCTACATCCCCCAGCTGTTCCCATCCCACTAACGACTCCCTGAGGTATTGGTCCATCTTCGCAAAGTTAGTCTTCCTAAAGTCTAAGATCCTCACCTTGGAATGGATTCTAACAGCCCTAGTCCTAATACTGAACCACACCATCTGGTGATCACTGGATGCAAAATCATCTCCCACTACATCATCAGAAACACTTTCACCATTGGTAAGCACCAAGTCCAGTATGGCCCCTTCACGTGTGGGGTCTGTTACCAATTGCCTGAATAGTTCTCCCTGTAGAGAATCCAGGATCTCCTTACTTCTAGATGATATTGCAGCAGGAATGTGCCAAGTGGACAAGTGCAAGGTTATGCACCTAGGGAAGAACAACCCAAACTATGGTTACACGATGCAAGGTTCCACATTAGGAACCACCACCCAGGAAAAAGATTTAGGCGCCATTGTGGATACCATGTTAAAACCCTCGGCCCAGAGAGCAAATAGAATGCTAGGTATTATAAGGAAAGGAATGGAAAATAAAACAAAAGATATTATAATGCCTCTATATCGTTCCATGGTGAGACCGCACCTTGAATATTGTGTGCAAGTCTGGTCGCCGTATCTTAAAAAGGATATAGCGTTATTAGAAAAGGTTGAGAGAAGAGCCACCAAAATGGTAAAGGGGATGGAAGCATACTCCTATGAAGAAAGGCTAAAAAGGTTAGGGCTCTTTAACCTGGAAAAGAGACAGCTGAGGGGAGATATGATAGAAGTCTATAAATTAATGAACGGAGTGGAACAGGTAAACGTAGATCCATTATTTACGTTATCAGAATATAGAAAGCCTAGGGGACATGCAATGAAGCTACAGGGTAAACTATTTAAGACTAATAAAAGAAAATATTTTTTCACTCAACATGTAGTCAAACTCTGGAATTTGTTACCGGAGGATGTAGTAAAGGCTGTTAGTGTAGCTGTGTTTAAAAAAGGTTTGGACAAGTTCCTGGAGGAAAGGTCCATAAACCATTATTAAGAAGGGACCCAGGATATCAATGCTTGACCCAGTACAAGCATTGCGGAACCTGTGTCTTTTGGGGAAACTGCTAGGTACGTATGACCTAGATTGGCCACTGCTGGAAACAGGATACTGGGCTTGATGGACCTTGGTCTGACCCAATATGGCATCTCTTATGTTCTTACATGATCATAGCGATACCGGCAAAAGATTAGCATATAGCTGAGTTTTGAACAGATTGAAGGGAAGATAGATGAATCAATGGGAGACCAGCGAGGAGCAAGTTTCAATAGATAAGAGTAGATAAGGGTCCTTGGTAGTATGTTCTGAGAGGAAGGAAGAAATTTTGCTGTTATACAGAAAGAAACAACTTTCTTTTTAACAAATCTGTTTGATATGCGCAGAGAAGGAGAATAGTCACAGATATCCTCAGGGTTTGCCATCCAGGAGACAGGGACGATGACAGTATTAACCACTGAAAGGAGGAGAGGCCATGTTTAGTTTTAAGATGGCAGCAGGACATCCAGGCAGCGATGTCAGAGAAGCAAGCAGAGATTTGGGCCTGGATTCCTGGGATAGAGAGTTAAATCTGAGAGTCGATTATAAAAATGGTACCGAAAGCCATGGGAGGAGATCAAGGCACCAAGACAATGAATGTAGAGAGGAAACAAAAGAAGAGGTCCTAAGACAGAGCGCCCTGAGGTACACCAACTGAAAGGGGGATAGCAGTGGAGGATCATCCACTAAAGCTTACACAAAGTGTGATGCAAGAGAAGAAGAAAACCAAGACAGGATAGAACTCAAATCCAAGTAAAAACAGAGTATCAAGAAGATGATATGATCCACAGTGTCAAAAGCAGCAGATAGTCAAGAAGGATTAGAACTAAATAAAGACCATTGGATTTGAGCAGGAACACGTCACTGGAGACTTTGATAAGTGCTGTTTCTATAGAATGTACAGGACAAAAAGTGTAGTTACTTACCTGTAGCAGGTGTTGTCCAGGAACAGCTGGAGTAAGTCCTCACATTTGGGTGATGTTATCGACAGAGCCTGCACAGGAATGCTCCCCAACTTCCATAGGAAGCTTTTGGAAAGGCCATCATGCATGTGTGCTCGTCTTCTCATCCCAAAGGAGCCATCTTACCTTAGCATAATGACATAGTTTAATCAAGTAACCAAGAATCAACACCACGGGAAGATGGGAGGGTAGCGAGGACTTATTCTTGCTGTTCCCAGAAAACACCTGCTACAAGCGAGTAGCTATGCTTTCTCTGGGATCAAGCAGGAAGTAAGTCCTCATATATGTGACTCCCAAGCTAGAAGCTACCAAAGAAACATGTAAAAAACCCAGAGGGGCAACCAGAAAAACAAACTGAGGAAAACAGCATAAGAAATCGCTGAGAGTTTCCAATAGTCAGAGTCCAGCAGGATATCTACAGAAGACAGACTCTACAGTAGCCTGGAAGGACAGAACGGCCGGTGGGAAGGAGTTGCTCTAATTCCCAAAGAGGTGCCAGCTTGGCAGAAGTTGTTGTCAAGCTGGGAATCACCATCCAGACAGTAGTGGACTGTAAAGGTGTGGATGGAAGACGACATGGCAGCCCTACAGATCTTACCTGTGGAGAAAGCGCACAGGTTGGCCATCAGTCATCGTGTAAACACTGTGCATCTTGACATGGCGTTCCAGAGTAGGCCCAGCCTGAGCATAAGAGGAGGAGATGCAGTCCACCCCCCAAATGGAAAGGGTGCATGTCGGTATCACCACGCCCAGACTGTTGATGGTCAAACAAGGGAAGAGCTGGGAGGTACAGCGGTGGGATTTTGTCCTCTCCAGGTAGAAGGTAAGTACTCAAGTACTCATATACAATCCAAGGTCTATAGCGAAATCTCTGCTCTGCTGGGTATGAGGCTTTGGAAAAAAAAGGTGGTCAGTGAATCCGGAATGGCTTGAAAGAAAAGAAAGCCAAGACAGCATAGTTTGAATGCAAAAGAGAAGGGAGATAGGCCAATAACTAAAAGGGCAAATAGGATCCAAGGAAGAGTTGAGGAGTAGTGTGATCACATTATTGTTGAAGGCAGCAGGAACAGCTGCAGTGGAAAGGGAGAGGCTGCAGATATGGTAGAGAGAAGGGATGACAGTTGGGGAAATAGAGCTTAGTAGATGGGTGGGAATGGTATCAGATGAACATATAGCAAAGTTTGGAGGCAGAGAAAAGGCATGCAGATTCCTCCTCTGATTTCAATAAAGAAAGAAAAGGTGACAGGGGTTGAAGGATCTGAGAGTGAAGAGATGGGAGGGATAAGGTGACCCAGTGGAGAAATCAAGACTAATCTTGTGAACTTTGTCATGAAAGTAGTCAGCCAAAGTATCAGCAGAAAGCGAAGGAGGAGTATGGGGGCAGGGACATTTTGGGGAGAGAGTTGAACGTTGCAAAGAGACTGTGAAGGTCAGAGACAAGAGTTTGGCAGATGGGCACAACTCATACCGGTAGTACTCTTGCATTCTGAATGCAAGAGGTTAGCATGAATTTGAAATGTATTAGTCGGCATGGACATGGGATTTAAACCAAACACACTCAACAGAAAAGGCACAGGAATGCAGGTAATGGATTTTGGAGGTTTATCAAGGTTGAGGTAAAATACTCCTAAAAGGAATCTGAGGATCAAGAGCATCCAAGACAGAAGAGAATATAGTGTTATAGGAAAAATCCTGTGGCACTCCTGTTTTTAACGGAAGACACCTTGTCACCCAAACCTCCTGCATTTTTCAGAACCATGCAAATACTGAAGCACCAATTACTAATTGCTTGAGTTGCTACAACAATAAATGCCTCAAAAGCCTCTGTAATATCTAAGAACAATAAGAAAAGTGCCAATCTGGGCCTCTCCAGATTATGCAACAAAAATTCAAAAAGGAAACCTTAAAGGTTGCCACTCCAATACATTCACAAACGTCCAAAACAATATGTACATAAAAAAAATCTTACAACTGAACCAAAATTGCCCACTCAACCAACTTTGCCAAAAATGATAACTTAACACTGGATGATGCGGTTAGGCAGTGATAAATCCAAACCACCCTTCTTACTAGCTCTCAATATGTAAAGATATATTACAGCGGATTGTGAATGTATCAAGCACATTCACCCTAAATCATTCTAACCCATCCAGTCGGACACTGATGCAACAGGGAGGTTGTTGTATGTAACATTAATCAACCAAGCTATCTGTTTGACCAACTAAACTAAATTCAGTCCAACACAGAAAACTCAAAATCCACCATATCAACGGGAAATCCAAGATGGCGACACACAGTGTTTAGGCTCCTGACTGACCTTTCCTGATGGGACGAAAGAGGAAGGTGAAGCACGATTTGCAGCCCCAGGCTTCCGTGCAGACCTTGACTCCGGTTACAGGACCATTGGATTCCTTTGTATATCGTCGTCTTGAGCCGCAACCAGCAGCGGGGGACGGTAGCTCAGCTGGAGAGTGCTCGGGGCTGGGTAACTCGGCGTCTCCCTCGAGCAGCAATCTTACGCCCCCGGAGGTTCATCAGGTCTCGAAGCAGCCCTGCCCAGAGTCTGCTCGATGCAGCGTGGAGATGTTGGCCTCTCCTATGCTGGGAGCCCTGGAATCCTCATTGGGGCCGCGTGTGCCTAGCATGTTGGAGGGAGTTCTTCCCTCGACAGGGCAGGATGTTGGAGCAGCGCTAGAGACCAGGAGCATCGCTGTGGCGTCTGGAAGTGGCGCCGGTACTCCCCCTCCTGGAAGCCTTCGACCCTGTGGAGTCTTGCCGGGTGTTCAACGGGGCTCTGCTTTTTCCTTTTCCCTGCCATGGCTGGATCACTTTACCTTGGAGTCAATATGGACTGCCATTAACCATCTAGGGGAAACCTTTGTATCCCAGATTAATGTGATACAGGAGCAGGTTGTATTAAATTCTACTAGTATTGTTAAAACGAAGCAGGATTTTAATTTAATGAAAGTAAAGTTGAATGGGATTTCTGAAAAGAATAATCAGTTGGAGACTATCTGAGACATTTATTAAGGGCTCCAATCAGATGAAAATCAGATTGGAGCAATTAGAGAACTTTTCTAAGTTAGCCAGTCTTTGGTTGGTCAATTTTCCCTGTGTACCTACTATTCCTGCAAAACAAATGTTTAAAAAAATATTTGGTTGAGAGTTTGGGGGTCCCTGCGGACTCCTGTCCTCCCACTGTAAAGGCATACTACCTTCCTACAGCTCGGAAGTCCTCAGTTTCTACTAGGCCAGCCGGGTTAGTACAATTAGATGAGCTTAATATTTCTGAGTTATTGGAAAGTTCAGATACAACTTTAGTGAAACTGGCTACCTGTTTAGTCACTGTTGCATTGGTTTCTGACTTGAGTGGTTGTTGAGGCTTTTTTTTTAGGAAAAGGAACATTTTATTTAAGGGGTGTCTTGTCCGTATTTTTCCGGACCTGGCTCGGGAAACTAGGCGGCGCAGGAGTGAGTTTTTAATACTGCGTCCCCGGGTTCTCCAGCTCGGGGGTTTATTTTTCCTGAAGTACCCGTGTAAATGCTTGGTAAAACTTCAGGGTAATTCTTATATTCTTCTTTATTCCTCTCAATTCCTCTCCTTTATAAATTTGAGGGTACCAGATGGGGGTGAATGAGTGAGCTCTGTAGATGCTTAGTCTATTTATAGGCTGTTTATGGCTGTGAAATTTCCTTTGTATATTCTGAGTATGTTCTTTCCTTCTTCCTGGATTCCCTGTATAGTGGGCTATTGGAGGGGTTCACTCTGATTACTGCTGTTAATTTATTTCCTTGTTGTGCTATGTATTTTCTGAAATTTCCCCCATTACTAAGCAAGTGTGTTTACTTGTGATGTGTTTGAAAAGCAATAAAAATAAGAAAAAAAATCCACCATAACATTTGACACACAAATGCCCACTACTATTCTTCATCTTATTTGCAAATAACTGGTCAAGAAATCTTTTACAAAAGTCACGTTACTGAAATAAAAATAGTAATTTCTTATCAATTTTTATATGCTGAACACAAATATGACAGTGAAATTGCAAAGTAGGCTCTAGTTTTTTTGTAATCTACAAGAATTAATGTTTACATCACAAAATGCATGTCAATAGTAAATATAATAGGCCTTCGGTTAATACCTGTAAAAAACCCAACTCAGACTACTTAGATTTTTTTTCACCTGTCTCTTGTACAGCTGTTCGGGAGCTTCTCTGGGGAGTGTCCAGCAGTAGTCGGCCAGCATTGTAGTGGACCATTTTCCCTCGTATCTTTGCTCCATCATTGCGATATCCTGGTGAAAACGTTCGCCCTGTTCATCACTAACCATACCACAGTTGTCAGGAAAGAAATCGAGATGGGAATCAAGGAAATGGATCTTTAGAGACATATTGCAGCCAAGTTTCTGATACTGCATCAGCATGTCTTCTACTAGTTCCTTGTAGTTTTCTGCCCTAACATTCCCGAGAAAGTTTGTTGACACTAGGCGAAAAGCATTCCATGCTTGTTTCGCATCACCCTGCAGCAAGTTGTTGAACTGGTCATCTTTGAAGAGCTCTCGAATCTGAGGACCCACAAAACTCCCTCTTTAATCTTTGCTTCGCTGAGTCGAGAGAATTTTTCATGCAGGTATCGGAAAGCTGGCGAAGTGTGGTCCATGGCTTTCACAAAGTTTTTCATCAAACCTAGTTTGATGTGAAGGGGTGGTAGCAGGATTTTGTAAGCCTCAACCAGAGCTGGGTGCTGGATATTCTTCTCTCCAACTGTTACATTTTGTCTGCGATTCCATTCCTTCCGCAAGTAGTGCCAATCCCTTGCTCGGCTATCCCACTCACATAAGAAACACATGTATTTTATATATCCCTGCTGCAGTCCCATTAAAAGGGCAATTACCTTCAAGTCACCACAGAGGTGCCAGCTGTACTTGTTATAGTTAATGGAAGTCAGTAGATGCTTTACGTTATCGTATGTCTCTCATGTGGACGGCATGCGCTACTGGAATAGATGGAGACAGTTTCCATTGTTCAAAAGCACAGTCTTCAGACTCAGTTTCGAAGAATCTATAAATAGTCTACAGTCTTGTGGGTCATGAGTAATTAAGGCATTCATGAGGCTTTCAATATCGGAACAGAATACCAGATTACTTTCCTTTCTGAAGAAATGCTCCGACTGCTGGTGGCGCTTTCAATATGAAGTAATGTTGACATCTTCTAGAAGATTCCATTGTTGGAGTCTTGATCCTAGCAATTCTGCCTTGTTCTTGGATAAGTCCAAACCACGAACCAGGTCATTTAGTTCTTCCTGTGTTATTCTATGTGGAGTTGATATGCATCCCAGTGAAAATCTGGGTCACTGCATGCTGACAGACCAGGAGAAGAACAGGTCAGCTCACCCTTGTCCTCATCAGATGAATCAAGAGACTATTCTGATGGAGGTTCTTGAATAGGAAGACCCTCACCATGTGGAACTGGTCTCAATGCAGACGAAATGTTTGGGTAGACTATGCTTGATTTCTTTTGCTTCGTTATTCCGCTGGAAAGAGGAGGAACCAAGCAGAAGTAACAGTCATTTATGTGGTTGCTTGGCTCTCTCCACACCATGGGGACTGCAAACGGCATTGATGGTCTTTTGCAATTCAACCACTGTGAAAGCTGTGCTGTACATGTAGTGCAGCATATATGCGGGGCCCAAAGCTCGTCTTGGTCACCAATCTTGCATCCGAAGTAAAGATGATATGCCTTCTTCAGTTGAGAAGTGATACTTTTCTTCTGGTTGGCAAATGTCACTTCCCCACAAATGTAGCAGACATTGTCAACGGTATTAACACACTTTCGCGGCATTACTGTTCTGTATTGTACCTAAATGGCTAAAATTATATGATTAATAAAAGTTACATGTAACAGTAGCTTAAACTGTCTCGCACATAGTCTGAAATATTTTAAATGCTCAACCTTTCCGACTGCGGTACACTGCTGACGTCAGATGGCTTCAGCAGCCGCCTGGCAGTAGTACTGCATTGCATCAGAAAATCATGCAATCAACTCTGGATGATGTGTGCATGCTGGTATTATGCAATGTGATGCAATATTACATCATTCAAGGCTTATTTGGGATGTTGTTGATGTCCTACTGGATAAATTTACAAGGTCAAAAATGAACTACATGCAATATCTTCAAAACGAGAGCCAATAAAATTTTTTCAATGTTATATTCGTGTTCAGCTCACCAAGACACTACAGATTAGGGCCTTTTAAAGTCAGTAACGATTTCATTGTTGACCAGTGAATTAATACACCTGGGAGAATTCTGTGCAAAAAATTCTGTACACGGTATTTGTTAATTCTACAAAATTCTGCAACTCTTGATCAACGCAACATAAATGCTGTCCTTGAGACATAACTAATTGTAACTACAATAAGCCTCATAAGATCTTGGATATTTTTTGCTAATACTGGCAGTACCACAATGATATCAATTGTTCTCAATAATGGCAGCAGTTTCAACAAGTCAGTGCTGCTGGCAGTTCAGAGCTCCTCTCAGTCTCCATGGATTGCCCAAATAAAATCCACAAAATCCAGAAACCATAACCATACTGCAACAGATAATTTGTAGCACCTATTCTCCCCCTCCCCCACTCAGCACCACACACACTTTGCATGTTCAGTCTGCTCTTTACCACTCCTTCCATTCAGCCATTTACCACCCAACAAGACAGCCTATTCTCTGCAATTCCCCAATAGTCAGACAGCTATACAGTCAGCTTTCTCCCAAATGTCAACTGTCCCCAAACCAGTCAGCCAACTTGTCTCCTCTTCCTGAAGCAAATAGCCTGCCTTCAAAGAGCCAGCCAACTTGCCCTATCCCCCAAGCCATAATTCAGCTTGCATTCCTCTTAAGCAGAGAAGTAGTTTGTCTTCTGCTCAAGCAGTTTGTTCTCTTTCCCCCCTTCCAAATAAAGCAGCCAGTTACCCATATCAAAGAAAACAAACCCAGTGGAGCTCTTTACCAGTTAGTTTCTCCAGATTGCTCTACCTGAAGTTCTCCTGTAGCACTCAGAACAGCTCATACATTTGGGCTCCACGTACCTGTACTCTCTGGCTAAGCTTTTGTTCTCATTCTTGAGAGACTAACACTAGAAGATAGGTACTGCAAGGATAAAATAAACTGCATGGTGTACAAATATATCAGCTGTTCCTGTGCCTTGCAGAAAGGCAAAAGAACTAACAGGTGAGAGGAGTTTGGAGCTTTTAATTTTCTTCAGTCTGGGCAGCTAGCCAAGCTCTGCAATGAAGGGGAATTCTGCAGAAATTCTGCATTGCGTAGTTGTGCAGAATCCCCCCAGGAGTAAAATAATTAGCAAACATCTCAGGAGCAATCATTACAGTTTGTCCTGACTGACCAGGATCATGCACCAGTTCTTTAACTTAACGTACCAAACCGCTCAATTTGGTTGATTAAGTGAAAAACAAATCTTTTCATATAATACTGCTATTTCCTGCCCTTCACTGTCACAGATGTCAGGTCTTCCCTTTCCATTTGCCCATGTTATCAATGAAGGAATAGTAGCTGATAACTTCCAGCAAACCACCAAGACGCAGAACTCACTGCAGCAAAGCTGGCACTAGCATCATATTGGATCATCCATTTCTAAAACTCAGGATACTAGTACTACTACTAATCATTTGTATTGCGCTATAAGGTATATGCAGCTTTGAACAAATAAGATGCAAGACACAGACCCAGTTCATCAAAGCTTATAATCTAATCAAGCTGAAAAAACATCACAAAACTGGGAACTAGAGTATAGCAAGATAAACAAATAGTGAACAAGAAAATGAGGAGCATCAGGATCCAAAAGCAGCTTCAAAGAGGTGAGTCTTCAGCCTGGAATTGAATAGAGCCAGAGAAGGAGCCCGATGCACTGACTCAGGTAGTTTGTTCCAGGTATCTGGAGCAGCAAGGTGGAATGAACAAAGTCTGGAATTGGAAGTGGCAGAGAAGGGCACAGATAAAAGGGATCTGCCAGAGGAGCAGAGCACAAGAGGAGAAATATAGAGCAAGATAAGAAGAAAGGTACTGAGAAAATGCAGAATGAATGCACTTGTAGGTAAGTAGGGGAAGCTTGAACTGGATATGGAAACTGATAAGGGAGCCAGTGAAGTGACTTGAGAAGAGGTGTTAGATGAACATAGTGACACTGGATAAGCTGTGCAGCGGAGTTTTGAACAGATTGAAGGGAAGAAAGATGATTCAAAAGGAGACCAATGAGGAGCAGGTTACAATAGTCGAAGTGGGAGGTGACTAGTGAGTGGATAAGGGTCTTAGTAGTGCATGTAGACAGGAAGGGATGAATTTTGTCAATGTTATATAGAAAGAAGCGATAGCTAAAACCTATCTGTTGGATGTGTGCAGAAAAAGAGTCGAGACAAAGATGACCCCAAGGTTGTGAGCTGAGAAAAGGAGGAAGAGTGTAATGCCATCCACAGAAAAGGAAGGGGGGGGGAGTAGGATTATGGGGTAAGATAAGGAGTTCCGTTTTGGCCATGTTCACTTTCAGAGAGCAGTGAGACATCCAGGCAGCAATCAGAGCCTGGCTTCCTGGAAAGATTCCAGGCACAGAAAGGTAGATTCGGGAGTCATCAGCATAAAGATGGTATTGGAACCAGTCTGCTCATCAGAACGTCAAGAGACTACTCGCTCAGCTAAGATTTTCAAATTTTAAATTGCCTGTTTTTTGATAAAGTTTAGACTGCTGAATATAGGTTTTTAGGAATCTTCAGCCTGCTTACGTTCCTTGCATAGCCTTTAAATCGGATATCCGAGTGTGACTCAGTTCATAGAAAGTCTACTGGCCAGGGACACTTACATTCCCACCCAGCACCCCATTCACCCCAGGGTTGCATTGCCTATATAGTCATCATATACATTGACATCTCCTTTATTTAGGTGTGACAACCACTTTTTCTCCTTTTCTACTCCTCAGACAGCCGAGTTAGAATGTTGTGTATTCATGCAATAACTGTGGTGCTTTCATTCTGAGAAGAATCACTTGGAATCTAAGAACATTCCCTATATGCCTCAAGTTAGCTGCTATACATAAAGAATTGGCTCTACTAAGGGAAGAATTAGCTGCAATAAAACACACCTCCTCTCGAGTACAAACTGAACAAAATCCACCACTGCTCCCACAAGGTATCAAACAGTCCAGGAACAAATGGATCACAGTGGGCTCTGGTAGGTTGCAACCTGTAACACAGAAACACCCTATGCATCAAGAGATATCCTTACATAATGCTTTCTCTGCCTTAAATAATAAGGGTGCCCAATCAGTGGAAACTGAAGTGCCTTTAAATGAAAGGCTTAATGCCAAATCTACTAATAATGTACCAAATAGGAAGAAAAAAAAAAACACAAAACAGAAAATTACTACTACTTGGAGATTCCATCATAAGAGGCATCAACTTGGGAACACAGCTCAAAGGTGAGAGGATGGTCAAATGCCTCCCAGGCTCTTCAGTCAGCAGGAATACAAACCTAATTGTTGATGTACTTGGTGCAGAAAGTGAGCACTCCAAAACCGATATTGTCATCCACTTGGGTACAAATGACCTGGCTAGAAACAGTGCCTCTGCAGTTCAAAGGGACTTCCAGAGTCTGGGAGAGAAACTCAAGGCCATTGCTAACACTATAGCATTTTCAGAAGTTTTACCTGTTCATAGTAAGGGGGCAAAAGAGCTGCATTGCATAAACAACTTTAATACATGGCTCCAAACCTGGTGCAAAACAAGAAGGATTTAGATATATAGGCGACTGGGGAAACAGATGGATCAACAAGAGACTATATTGTACTGATGGACTACACCTCTCCGTCGCAGGAAAAAGGATCCTAAGTGAAAAATTCAGGCAGTATGTCGACAGGCATTTAAACTAGGGAAAGAGGAGGACAAGTTCAGTACATCACTGCCAGCAAAACCAAAACATTGGAAACCACTACACTTTTGACCCACACATCAATGGAAAGTGGGAAGGGGCGTGTACAACAAAATCCATGCAAAACGCAGGCAAGCCAATCAACAAATGCTGGAAAGCAATGAGCACAAATACTTAAAGCCTAGCCAACAAAGTTCCTGATCTGGAAGCCCTAATGGTGGAAATGGACTTGGACATTGTGGCCATTACAGAAACATGGCTTAACAAGTCGCATGAATGGGATATAGCCATATCTGGCTATAATCTATTTAGAAGAGATATTAAGGGTAGAAAAGGAGGTGGTGTGGCCCTATATGTCAAAAGCAATATTAAAAGCTGCTGAAATGCAGTGGACGTGGGGAAAAGTAGCAGCACTGTGGATTGTGTTAGAAAGAGGATATGGCACTATCATCCATACTAGTGTGAACTACAGGCCTCCAACTCAAACCGAAGAAATGGATAGCGAATTGATCGTTGATATTGCAAAGATAGCCATAAAGGAGAAAATAATCATATTGGGTGACTTTAATCTACCCGATGTGGATTGAAGTGTTCCTTCTGCAAATCTGGAAAGAAGTAAAAAGATTAAGTAACGCATCTTGGAAGGCATCCATAAACAAATGGTGATGGAACTGATCAGGGAGAGCTCCATGCTGGATTTAGCGTTCACCAACGGAGATAGCGTGTCAAATTGTGGGTGCCCATGTGAGAAGCAGCAATCACCACATGGTATGGCTTGAGATAAAAGCCAAGGTAGAAACCAATCACAGCAAGCTCAGAGAGACTTCAAAAACACTGACTTCAGTAACATGACCAATACCTGAAGGAGGAGTTAGCAGGGTGGGAGGGAAAAAGGGAAGTGGAATTGCAATGTGCTAAACTAAAGGTGGCAATAAAATGGGCAACAGATACATACGTAAGGAAAGTAAATAAAAACAAGAGGAAAAGGAAACCCATTTGGTTCTCCAAAGAAGTGTCTGAACAAATAAAAGCAAAAAAACATAGCTTTCGCAAAATTCAGAAGCTAGCAGAGGAACACAAAAGAATACAAGATCAGACAAAAAGAAAAATAAGGATAGCAAAATCAAAGGCAGAAGAAAAGATGGCTAAAGGTGTGACAACAAAACCTTTTTCAGGTGTATTCAGGAGGAGGAGGAAAATCGGAGGTGGAAATGCACGACTCAAAAGCGCTGGTAACGGATTCATGGAAAGTGATATTGAAAAAGCGAAAATGCTAAACAAATACGTCTGCTCTGTTTTCACTAGAGAAAATCCTGGAGAAGGACCACCTGTGATTGACAAATATACAAATGGGAATGGAGTAGATACCACATCATTTACAAAAGTTGATGTGTTAGAACAGCTTGCAAAACTGAAAGTGGACAAGGCTATGGGACCAGATGGGATCCATCCCAGGATACTGAAAGAACTCAGAGATTCTTGCAGGGCCTTTAAAAGATGTTTTTAATAGATCCCTGGAAACAGGAGAAGTTCCACAGGACTAGAGAAAAGCTGATGTGGTACCTCTATGTTAGAGAGGGCATTCAGTCAGAAAGGATTAAAGTTTTGCAGGAAACAAAATTTGCTGTAGAATCTCTATGGATTGAAATTCCATGTAAAAAGGGGAAGGCAATGGCAGTGGGGATGTACTATAGACCGCCTGGCCAGAATGAACAAATGGATGATGAAATGCTCAAAGAAATCAAGGAAGTTAACAAATGTTATAGCACAGTAATAATAATGGGTGATTTCAATTACCCCAATATTGACTGGGTCAGTGTCACGGCAGGACATGCTAGGGAGATAAAGTTCCTAGATGAAATAAATCACTGCTTCTTGGAGCAGCTGGCTCATGAACCAGAGGGGAAGCCATATTGGACCTAGTCCTTAGTGGAACACCAGATCTGGTGCAAGAGATAAGGGTGTTGGGGCCACTTGGCAATAGTGATCATAGCATGATCGCGTTTGATTTAATTAGTGGAGGAGGGATGGTAAGGAAATCCACAGTACTACCTTTTAACTTTCGAAAGGGAGACTATGATAAAATGAGGAAAATAGTTAAACTAAAAGGGAGGGAGGAGTGACTCAGTGGTTGGGACAGGTTACCTCAGGCCGGGGGTTCAATTCCCGCATTGGGACAAGCAACTTCAGGCCGGAGGGACTGGGGTCTCTAGTCCCATGGCCACTCCTTGTGGCCTTCGGCAAGCCACTTAACCCTCCATTGCCTCAGGTACACTTAGATTGTGAGCCCTTAGGGGACAAGGGAATAAAAAGTACCTGTTAGTATACATGTAAACCACATTGATTCTAAATAGCGCAGTATAAAAAATAAATACATAAAAAGGAGCAGTTGCAAAGGTTAAAGACTTACATCAAGCTTGGGTGTTGCTGAAAAATACTATCTTAGAAGCCCAGACCAGCTGTATTCCACGCTTTAAGAAAAGTGGAAGGAAATCCAAAAAACTGCCAGCAAGGTTTAAAAGTGAGGTCAGAGAGGCAGCTGTTGCCAAAAAAGCATCTTTCAGGAAATGGAAAAAAGAGCCTAACAACGAAACCTGGAAAAAGCACAAGCACTGGCAAGTTAAATGCAAGGCATTGATAAGGCAGGCAAAGGGAGAATTTGAGAAGCAGCTTGCTGCGGAAGCAAAAACGCGTAATAAAGACTTTTTCAAGTACATTCGTAGCAAAAAACCTGTGAGAGAGTCAGTTGGTCCATTAGATGATAGAGTGGTTAAAGGGGCACTAAGAGGTGACAAGGCGATAGAGAGACTGAATGAATTCTTTGCTTCGGGCTTTACTGAGGAAGATGTAGGGATGTTACCCATGACTGAAGTGCTATTTAAAGGTGCGGAAGAATTGAAGGAAATATCGATACATCAGGAAAGCACTGTTACTTACCTATAACAGATGATCTCTGGGAACAGCAGGAATAAGTCTTCACATATGGGTATCGTCGGTACCGACGGAGCCTGCGCGGGAACGCTCCCCAGCGTCCAAAAGGAAAGCTTTTGGGAGCATCCCACAGCGCCTGCACGCTGCCTTCCCGCCTTTCCTAACTGCCTCTCTCCAGTTCGAGTTTTAAAGCTGAGACAAAGAGAGAGTGAGGAAAGGAAAGAAAGATAGAGAGATACAACTCCTAGGGGAGGTGGGTGGGTTGTGAAGACTTATTCCTGCTGTTCCCAGAGATCACCTGTTACAGGTAAGTAACTGTGCTATCTCCAGGAACAAGCAGGAATGAGTCTTCACATATGGGGACTCCCCAGCTAGAGATGCCTGGGAGAACACCCAGGTTGTGAGTCCCTGGGAATGGCTCTACCTCCACCCATGAATCTCAGGCATCCAGCCAGGGATGGAGGGTAGGAGTTGGTTAGGTATGGAACACGCGTTTGAGAACAGCCTGACCAAACAAGGCATCCCGGCGGGAGTCCTTGTCCAAGCAGTAATGTGCTGTGAAGGTATGAACCGAGGCCCAGGTGGCCGCTTGACAGATCTGGTCGATGGACACAGAATTTAGATGAGCCATAGAGGCTGCCATGGCCCTCACATTGTGAGCTGTGACATGGCCCTCCAGAGAAAAGGTTCTTACTCTGGTAGGCGAAAGAAATGCACTGAGCAATCCAATTGGACAGAGTTCTCTTAGAGTCTGGAAGTCCCAAATGAGAGGGATCAAAAGCAACAAAGAGTTGAGAGGACTTTCTATTTTGCTGTGTCCTTTGTAAGTAAAAAGCAAGAGCTTTTTTACAATCCAGGGTATGAAGATTCCTCTGCGCACTTGAAGCATGAGGTCCTGGAAAAAAGACAGGTAAATAAACCTCCTGGTTCAGATGAAAAGGTGAGACCACTTTAGGCATAAAGTGTGGATTAGTCCTGAGGACTACCTTGTCATGATGGAACCTTGTATAAGGAGGATTAGCCACCAAGGCTTGCAGCTCACTGATGCGGCGAGCTGAAGTGACTGCAATGAGAAAAACAACCTTCCAGGAAAGGAATTTCAAGGAGGTAGTGGCTAAGGGTTCAAAGGGTGGCTGCATAAGCTGGCCAAGAACCAGATTCAAGTCCCATGCCACTGGAAGTGGTCTGATGGGAGGTTTAGTAAAAAGAAGGCCTTTCATGAATCTTGCTATAAGAGGATGAGAGGAAATAGGCTGTCCATTGAGAGGTTTAAGGGATGCTGCAATAGCACTCAAATGGACTCTTACTGAATTCGTTTTAAGGCCTGCATGGGATAAATGCAGCAAATACTCTAGTAAAGAATTCAGAGGTATTGCAAGAGGGTTAAGACCCTTCTCTGCACACCAAATGGTAAACCTTTTCCATTTAAAAGCATAGGAACGTCTAGTGGAAGGCTTTCTGGAAGCATGAAGGATATCCTTCACTTGCTGAGAAAGATGCAAATCTTGAAGGTCTAGGCCTTCAGCAACCAGGCTCTGAGGTGAAGAGACTGGGGATTTGGGTGCCACAACATTCCCTCCTCCTGGGACAGGAGGTCTGGAGCAGATCCCAAGTCCAGGCAGGGAGCTTGAGAGAGATGCAGAAGTAGAGGGTACCACACTTGGTGTGACCAATGTGGTGCTATGAGGATCATAAACCCCTTGTCTCTCTGAAGTTTGAACAGTGTCTTGGGAATTAGGGGAATGGGTGGAAAGGCATAGAGGAAGTCTTGCCCCCTATGGAGGAGGAAAGCATCCCTGGCCTGAACTCCCTGACACGGAATTCTGGAACAGAACCGGGGAAGTTTGGCATTCCACGGACTTGCAAACAAGTCTATGTCTGGGGTTCCCCAAATTCGAAAGATCCTGGCTATCTGGTCCCCATGGAGGGACCATTCGTGTGGAAGCAGAACTCGACTGAGTCTGTCTGCCCAAGAGTTTTGAACCCCTGGAAGATACACTGCCATGAGATGGATTTGATGCTCTCTGGTGAAGGCCCACAATCTCAGAGTTCGTTGCAAAGCGACAGAGAGCCAGTCCCCCCCTGCTTGTTCACGTAGAACATGGCTACTTGGTTGTCCGTGTGGATGAGAACTGTCTTGTAGCTGAGCAGGGTGTGGAAGACTCAGAGCCAGAAAGATTGCTCTGAGCTCTAGGAGGTTGATATGTAGAGATGTCTCCTGTGGAGACCAGATGCCTTGGGTGGAGAGATCTTGTAGATGAGCTCCCCAACCTCTTGGAGAGGCATCTGTTGTAAGGGTTGCTTGGGGTAACACCTGTTGAAAGGGGGACCCCAGCAACAGATTTTGAGTGGACTTCCACCACTGGAGAGAGCAAAAGAGGCGACTGGGGGTTGCTATTTTGTCTAACAGGCACCCTGATGCCTGGGTCCATTGGGTGGACAGAGTCCATTGAGCTGCTCTCATGTGAAGGCGTGCATAAGGAACCACATGCACAGTGGATGCCATGTGGCCTAACAGTTGTAACATCTCTTGAGCAGTTAAATGGGATTTCAACTGAATCTGTGAGGCTAACTTCACCAAGCGTAGGCAACGGGCCTGGGGGAAGATAGTCCCTTGCAGTTGTGGTATCCAGCAAGGCCCCTATGAACTCTAGAGATTGAGTAGGGGTGAGTTGTGATTTTGGGATGTTTATTACAAGTCCCAGATACTGAAGGATATGCCTTGTGCAGGCCAGGGAAGCCTGGGCCTCTGACTGGGATGGAGCTCGGATGAGCCAGTCGTCCAGATATGGGAATATAAATATCCCTAGAGTGCGCAGAAATGCAGCAACTACTGCCATGCATTTTGTAAACACCCTTGGTGCAGAGGCCAGACCGAAGGGAAGCACTCTGTATTGATAGTGCTTTCCTTGGAAAAGGAGCCGAAGGAACCTTCTGTGTGTTGGATGGATGAGGACATGGGTGTACGCATCCTTGAGATCTAGAGAACAAAGCCAGTCCTGACTCTGGAGGTATGGAAGGAGAGTGCCGAGAGAAGTCATCTTGAATTTCTCCTTGCATAGAAACTTGTTCAATTCTCTGAGATCTAATATGGGTCTGTAGCCCCCTGTTTTCTTTGGGATGAGAAAGTAGGGGGAGTAGAACCTTGAGCCCTGTTGAAAAAAGGGGTACTTCTTCTATTGCCCCTTGGGCAAGAAGGGTAGCAATCTCCTGACCCAGAAGGTCGAGGACAGATGTTGGAGAATTGAACTGTCTCACCATGGTGTGAGGGGGAAGGTTTAGGAAATGAAGCTTGTACCCCTCCCTTATGATGGAGAGGGTCCATCCATTGCTGTGCTGTGGTTTGTTCCCATCTGGGAGCGAAGTGAGCTAACCTTCCTGGAATGGTGAGAGGCTCTGGATGTTCTAGAGCCAGAAAGGCTAAGTTCTCTAGTTGTAAGTCAAAGGCCCTGAGGAGGCTGAGGCTGTTGGGCCGTAGCAGTCCTAGCAGCCTTAGGCTTGGCCTGTTTCGGTTGTTGCTGTCTCTTTGTAGCAAAACGACCTGCAGAAGAGGCCTGCTGACCATAAGCAGAATAGTATCTGCCTTTTTTGGGAAAAAATCCCTTTTTGAACAACCTATTCTTAAAAGGAGCAGAAGTAGACTTTGAAAGTCTATCTAAAGCAGAATTTTCAGCATCCATCTGGGTGGCTTTTGCTTGCCAATCTTTGCCAAAAAGGTTTTCACCTGTACAAGGAAGGTTTCCTAGTCCATCCTGAACTCAGGGTTCTAAATCAGAAGCTTGTAACCAAGCAACCCTGCGTGCACCTATGGCAATAGCCGAGGCTCTGCTGGCACCTTCAAAAGAGTCAAAGGCTGCACGATTGGAAAACTTGGAAACATCCTGGGCATGTTTGAGCCAGGTGAGAAACTCTTCCCTTTTATCTTCTGAAATAAAAGGAGACAAAGTTTGCAGATGAGCTGTAACTTCTTTTAGAAACATCCCCATATAGAGACTATAGGAGTTGAATCTGGCAACAAGCATATTGGCCTGGAAAATTCTCCTGCCAAAGGCATCCAAAGTTCTGCATTCTCTTCCTGAAGGAGCAGAAGAGTGCCTTTTGGTACTCTATCTTCTTCATAGCAGACTCCACCACAATGGAGTGGTGAGGAAGCTGAGTCTTATGAAAACCAGGACAAGGAGGAACACGATACATGGTGTCCAACCTACGAGAATGAGGGGAGGTGGTGAGAGGAGTCTCCCATATGCCCAACATGTGATCATAAAGAATCTCATGTATTGGTAAAGTGGCTGCCTCTTTAGGAGCCTTAGGATATTGTAAAATATCTAATTTTTTGGCTATAGGCTCTGCCTCAGGGGCCACTGAGATAGAAAGGCCCCTGGCCACTTCCCTAATGAAGTCTTGAAAAGACAAGTCTTCTGGAGGAGACATTCTTCTTTTTGGAGAAGAGGGCTCCTGAGGAAGGATCACCGATGCCTCGACAGAGGCCTCTGATTCATCAGAGTCTTCAGAGGAATCGAAGTATCGCCTATCTGGATGCTCCTGCAGAGGCCGATACGCGTACCGGGTGGTATTGACATCGGGAGTGATCGGTACCGATTCGGTACCGATGGGCATCACAGAACAGTGTACCGCTGCAATCGACACCGAAGTCTATGCAATTGGTACCGGCACCGGAACCGATACCGGTACTGGTGCCGAAGTTGGTACCGACAACGGAGTTTGTTGCGGTACCAAAGGCGTCGCAGCTTGTATGAATGCTGTGATGGCACGCTGCATGGTCAGGATATTCTGATCCATCGACGCCACCAATGTCTGGATATCGGTACCAGTGGGAACCACCGGTACCCCAGAACATGGTAACAGGTGATCAGTCGAGGCCGTGCCATTGATGTCAACCTGTGACCCCATAGATAAAGCTTTGGAAGCCGGTGCCTCCTGCCGAGGTAATTTTGCCGGAGCAGATTCCTCGAGAACAAGCCCGGAGGCATCTCGATACTTAGAGGGAGATCTACCCTTCGAGGACCGGCTGTGACTTAAGTTTGGTTACCTGAGATCCATGTGAGGAAGAGGAAGCCCTGGAAGACGTCGATGCTACCGAAGCCGCATCAGAGGAAACAGGGTACTGAGCTTGGCTGCTCGATTCTGTAGACCTCTTTTAGACATCATGGAACAGGACTCACAATCCGTAATGGAGTGGTCAGGACCTAAACATTTTAGACACCATTCATGAGTGTCGGTGACAGAAATGGTGCCGCTGCACTTCGTGCACTTTTTAAACCCGGAGGCGGGCTTTTCCATGAGGAAAATTTTCCTAGGCCTAAGGCCGAAGAAAGAAAAAAATATGCACTGGAGACAAAAGTAGGTTTTTTGTTGTCTTTTTTTAAATAAAGAAAGAAAGACCGGCGGTACCGGTCCGGTGTCGAGAAGGCAGACACGCGTTCGGGTCAATGGAGCTTATTGTAATTTTTTTGAGCAGGGGAGGGGGACAAGGCAAGGGTGCCCTTTGTTGCCTCTCTTATTTGCGCTTTCAGTGGAGCCGTTCGCGGAAAGGGTAAGAGAACGGGCAGATCGGAAGGGCATAGTCGTAGGAAACATAGATTGCAGAGGAAGCCAGAGGTCTGCTTGCTGCATCAGTTAGAGGAGGATATCTTGGAGAGGGAAAAGGGGGTATTACACCATTGCATTGTAGCAGCAAGGTGTGAGATAGGAAAATATTGGACAGGGTCGTCCACACCACATAGTGAAGGCTTCATCAGAAGAATGACAGAATTGTGTTTGATGCATCGACTGGCGAAGCTGAGGCAAGGGAAAGAGGAGAGGAGTGTGGAACAATGGAAGAGGGTATGGAGATGGCTGGAAACCTGGGAAGGGGGAGATACGGTAAGGGGGGAGTAAAGGAGGGATGGAACAGAGCAAAAATAGTAATTACACTTACCTGGTAATTGTAGTTCCTTGAGAGACGACAGCTTAGTCCTCTACGTATGGGTAGTGTACCTCCTCCTGCAGCATGAAGACTGGACCAATCAGATTTCAACTTCCCTGGATCCATCACCCCAGCAACTCTGGAACTCCAGTGAACTACTGTCAAAAGCAAACTCAAACACGTAGCTAACCTTTGAGAAGAACCGAATACAGAATATGTATTTTTTTTTTTTTTTTTTTTTTTTTTTTTTTTATATTGTAGCCAAAAGCCACCTGTCCTAGGGACGGAAAGTCCCGCCCCTGCCACTGCCGAAACAGAGAATGAGCACGAAAGAAAACAAGAAACAGCGGAGAAAAATAAGAAAAAGGGAACGCACTCACCTGGGAATATGCACCTCTGAACCCAAGGCGTGCCGCGCTAAAAGAAATGAAGTAGGGAGAGGCAGGAGGACTAAGCTGTCGTCTCTCAAGGAACTACAATTACCAGGTAAGTGTAATTACTATTTCCTTATCGTTCCTCCAGCTTAGTCCTCTACGTATGGGATGTATCAAAGCAGCCTAACGGGCGGGATTTTGCCAGCCGGCACGCAGAACCGCGGAACCGAAACCGGCATCGCTCGCCGCCAAGACATCAAGCCGATAATGTTTACTGAAAGTATGCAAAGAAGACCACGTGGCCGCCTTACAGATATCCACTGGTGAAACTAATCCGAACTCCGCCCAAGACGCCGCTTGCGCTCGCGTAGAATGAGCACGCAACCCAACAGGCGCAACTCGACCGTGTAAGAGATAAGCCGAGCCAATGGCTTCCTTAATCCACCGAGCAATAGAGGCCTTTGCCGCCGCTTCACCTTTGCGGGAACCCCCAAACAGCACAAATAAGCGGTCCGATTTACGAAAATCACTGGTAACCTTCAAATAACGGCGTAAGACCCTCTTGAGGTCCAACCGACAGACCGCGATCCGAAGCCCGCCCCTCCGACTCCGAAAACACCGGAAGGGAAACGACCTGATTCAAGTGGAAAGGAGAAGTCACCTTAGGCAAAAAGGAAGGCACAGGTCACAGAACCACTTTGTGAGCTGAGAAGGACAGAAAAGGCTCTCTGCATGAAAGAGCCTGGAGCTCAGAAATACGGCGTGCCGAACAAATCGCCACAAGAAAAACCGTTTTGAGAGTCAAATCCTTTACCGAACTGCGAGAAAGAGGCTCAAAAGGCGCTGCCGAGAGGGCCCTCAACACCAAATTAAGATCCCATGAGGGCACTGAGACTCTGCGAGCCGGACGCAACCGAGATACAGCTCGCAAGAAACGAACTACATCTGCATGAGCTCCTAACGACACACCTTGAACCTTTCCACGATAACAGGACAGTGCCGCCAATTGGACACGCAAAGAACTGGCGGCCAGACCTTTAGCAAAACCGTCTTGTAAGAAATCCAGGATCACCGGAAGAGAGGCTGTAGCCGCTCGTAGCTGATGTCGAGAGCACCAGTCCTCAAAAATACGCCAAACACGAACATAGGCCAGCGAGGTGGAACGCTTGCGCGCTTGTAACAGGGTCGCCACGACAGACCGGGAATAACCCCGTTTTCTTAGCCAAGACCTTTCAATAGCCAGGCCGTAAGAGAGAATCTCCCCACTTGAGGCATGCGAAGCGGACCCTGACACAAGAGATCCTGAACCAAGGGAAGCCTCCACGGGGAATCGTCCACCAACCGCATCAGATCGGCATACCAAGGACGACGAGGCCAATCCGGCGCTATCAACAGCACTCGACCCCGGTGAGCCTCGATACGCTGAATCACTCTTCCCAGCAGGGGCCACGGAGGAAACACGTAGAGAAGATCCGCGGAGGGCCAAACCTGCAAGAGAGCATCCAACCCCTCGGACATCAGCTCTCGCCGCCGACTGAAGAATCGAGCCGCCTTTGCGGAGCGGAACGTGGCCATCAAGTCCATGACCGGTTGTCCCCAACGCCGAACCAGCTGTGCGAACACTCTGGGATGGAGTTCCCACTCGCCGGGATCCACCTGAACCCTGCTGAGAAAGTCCGCCGTTACATTGTCCTTTCCGGCGATGTGCGCTGCGGAGAGGGCCGTCAGTCGGGGCTCCACCCACTCGAACAACGTTTGAGTCTCCGCCTCCAGCCCGACGCTTCCGGTACCACCCTGCCGGTTGATGTAGGCCACCGTCGCCGCATTGTCGGAGAGGACCCGAACCGCCCGAGACAATATCCGGGTCTCGCAGTGTTGCAATGCCAATCGAACTGCCCGAAGTTCCAAGCAATTGATTGACCAAGTGCTCTCCTCCGGAGACCAGAGCCCCTGAGCGAACTGACCCTCGCAGTGAGTGCCCCAGCCCGTCAGGCAGGCATCCGTCAAGAGCGGAATCCACTGAGGCTGCTCCAAGGGCATCCCCACGCAAAGCGTTACCGGACTCAACCACCAACGGAGGTCCCTGCGAACCGTCATCGGGCAAGGAAGGCGTTTGCTCAGCGAGTCGGACTGGTTGGACCAGCGGCGGAGCAAGGCCCGCTGTAGCGAATGCATGTGAAAGCGTGCCCAAGGCACCACCTCCAGAGAAGCCACCATTGTCCCCAGCAACTGTAGATAATGCCACGCCGACGGAGCTGGAGACTTTCGGAACTTCCGCACTAGGGACTGAAGAGCCAAGATCCGACGGTCGGGAAGAGAAACCAATCCCCCACATGTCTCGAACTGCACCCCCAAATATTCCAGAAGCTGCATTGGAACCAAACGGCTTTTGTGGGGGTTGACCACCCAGCCGAGCGACTGTAAGAGCGCCACTACCTTTGCCGTCGCCGCCAAGCTTTCCGCGCGAGACTTTCCACGAATCAACCAGTCGTCCAGATAGGGATGCACTAGAACGCCGTCCTTGCGCAAGGCTGCTGCCACCACCACCATGATTTTGGTGAAGACTCGTGGAGCGGTCACCAGCCCGAAGGGCAGAGCCTGAAACTGGAAGTGACCCCAGGGCAGTGCGAAGCGAAGATACCTCTGCTGATCCTCTCGAATTGGGATATGGAGATAAGCTTCCGTGAGGTCGAGAGATGTGAGAAACTCGCCCTGGCGAACAGCTACTATGACGGACCTCAGGGTTTCCATTCGAAAGTGGGGAATCCGCAGACAACGATTCACTCCTTTGAGATCTAAAATGGGCCGAAGATCTCCACCCTTCTTTGGCACCACGAAATAGATGGAGTACCGTCCCAGACCATATTCCGCTGGTGGTACAGGAATAACCGCCCCCAGCTGAAGAAGACGATCTAGCGTTTGTCGGACCTGAAGAGTCTTTCGGACCCCCCGGCAGGGGGACGCTACAAAGGAATCGAGCACGGGACAGGCCAAATCGAGAACATACCCGTCCCGAATGATGTCCAAAACCCACTGATCGGAAGTAATTTGGGTCCAAGCGGAGAGGAACGACCGAAGACGTCCGCCGATCAATGGCAGCTCCACTTGGACCCGCCGCCCTTCATTGGGGCTTACGATTGGTCGGGGAAGCAGTCGCCGAGAATCCACGGCTGGCTCCTCGAAAGCCGCAAAACCCCGACACTCTAGAGCTAAATCTGCCTCGTTGGAAGCCGGCATAACGGGGCGAACGGAACCTACGAAAATCCCGAAACTGTCCCCGAGCCACCGGAATCGACCTGCCCCGTTTGGGCCTATCTTCCGGTAGTCGACCGCCTTTGGACTCTCCTAGGTCTTTGACCAATTTATCCAAATCCTCACCGAAGAGGAGCTTACCCTTGAAAGGTAATTTTCCCAACCGTGACTTGGAAGAGCCATCGGCCGCCCAATTTTTTAACCAAAGGGCTCTGCGGGACGCCACCACGGATGCCATGCTATTAGAAAGAGCGCGGATGAGATCATACTGGACATCCGCTAAATACGCCGCACCAGATTCCAAGCGGTGAATTTCCGTTAACATTTCAGCCTCCAAGGAAGGAGTCTGCTGAAACCGCTGTACCCAGCGCAAACAGGCACGGGCAACCCAAGCTCCACAAACGGAGGCCTGTAAGGCAATCGCATCCGCCTCAAAAGCTTGTTTCAACAGTCCATCCATTTTCCGATCCTGCGGCTCCCGTAAGGCCGCACTCCCTTCCACCGGAATGGTGGTTTTCTTAGTCACCGCCGACACGGCCGCGTCGACTTTAGGAGACCGAAAACGTTCTAGATCTGCGTCCGATAAAGGATAGAGACGACGCATAATTTTAACCCCCTTGAGACCCGATTCAGGCGAGTCCCACTCGGCCTGAATCATCTGGTCAATAACTTTGTGAATGGGGAACACCACATTAGTCTGGTGAACAGCTTGAATGATGGGATCAGCTCCGTCGGCCTCCGCCACCGGAGCCGCAGGGGCCAACCCCAAAGTCTGAAGCGCTTCCGAAACCAGAGCGGGCAGCTCTTCACGGCGGAAAACGCGAATAATCTTTGCCTGATCCTCCGGCTCAGGAAGCTCGCCCTCTTCCAAAGCATCGGCATCCACTTCCTGGTCGAACTCAGTGTCATCACCTTCAGGCCAATCAGCCTCTGACTGAAAAGAGTCATGCACCCGCTGCCGCTTAGTGGCTCTGCTGTCGGGCAACGGGGACTCACCTGCAGAGGACTGAGCCGACAGTCCCTGTGCTGGAGATGGTACAGCTCCCATAACCTGGCGCCTACGGCAGAACGCCTGGTGCAGAAGTAAAACAAAATCGGGGGAAAAATCCTCCAAGGGCAAAGCCCCCCGAGGCTCGATTGCCCCATAGATGGTAAGCAAGAGGCAGAAGGAATCCCCGAGGGTCCTTCCAAAGGCGACTCCAAGTCTCCTGCTGTGGCAGCAGTTTGAGCCGTCGCAGTACTCTCAAGACGCTGCTCCATACTGCGGGACAGCGAGGCACAGCGAGGGCACACTCCTGTCTCCGCGTCAGCACCCCGCCGAGACCCACAGATGAGACAAAGGGATCCTCCTGGCATGGGAATCTTTGCGCTGGGAAATCTTGCAGCGCACTACTGAAAGATGAAGAACCGGCTGAGGAACCAGAGGAGCTCAGCAGAAATGGAACAGCAGCCAGCAAAAGAAAAATCTGTACAGATGGAAGCAGGGAAACTTTCCCCCTTGCTCAGCTAGCAGCAGAGGTGAGTCTCAAAAGGAGTTGGGCCGTTTCTGCCCCCCTCCCCCCGCAAAGCCTTTCCTTTTTTTTTTTTTTAGACCACCCAAGGACCCCCCAGGGCAGACCAAACGCGGACCCCACAACTGCCTTGCCAAGAGGAGGAAAGCCCACACCGAAGCACTTCCCCCCCCCCCCCCAGGCGCCGCGAAAACGTTGTAACCGAAGGACAAAAGAGCCGCTCCACACTTTAATCAACTAAAAGAAATAAAGAAAAAAACAAGACAACTGAATGAAGCCAGGTAAAATCTGGATAAAATGGAAAGAAAACAAAAATATCTCCCGCGGGAAGCCCGCAGGAAAAAAACGCGATGCAGAAAAAAATGGCCGCGGCCGTCAGGAAAATTGGCGCGCTTTTTCCTTCCCCGCCGAGAGAAACAACGGCGCGAGAAAAACCAACCCGGGTGAAAAGTCCTTGCTCCTCCCGAATACCGCGACCCCGAGAGTCCCCCGTTCAAACAGGCTTTGCTTAAAGGATACGAAGAACAGCTGAGGGGATAACAGAACGGAGCTCTGAAGCAGTTCTGATCTCCCCCAGCTGACAGCACTCACCGGCACCAAAGAAGTAAGTTTAGCAAACCTCGGGAGAGGAATTGCAGTGCAGCCTCCGCCGGAGCTCTGCCCCGAAGATCCCTGGGGCAGAGATCCGTGTATTCAAAGGGGTACTGACTTGCAGATCAACGCGGTAAAGGCTGAGCAGGAGAGGGACTTTCCTGAGGCCCCCCCCCCCACGGAGTGCCGAGATATGTAGAAAAAATTTAAAGAAACAGTAACCTAACAACTATAAAAGAAAATAAGTCCAGATAGGGACCAAACTAAAGACTCTAAAAGGTTAGCTAGGTAAAAATGACAAAGAACTACACAACAAGTGAGCCCAGCTAGGCTCACTAACGTCTTCCTGCTGCATGAAGACTG
Organism: Ichthyophis bannanicus; assembly: GCA_033557465.1. NCBI lineage: Eukaryota > Metazoa > Chordata > Amphibia > Gymnophiona > Ichthyophiidae > Ichthyophis > Ichthyophis bannanicus. The sequence goes on along the minus strand of CM066033.1, from coordinate 473,390,072 downwards.
GACACACTGGGGTTCCAGAGTTGCTGGGGTGATGGATCCAGGGAAGTTGAAATCTGATTGGTCCAGTCTTCATGCTGCAGGAGGAGGTACACTACCCATACGTAGAGGACTAAGCTGGAGGAACGATAAGGAAATTGTTATTATGAAGTCATGTTATTGTGATAAATAGGGAGAGTTTGTATATATCTGAGATGATTATGATAGTTATGATGAGACATCGCAATAAAAATAAATGAAGGGGGAAATAGGGAGGGGAGGGGAAGGCAGGGGGGAAGGGAGGTAGAAGAACAGGTAGATAGATATGAGCTGTATCTCAATTTTCTGAAAGCCTTTGAAAAGGTCCCTCATGAAAGACTCCTGGCAAAATTTTAAAAAGTAATGGGATAGAAGGTATTGTGCTATTTTGTATCGGGAACTGATTGAAAGATAGAAAACAGAGAATAGAGCTAAATAGCCAATTTTTTCAATGGAGAAAGGTGTATAGTGGAGCACCCCAAGGATCTGTGCTGGGCCTGCTGCTTCCCCCTCCCCCCCCCCCCCGTTTAACTTTTTATTAATAATTTCCATTAATATAACAAACATCTTCTGCCACCTCATTATGCAGCTTTTACAACAATTACACAATCCCATTTATTATGTTCCCCACTTGCTGTTACAACTTCAGTAATGCCTATTTATTCACACCTTCAAAAAAATGTAACAGATTAGTAAGACAAGACCTTCCTTGGCTAAATCCAGGTTGGCTTTTCCCCCATTAAACCATGACTATCTATATGTTCAGTAATTTTAGTCTTTCTAATGGTTTCTACAATTTTGCCTGGTACAAGTGTCGGGCTCATCAGTCTGTACTTTCCTGGATCAACCCTGTGACCCTTTTTAAAAATTGGTGTTACACTGGCCATTCTCCAGTCTTCAGGTACTACAGATGAGCTTGAAACTGGCATGGCCTTTTCAAGTCTTACCACTGAGCCACCAGGCAAGCCTTTAAAACATTTCTTTTAAGAAAAATACTACAGCCTGGAATGGCCCTTCTTAAAAACTGCAAATACATATATTTTGTGTATTTTGATACCCGGAGTATAAACAGACACCTTTACCCACTTTCATAAACTGTTTCACTGTGCTACCTTTTCTGGTGTGTACTCTAAGCTTCTCTTGGAGCTTGGGGGTGGGATGGAAGGGGTGGGGAAGAGACAAGGGTAGCTAAGTATGTAATTATCAAGTTGCTTGGGAACTGATGTATATGTAATAATCACCAAATTCAAGGAGGGGGGAATAATCATTAAGAACAGAGGGTTATTTTAAAAATTATATTCATGTTTATAAGCTGATTTATGCACTTATATGAGCTCTTATAAAGGTAGTTTCCACATAAAGTACATGCAGAAAATGCTGAGTGTACTTGTACAGTTTGGACAGAATCACAATTTACATGCATATTTTATAAAATGCACATGGAAAGTAGATGCTAATATTTATGCCTGCTCTCAAACAGGCATTATGTCTGTGCCTTCAATCTAGGTGTGACTACTGCAGAATTTATCTAGTATTTTATAGAGACATATAAGCCTCTATGTGGGATAGTTACTAAAGCCGCACTTCTCAAACTTTTATCCAATATGATGCCATTTTAAATCAGTTAAAAACTTCATGTGACTCTCAGCTGACTATGAAAATTAAATAGCCAGCTTCAATCCTTCCCTCCTCTTCCACTTCCCCCTCCCCTCTTCCAGTCCTTCAAAATAAGAAGGCAGCAGCAACAGTGTTGGTAGCAGTCAGTAAATGCTCACAGACCCCAGTACTGTGTATGGGTTTGCAGCCTAACATGAAGCGTACTCTATCCAGGAGGGAAAAGGTCCACTACTACTGCCACAGATCACAGTGAAAGTCCAGAAAGAGAAGGAGTGGCCCTGTTTCTGTGACCCCATCCACCGATTATGTGACCACATTTAAGATCCCAACCCACTAAAGTGTACTATAGGAATAAAGCACGATTCTTTTCCTTTACCACATGGTATAAAGGGCAAAAACTTGCTATATTATTATTTTTTTTTTACTCTAAAAGCACAATTTTGCACTGATCTGCATGTTGAATAATGAGATGCAAAGCATGCAAATACATGCTAACATCTTATTATTTAACTAGAATAATGCAGCTTGTGATCCCTCGGGTTGCTTTATTCTTGGAAAAACACCACCGGCCCAGAGCTAGTATTTTCCTAGCTGGGAGCCCTGGGCCTCTAATAGGTAGCCCAATGCTCCAGGCCAATCTTAAAAAGAGGCCATGCTGTAAAAATAAAACCATTTGTCAGGGGATCCGCTCCCCCCCCCCCCCAGCACTACCAGAGTTGGTCCCGTCCCTCCCCCAATAATGCAACCTCCCTACAGAGATCCCAGCACCTCCCTAAGCCCCAGCAGAAAATCCCTAACACCCCCAATGACAAATCAACATCCTCCCAACCATAAGGACCCCCCCCCATATCCCCTAAAGGCCACCGAGGCATATCTTTAAGGGTCCCTGGTAGCCTTGGACAGGGGTTTTCAAGCCAGTCCACAGGACACAGCTAGCCAGTCAGGCTTCCAGGATAACCACAATAAATATGCGCGAGAGCTTGGCATGCAATGTCTCCATTGTAAGCAAATCTCTCTCATTCATATTCATTGTGGTTATCCTGAAAACCTGACTGGCTGTGTCCCGTGGACTGGCTTGAGAACCCCTGGCCTAGGGATAGGCCTACAGGAGGGATTCCCTCTTGCTACTGCTGGCATTGGGTTCAAAATGGCAGCCACGACCCTTAACAGTAGTCTCTCGGTAGTGCCACTAGAGGTCAACCTGCCGTTATCAGGGCTTTTTGCCCCTTATGTCAGGTTGACCTCTTGCAGTAATAACATAGAACTAATCGCTAGGGATTGTGGCTGTCATTTTGAACCCTTCACTGGCAGAAGCAAGAGGAGATGTTGATTCAGGATCAGAGAGCTATTTACTAGGGCTTCGGGAGCACCAAAGTCACTATGGGGAGTGGGAGATTATTTGGGAAGAGCCTGACATACTGGTAAAAATGTGTTAGAGCTCAATGCTCCCAGATAGAAAAATACCACCAACTTTAAGCTGGCATTAATTTTTCCCCTCGGAGTAATTCAGCTTGATATGATCACTACAAGTTGCAGAAGTCACTAATCTGTAGTACTGAATTACAACAGGTTAGTAATTCCCGTGATAAAATTAAGCTACAGTAAAATCTAAGATTTTACCACAGCTTAGTACCTACTCCCATGTGTCTTTATAAAATGTGTCCTATTAACCTGGGCACCCTGTTATAAAATTGCTCCGCTAACAGTAGTTTAGTTGAAATAATGAAGATCCCTATAGGATTGTGTTTTCAAAGCTAATCTAGCTTGGAGACAGTTTCTCCCAGCTGACTAATACAGCAGCAGAAGGGCACTAGTGACTGTAGAGATCTGCCAGGCTCTTAAAAAGACCTGGGCCTATATGTAACAAATCATTATAGGAGTTACACTACCAATAGCAGTGCTTATGATTTCCGACATGCTAGTGGGTTACTCAGTGCTGTAAAAAGCATAGAAAAGAGAAGAGGTGCCTGTTCTGTAAAGCTTATATCTAGTCTGATCACATTATAGTGCTTAGAAAGAGGATACTTATGGAAATGGTTGGACAAGTGCTAGTATTTTAAAAAGACACATTAGGTGTCTCTGTTTTTATAGAATAGACTGCAAATAGGCAGCCTTCTCAACCTAGGCAATGTCTCATTTACTCCATTAAAGATAATTTTATTATACATCTAGGGCCAGCAGTGGAACAGGTGCAGAGGAAGAGACAGGACATGCTAGGGGTATGCCTATGCCCTCCCGTAAACCAACTGCAGTTTCCAGTGCAACTGAACAAACAGATGTCTGGTCCCATTTCTATAAAGGGTAAAGGAAGGCAGAGATGGTGTCTGCAGAATATTCACCACTGGGATGGTCAAGGTAGCTCTTTTGGAATAGCTCTTCTGTGGCATAAAGAAGCAATTAGATCTTACCTGCTAATTGGTGTTCCTGAAGGAACGACAGTCCAGTCCCTTACTTCTGGGTTGCGCAACCCTTCCAGCAGCTTGGAGGCTGAGCCCAACCTTTTTGGGGGATGGAGCGGTATAAATACCACTAGGACCACCCCTAGGCACCAGTAATCGAATGAAAAAGCAAACTTAACAAAACTTCCATTACAGACCTACATAAAATAACCCCGAAGGGCAAAACCATACTTATAACAATGGAACTTTCTTTTTTTTTTTTAAGGAGAAGGAGTAGGAGAAGAGGAAGGACCACGAAGGGAGGTGGTTAACTTGCGTCTGTCCGTGCCGTCCTTCCCTTGTGTACCTCCCCCCAGCACCTGCCACACGCTCGGCCCGCCACTCCGCCCCTGTCTAACAGATCTAATAGGTCTTAACGGATGTCGGAGAACCGGGCGGGAACAGGGACTGGATTGTCGTTCCTTCAGGAACACCAATTAGCAGGTAAGATCTAATTGCTTCTTCCTTATCGTCACTCCAGTCCAGTCCCTTACTTCTGGGATGTAGCAGAGCAGTTCAACCCTGGGTGGGGTCCGACATACCGGACTGAAGAACCGCAAGACCAAACCGAGCGTCTGCTGAACTCTGTACGTCCAGCCTGTAGTGCTTGGTAAAGGTATGTAGGGAGGACCAAGTCGCTGCCCTACAAATGTCCAGCGGGGGAACTAGACTAAATTCTGCCCAAGAGGTAGCCTGCAGGCCCCCTGGCACCTGTCTCCCTTTCAGGATATAGGAGGAGGCAATAGTTTCTCTAATCCATCTGGAGATGGTGGCTTTGGCCTCCGCCTCCCCTTTGTGCGGACCCCCGAATTGAATGAAAAGGCGTTCAGATTTCCGAAAGGAAGCTGTGCGGGAGAGGTAACGTTTCAAGGCCCTCTGAACGTCTAGTAAGCGAAGCTTGCTGTCCCTTCCTTCTAAGCTCTCGGCCGGGAAGGACGGGAGAGTAACTACCTGGTTCACATGAAAGGGGGAAATCACCTTAGGCAAGAAGGAAGGAAACGTCCGCAGGACCACCTTGTCCTTGAGAAAGGATAGGAAGGGGGGCTGGGAAGAAAGCGCTTGGAGTTCTGAAACCCGCCTGGCCGAGCATATAGCGACCAGAAGAACTGTCTTCAGGGTTAGATCCTTTAAGGAGGCTCTCTTAACTGGCTCAAAGGGTTCCCCGACCAAGGCATTTAATACTAGGTTGAGGTCCCAAGGGGGGATGATCGACCTTCGTTGTGGACGCAGTCGCTTAACCGCTCTAAGGAACCTGGAAACATCCGATTAGGCCCCTAAGGACTTGCCGCAGACCTTCCCTCTATAGCAGGCGATGGCAGCTAGCTGGACCCTTAGGGAACTGGGTGCTAGACCCTTGTCAAAGCCTGCTTGCAAGAATTCCAAGACCTCAGGTACCGAGGCCAAAAGCGGATTCCTCCGGTGCTCTGCACACCACGCTTCGAAGATGCGCCAAACTCTGACGTAGGAGAGACAGGTTGAGCGCTTCCTTGCCTTCAATAGCGTGGTGATCACCGCTCCTGAATAGCCCCGCTTCAGGAGCCGTGCCCTTTCAATAGCCAGGCCGTAAGCGAGAATCGATCCACGTGAGGCATTAGAACCGGCCCTTGCCTCAGCAGGTCTCTCTTGTGGGGGAGACGCCAAGGCTGATCGGCGAGGAGCCTCACCAGATCCACATACCAGGGACGGCGAGGCCAATCCGGTGCTATGAGAATTATCAATCCCCGGTGAGCCTCCACTCGGAGAACCTTTCCGATTAGCGCCCAGGGAGGAAACACATAGAGGAGCCCTTCGGAAGGCCACTTCTGGGACAGGGCATCCAGTCCTTCTGACATTCTTTCCCTCCTTCGGCTGAAGAAGCGAGCCACCTTGGCGGACGCGAACCGTGCCATGAGATCCATGACCGGGAGACCCCACCGGGCAACTATTTGGTCGAAGGTCCCCTGGTCCAGCTCCCACTCTGCTTGGTCTATCCTGCACCTGCTGAGGTAATCTGCCGTGACGTTGTCCGTACCGGCCACGTGCTGAGCTGAGAGCGTTTCCAACCGAACCTCGGCCCAGCGGAAGAGGGCGTCCGCCTCCTTCTCTAGAGTGGGACTGCTGGTGCCGCCCTGGTGGTTGATGTATGCCACTGCAGTGACGTTGTCGGAGAGGACGCAAATTGCTCTCTTCAACACTAAGGTCTCGAGGGCCTTGAGGGCTAGGACGACAGCCCGTAATTCCAACCTGTTGATGGGCCATTGAGCTTCCGACGGTGTCCAGCGACCCTGGACAAACTGGTCCTCGCAGTGGGCACCCCAGTCTGAGACTGGCGTCCGTCGTTAATAGTAACCACTGAGGAGGTTCGAGAGGCATCCCGCGATCCAGGTTTCTGGAGCTCCTCCACCAGTGGAGTGCCTGCTTGGTCCGTGGAGCACAGGGTAACTGCATCGACAAAGGATGGTGTTGAGGGGACCAACGCCGCAATAGGGCCCGCTGCAAGGGACGCATATGGGCCCTGGCCCATGGAACTACCTCTATCGCTGCGGCCATGGTTCCCAGGACCTGAAGATAATGCCACGCTGAGGGGCTCCTTCTGTGCAGAAACTGTGTGACCAGAAGCCTTAGGTCTCTTGATCTTGTACGTGACAGAAAAACTCTGCCTTTGTTGGTGTCGAACCTTGCCCCGAGGTATTCGAGTTCCTGGGAGGGGGTCATCCTGCTTTTTGCTCGATTGATGACCCACCCCAGCTCCTCTAGAACTTGGACTACTCTGGCAGTTGCCGAGCAACTCTCTTCTTCCGACTTTGCCCGGATTAGCCAATCGTCCAGGTAAGGGTGCACTAGTATGCCCTCTTTCCGTAGGGAAGCCGCTACTACCACCATCACTTTGGTAAAAGTCCTTGGAGCCGTAGCTAGACCGAAAGGTAGGGCCTGGAATTGGTAGTGGCCTGTGTGTACTGCGAATCTCAGGAACTGTTGATGGGACTTTGACTGGTATGTGCAGATAGGCTTCTGTTAGATCTAGGGACATCAGGAACTCTCTGTCCCTTACGGCTGCTATGACCGAACGTAGGGTCTCCATCCGGAAATTAGGCACTCTGAGGCAGCGATTGACCTGCTTTAGGTCCAGTATCGGGCGAAGGGACCCTTCTTTCTTTGGGACCACGAAGTAGATCGAGTACCGACCCGAGCCGTACTGGTCTGGTGGAACCGGAACCACGGCCCCAAGAGCTATTAGTCGGGCAAGAGTTGCCTCTATCGCCGCGGTCCTTGCAGGGGAACCGCAGGGAGACAGAACGAAGGCTGGCGGTATTTGCTTTGCGAATTCGAGAGCATAGCCCTCTCTGATCACCTCTAGGACCCATCGATCGGATGTAACCCGGGACCAGGCGGGAAGAAACTGCCTTAAGCGACTGCCAACCGGCAGTCCGTCCCCCTGGTCCCCCGTAGTCTCATTGCTGTTTTCTAGCGCCCGAGGAGGAGGAAGGAGCGCCAAAGCCTCTCCCTGCTCCTCAAAACCCTCTAAAACCTTGGCCCCTTGAGGGAAAACGGCCCCTGGGAAAAGGGTTTGACCTGGCTGTGCGAAACCTCCGGGGGTCCCTTGATTGGTTACGTACCGGGGCCAGGGAACGCCCTTGCTTCAGTCTGTCCTCCGGAAGCCTGCCTCCCTTAGATTCGCCCAGGTCCTTTACTAGCTTTTCTAAATCCTCCCCAAATAACAGTTTCCCTTTAAAGGGGAGGCGACTGAGGCGTGACTTAGAGGAGGCATCGGCGGCCCAATTCCGTAGCCACAAATAACGCCTAGCAGCCACAACCGAGGCCATGTTCTTGGCCAGGCTTCTGATGAGGTCATACTGGCTATCCGCCAAGTAGGCCGTTCCTGATTCCAGTCTAGCAGCGTTGGCCTGCGCTTCTTCCGCGGAGCCCTCCGCTGATTGGAGCTGTTGGGACCATCTTAAGCAGGCCCGTGCTACCCAGGCCCCTGCGACGCAGGCCTGCAGTGCCAGGGCGCTAATATCAAAGGCTTGTTTTAGAAGCGTGTCTAATTTTCTGTCTTGAGAATCTCGTAGGGCCGTGCTGCCCTCGACTGGGATAGTAGTTTTCTTTGTAACAGCTGACACCGCCGCATCCACCCTGGGGGACTTCAGCAGCTCTTTATCTGACTCTGGGAGCGGATATAGGCGGGTCATGGATCGGACTCCCCTTAGGCTTGACTCAGGCTGATCCCATTCCTCCTGGATCATCTGATGCACCACTCTGTGGACAGGGAAAACTTTCTGTGATCTCCTGATGGCCTGGATTAGAGTATCTTCCAACGCCTCCTCCTCTGCCGGCGTGTCCGAGGCAACATTGAGGACTTTTAGGGATTCATTAATTAATGCCGGGAGTTCCTCCCGACGAAAGACCCTGATTACACGTAAATGATCTTCCTCAGGGATTTCCCCTTATTCAAGCTCCTCGTCTTCGTCGGTCCAAATCCCTGTCGGAGTTCTCTCCCTCAGGGATATCCTGTGAGAGGGATGGGAGAGGTTCCTCGGAGTTCAGACGGGGGCGTTTAGGCGGAATCCCTGGTTCCGCATTGCCTACTCTCGTGGGCTTGGACGAATTGCCCTCTGCTGCCGTCGCAGCAACTCCTGACCCCAAGCCCTGCTTGCGTAAGCAATAGGCCTTGTGTAGTAATAGGACGAAGTCAGGGGAGAAAAAGTCCCCGGCTTCCTCTTCCCCAGGAGGACAGGAGGGGGGGGGGGGGCAATGGAGGAGTGGATAGCTCTGAGGACGTAGTAGGAGGTAGCTGGGGACCCCCTTCCCCTTGGAGGGGATCTTCGGAGCCCTGGGAAACTTGTGATATGGTTAAGTTGATTTCTTGCTCCACGGAGGCAGCCACTGCAGCACAAGCTCTGCAGATCCCTGCCTCCGAGGAGGTACCTCGCCGGGTGCCACAGGATGGACACCGAGACTTGGCCGCCATGACCTTGGAGGGAGGTACAGGAGCCCTTCCTGAGCTTCGGGGCTGAAACGCTGGGTCTAAGCAAAGGGGGACTGAAGCGCTCCGATGCAGAGTTAAACCGTCCCTTAAATAAAGGTGTATGCTCTCTCCACTACAGGAATTAGAAATTCCCCTTTAGATCTGGCATTAAAATTAAAACTAAAATATTAAAATTAAAGTAAATAACAAAACATAACAATATCCAAATTAAAAATATTAAAATCTTAGAGTAATCAAAGAAATGCCTATCCCTTGAAAACACTCCCCAGTACTTGCGTTTCAGATGTTTAGCTGATGAAAAGTCTGGGCCCGACTCTGCGAACTGCTACCGTTGGCTCTACACGTGGTAGGCCTCACCACGTGGAGCTCACAACGGGAGTCGCGAGTCTGTTCCACCGCCCGATCTCACTTCTGCCTGCCAGCTCAGGATGGATCCTGCGATTGCCTTAGAGCCGGGAACCGCCGCTTCAAACAGCCTCCCGCTGGAAGCGCGGCCTCCGGAGTTCAACCCCGCGTCCCTCTGCTCCGGGACGGGCCGGCGGTGACACGTGGTGACGCCTCTAGCGCTCAGCCACCCTAGGGGCTTCGGCGCGAGGCAAGGCAGGGCAGTAAAGAATTGAGCAGGAGCCGGCCGGCCGGATGAGCAGCAGAGGGGCTTTGCTCGGTCCTCCCCACTGCTGCTTGCAAGAAACCACCTCCGATCCTCGGCCCGGACAGTCAGGGGAGGGGGGGGGGGGAAGGTAGGAGAGAGCAAGCAGGAAAATTAAAGGCACAGTGACCTGTAACCACTCAAGGTAAAAAAACAAAGAATTAATAAGGCATTAATAAAGAATTAATAAAGAAAGGGGTAAATTTGAATAAAAAGAAATAAAAAGGAGACTCCAGTAAGCACTAGGCTTACGGAACCCTCCAGCTGCTTGGAGGCTGAGAATACTGGTGCCTAGGGGTGGTCCTAGTGGTATTTATACCGCTCCATCCCCCAAAAAGGTTGGGCTCAGCCTCCAAGCTGCTGGAAGGGTTGCGCAACCCAGAAGTAAGGGACTGGACTGGAGTGACGATAAGGACCACCAGAATAAGTGCGTAAAACGCCTCTTATGAAAATTACCCTCTACATACTGGTTTGTGACTTTGGTATAGATGTGTTCTGGGGGAGCAGACTTTAGGTGGGGTGCAGGTGGCATTGTGATATATGCATGCATGTACTTTATACTGGCTTTTGAACTGATATAATGTATATGGCTTCATTATAGCTGCAATTTTATAAAGACAGATACCCGTGTCTCTCATAAAATAGACTGCAAATAGGCACCTACTCGCCTCCTAAGCAACTTACTTAGAATGAAATTATCTTTATATTATACTAGATGACTTTTCTCATCTGTTGGCTGTATAGATCATTACAAAAAAAAATCACTTCTATGTGTCTCTGCTTGTGAGGCAGATACCCCCTAAGCTGTCCTTCAGCCCTCTGTCTCATACATACTGAAACATTTCCCTTCCTCCACCAGCTAGCAACACCGACAAACTTGAAAAGTAGGACACCTTTCTTTAACAGAGATGTGTCACTCACTAGCCCCGTTTCCTACTGTCCTTCCTTGTCACTGTACTGATCCCTCCAAATGACAGAAATTAAATACTTTTCCCCTCCAACAACCTGCAATGCTGACAAAACTAACACACATGCAAGTCCTTCTTTACTTGTAACACTGTTAAATTAAATTACTGCAATTTTTCCTGAAGCACTGGAGAAAATCAGCACAGAATCCCCCCTTTCTCTGATAGCCTCAGAGAACATTTTTAATAATGCTTATTACATGGTTACATGGCCAGCCCAACCACTGGCAAACTAGGCAGCCGCAGCTTCTGGGGGGTACACCAAAGAGCAAGGCATTCAAAGCTAAACAATAGATTCTCACAGCCAGAGGGAGAGCATAAGGCTTAAGGTTTGTCTAGAGCGCTGACACCTTGAACCAACTCTTCGGCCAGCCTTGTATGGTAATGAACTTATGTATCACTGCGGCCCCATTGTATTCCTATGGCCGCATCAGTGCTTAGACAGTAACATCCTTTACTGCACACTAAGATTTAGCAAGCATGCCCCCAACTAAAGTACCACATGCTTCTGGCCTATCCCCTACCCCCTTCCATTCTCTCCTTCCTGAGGCAGCTCCACTGTATCTGTGCCAGCAGATGGCCCTATGACAAATACAAACAAAACTAACAGTGCTTATTTTGAATATGTGATCACGACTACTCAGTGTGTGGCAAAACTAACTATGGCCGCATTCATCATGTTTTACAATTTGCATGAAACCTAGTGCACATCAATGACATTCATGTTTCTAAGGTAGATCTCCTACAAGAGCGTTGTGGCTTTTATAAAAACTGAGCTATCAAAACAAAACCAATGTAAATTCATGAGGCCATACTATAATGATAAAGTAACATTGTTGTGAAGAGCTTCAAATGTCAAAGCTATGTCAATGCAAATATTAGGTCACTGCTCAGTTTCACATTTACTAGTTTATTAGCAGAGCACCAGTGAATATTGTTTTCTTTCACCTGCTGTGTAAGAAATTAAAATAAAGTTGCATGATCATAAAAAAGAACCTACTAAAATGCCACATATATAGAACTGGTATTTTTTTTTTCCAACAACAGGCATAAAAATTATGGCAACAGACTCTAGAGCTCTTTGGGAATATATCCAGCAAGATGGGACACCCTTTTCATTTTCTCTTTGGGTTCTCAAACCTGTCCTGCTGAACCACAAAGGAAGTTGAAAGTGCAGCAGACTTCCTTTAGAGGGCAGAATTAAAGCATAGGAAAACTAATGTGCCTAGGGCCCCTACATTTAGGAGCAATGTGATAATTCAACAGATTCCAAGGAAGGATTTCACCCTGGTAAGTCAGCTACTGGCAGAAAGAAGAGTGGAGGCAGCAAAGCAGAGCCATCACCCCCCTCCTCCCCCCACAGAGGTCCTGCTTCCCTTGCACCACACTCTAGCTGGCAGGAGCAGCAGGTGGCAGTATTTCTTACCTGGCTGCTTTCTGCTGATTTTCCTCTACACTCAAGAGCTATGCAGGGCTTTATTTATGGGAGTCTGGAGGCCCCAATGCTTGTTTGCCTGGGGCCAACAAAATCCTGCCCTGGTTCCATTATGTTTTTTTTGTCCAATAATATCTTTACACTTTTTGAGATCAGTTATTGAATTTGCATAAGTTAACCTCAGCTATAGTAATAATCATCAAAAAATTTCAATAAGTCAATGGATCAAATCTTTTTTTTAATAAAAGGAAGAAGAGACCTTAGATATATATATGCCCATATCAAAACTTGACAAACTAGAAAACTGACTGACTGTCTTAATGTGGTAATACTAATTGTGCTCAATTTCAAAACACTAAGTAACTTACTTTTTCACTTAAAAAATAAGTAATGGTAGCTCAGAACTATTTCTTCTCACTGTTTAGGTCCTTTCAACTGAGCTATCCATTAAAATACTTGGCATGCCTAGAACATCAAAAGGTCCACGTTCTGCCAGTATGGACAGCCAGATCCCTTATTTGAAGCAAAGCATTTCCTTTAGCGACTAGGTCACTGTTCAGTTGTTTGTGTTGTATACAGCTTTGTTGGGTGTCATGAGGTACTGGTAAGACCCAGTGCCAACAGTTGCCTTGTTTTGTAGATTTATGAAGGTGGAGCTGCTGGGGGAAAAAAAAAAGACCAGGCATCGTCTGGGTGAACAAAACATCAGGTATCAATTAAAAACAAACAAAATAGCATTACATGCACAATGTCCAATAAAGTGAATATAAAATTTGGGGGGGGGGGGGGGAGAGGCGCAAAGGGAAGACACATGATGAGGGCAACCAGGGCAGACATCCCATGGCTCAGCTCCACACCTGCCCCTGGAATTATTTTAAATTTTTGCAACCTCTGTGGATTTAATTTTGCAATTCCTTGCAACAGTGAGGCGGGCACCCCCTCCAGTACCTTACTGCGGAGAGTGTCAACAGTAAGTGTAGGAGGGGAAAAGGAGCATAGGAACGGAGGAGGATCCTGATAAAAGACTCCCAAGGCAGGCTACATGAAATAAAGAGAGGGCAAGAGGGCAACTGAACATACTGGTCCTCTCCTATCACCACCAATATTCACTCTGCAGAAAGAAGAGGTCAGGAAGTTAACCAGAAATGTGACCCCAGTGTTAAATGAAAAAACCTCTCTCTATAGTATCTAAAAACTACAGGCATCCATATTAAGGAGGGCCTAGAAGCATCTACAGCAAAGTTTCCAAAAGCTAAAGAATGCACCTCACAGGAGGACAGGACTGACACTGCAGGGGCAAGATTTCAAGGCTTAGAGACAAGAAGTAATTAGACCTTACTTGCTAATTAGTGTTCCTGAAGGAACTCCAGTCCAGTCCAGTCCCTCTCTTCTGGGTTGTGTAACCCTTCCAGCAGCTTGGAGGCTGAGCCTATCATCGTTTTGATGATGCTCTGGTATAAGTACCACAGGCACCATACACTGGCACCAGTAATCTATTGAAAAAGCAGACTTAATCAGAGAGACAATTAAGTAACCATAACTTAAGGAAAGTATTTTTTTTTAAATTTGTAGACTATCCTCTTCCCGCCCTCCCAGTAGGAACTTTTCCCACCCCCCGGAAAGGAAGGGGGGGAGGAGGCGGCGGCGGCTTACCTGAATCCGCACTAACCCTCACCAACACTCCAAAAGGCCCTGCCATAGCATCCCACCTCGCCTCCAGAACTTTTGCAAGGAGCTCTCCGACATCTTCTTCCTCCCTGTCTTTGGTCTGGTGTTCTTCCTCTGGAAAAAGGAATCCTGCAACTGAAGGACCCGGGTGGGATCAGGGACTGGACTGGAGTTCCTTCAGGAACACTAATTAGCAGGTAAGATCTAATTACTTCTTCCTTATCTCTCCAGGCCAGTCCCTCTCTTCTGGGATGTATCAGAGCAGTTCAAGCCTGGGAGGGGTTCGCCATCCCAGACCGAAGCACTGCATCCCCAAAACCAGCATCCGCTGCCGCCTGGACAACCAGCCTGTAGGGTTTGGCAAAGGTATGCAGCGACGACCAAGTGGCCGCTCTGCAAATGTCCAACAGCAGAACAAAACTATGTTCCGCCCATGATGTTGCCTGGGCTCAAGTCGAATGCACTCGAGGACCCACCGGGACCTGCCTCCCTTTCAGGATATAGGCAGACGCAATAGTCTCCCTGATCCATCTAGAAATGGATGCCTTGGCTGCCGCCTCCCCCTTGCGCGGCCCTCCGAACTGAACGAATAACCGTTCGGACTTTCGAAAGGACGCCGTGCGAGTTAGTTAACGCTTCAACACTCTGCGCATGTCCAGGAGGCGTAACTTCCCATCATCCCCCTTCCGCCCTTCACTAGAAAAGGACAGGAGAGATACGACCTGGTTCACATGAAAGAGAGAAACGACCTTAGGCAAAAAGGAAGGAACTGTCCACAACACCACCTCCAACTCCTTGAAGAAAAAAAAAGAGTGGCAGAGAAGACAGAGCCTGAAGTTTGGAAATACGTCTGAACAGATAGCTACCAGAAAAACAGTTTTTAGGGTCAAATCCTTCAATGAGGATTTTTCCCCTGGTTCGAAAGGTTCCCCAGTTAACACATTCAACACCAGATTGAGGTCCCATGGGGGAATCACCAACCTCTGCTGGTGCCACAAACGCCTAACCGCTCCTAGGAACCTGCTAATGTCAGCGTGGTCCCCTAAGGGCTTTCCACGGACCTTACCCCCTATAACAAGAAATAGCTGCTAACTGAACCCACAAGGAGCTAGCCACTAGGCCTTTCTCGAATCCTGCTTGCAAAATACTCCAGGACCTCCGGTACGGAGGCCATTAGGGGCTTCTTCTCTTGCCCCGCACACCATGCCTCAAATATATGCCATACCCTCACATACGAGAGGCAGGTAGAGCGCTTCCGCGCGCTCAACAAGGTCAAAATTACTGCTCCTGAAGCCGCACCCTTTCAACAGCCAGGCCGTAAGCGAGAATCGATCCACCTGCGGGCTTAACAGAGACGCGAGGGAGACACTCTCCCTTCGCGTATCTGAAAGCCGGCGCAGAGGGGCTCAGCTGAGCAGAGGGGGCCCCACGGGACACTCCATTCTGCCGCTGCGGCCAGCTTTTTTTTTTTTTTTTTTTTATTTAATTTTTAAAAAAGCAGAATGTTCTTTGCGCGGGGCCCCCTGAAACGCAGGGCCCTGTGCAAAAAACATTCTTGCTCAATGGACGGGCCGGCCCTGGGTGGTGGGTGGGGGAAGAGGAGATTTCAACATTTCCAAAGACCCCCTGATAAGATTGCCAACTGCTGAGGTCAGAAGGGAATAAGTTTCTTGCTGACAGAATTGCATCTTATTGATGCCTGGCTAATGCTCCACCCAAATGAGCTGATTTCACTTACTACTCTAGCCTGGCACAATTCACATGAATTTTAGATTATGTATTATCATCACAGACTCTGTTTCAGAAACTGTGGAGTGCGACAATAGGGGGAATGGCCATATCTGACCATTCACCAGTAGAAATGGAGTTGGACTGGGTTGAGAGCACCACAGATCTCATAAGAAGAATGAACACCGAGTTTTACTAGGATGAGAGGTTTACTTTATATCTGAGAAGGGCTTGGCAGGATTACCTTCAAGAAAATGCAGAGTGTTGATGGGCACATGACCTTGTGGGAAGCAGCAAAGGCAGTTCTTAGAGGCAAGATTACAGCTCATATGTCAGGAAAAAGGAGGAGAAAGATAAACTCATTGAATTAACAAAGCACTTGCAGAAATATAGACGCATGCATGTGAGGAGTTTCAGTGCAGTAGACAGAGTTGCTCTAGAACAAAATTAGAAGGAGCTTAATTGACTCAGAGAGCAATATAAAGCTGTATAAATACAGGTCGCTTTGCTGTGGAAGCAAAACGGATAAATTACTTGCCAACTTGATATGACCCACATCAAAAAAGCAGGCCCTTAAAATTACGGTATATGGAATGGAATGGGCAAGGAAGGTAGTGTAGTAAAGAGAAAGATATACTGCACCAATTTGTAACATATTACAAAACTTTATGTGACACAGGGTCAAGAGAAGAGCAGAACAAGGGGTTGTTTTTCAAGGACTGTAGTTACTAACTGTTTTATAGAAGCAGCTAAATTTACTAAATGCTCCCTTTTGAAAAGAATGCCGTGTGCTATTAAGACCTTGAAACTAGCAAAGGCACCTAGTCCAGATGGACTTGGTCAAAAATTACACAAAATTGTAGGAGACCTTGAAAATCTGTGAAGAGTTAGGGAGAAGAGACAACTAGGAAGGGCAGTGCCACAATCATGTCTTTCCCAAGCCAGGAACATCGCTGGGTTTATATGGTGAAATTAGACTTACCTGCTAACTGTTGTTCCTGGAGCAGATACAGTTTAGTCCCGGACCTCTGGGTTGTCCACCTTAATCAGCAGCTTGGAGACTGAGGAATCTCCTTTTCATGATGTCACTCGTATACATTCCCGGGAGCCGCCTCCACTTCCCAGTTCCCTATTGACAAAGTAGACTCACCGGAGCAGCAAGTAAGTATTAAGGCACATACAACTGAGTTTCCTTCCACTAACTGAACTAGAATCTCAAGAGAACGGAAAGCAAGAGTACTCTCCGATGCTAACCTCTAAAAAAAAACTTGAAAATTTGAAAATAGCAACACCCAAGCCTTTAACATGCGAAGCATCACGCCCCCCCCCCCCCCGCCATTCTTCTCGGCAGGAAAAATCCCAGCTACATCCCCTCCCAACAATCAGACCCGTTTCCGAAAATCTCTTACCTGTGACTACTGGAATCCTCTGCAGCCCATCGCTCTAGGAAAATCACAGCACTGGGGAGGGATACGGGACTAGACTGTATCTACTCCAGGAACTACAATTAGCAGGTAAGTCTAATTTCACCTTCCTGATCGTATCTCCAGTCTAGTCCCGGACCTCTGGGTATGTACCAGAGCAGTATTCAACGGGAGGGACCCTGCTTAGCCCCCTGAAGAACAGCTGCCCCAAAACACACGTCCTGTTGCGCCTGCACATCTATACGATAATGCTTAACAAAGGAATTCAACGATGACCAAGTCGCCGCTCTACAAATTTCCACTGGCAGTACTAAACGCAACTCTGCCCAAGACGCTGCTTGCGCTCTAGTAGAATGCGCCCGCAGCCCCTCAGGCACCATCCTGCCCTTTAGTAGGTATGCC
Source organism: Ichthyophis bannanicus (assembly GCA_033557465.1). Lineage (NCBI taxonomy): Eukaryota > Metazoa > Chordata > Amphibia > Gymnophiona > Ichthyophiidae > Ichthyophis > Ichthyophis bannanicus. The sequence continues at coordinate 473,372,765 of CM066033.1, read as the reverse complement.
GAAGCAATCGCCTCCTTAATCCATCTGGCAATAGAAGCCTTGGAGGCCGCCTCGCCCTTTCTCGGTCCCCCGAAGAGGACAAAAAGTCTCTCTGATCTACGGAAAGCCACCGTACGGCGCAGATACTTTTTCAACACTCTTGACATCCAAGAGCCTCGATTCTTTGAGCCTGGGTTCCCCTCGCACCCAGTAAATACTGGCAAGTAGATCACCTGATTCAAATGAAAGGCCAACACCACCTTGGGTAAAAACGCTGGCACTGGCCTTAACACTACCTTAGACTCGAAGAACGACAGACATGTCTCCTTACAAGATAATGCTTGTAGCTCGGAGACTCTTCTTGCCGAACAGATTGCCACCAAAAACACTACCTTCAAGGTCAAATCCTTGACCGATGCACGACTCAAGGGCTCAAAAGGCTCTCGTTCCAACGCCTCCAATACCAACGGGAGACTCCACTTTGATATCAACCGCCGCTCCGGAGGCCGCAACAGCGATACCGCTCAAAGGAACCGCTTGATATCTCCCTGCCCCCCAAGCGACCGTCCAGCTATTCTGCCTCTGTAGCAGGCCAGCGCTGCTACCTACACCTTTAGAGAAGCAGCCGCCAACCAATGTTCCCTCTAATTTTCTGTAGGCTGTGTGCGCATAAAATATCAGCTGTGTGCAGCTTTTGAAGGAAGGTTACATTTTTGTGCGCCACATAATGACACTCGGAGTTATATACTTTAAAATTTGACTACACGTCAGAATACAGTATGTACACCACATTGATTTTAATCAAATTAAATGAAAATAGACGATTACTAAATGAAGCGGGAAATTTCTAGTAATTACAATCATAACTTTTAAATTTTAAGATGTCTGTGTTGTTTTCTATCAGAATCAGAGCCGTAATTTTTGTGCGCTCTGTTGTAAAGTATGTGCGCTCGCTCGGCGAGGTGTGTGCGCGCGCACACCTTAGAGGGAACAGTGCCGCCAACCCTTTGTCAAAGCCATCCTGTAGGAATTGCAGAACATGCGGCACCGTCGCCCTTAATGCCTCGCAAGCTCTGCCGGCACACCAAGCTTCAAAAACTCCACACACGCACATACTCCAACGACGTAGATGTCTTCCTGGCCTTTAGCAAAGTGGCGATAACTGCTGTTGAATAACCTCTTGCCTTTAACCGCACCCTTTCAATAGCCAAGCCGTAAGCGAGAACCGATCCAGATGCAGCATCAGCAGCAGACCCTGCGATAACAGGTCCGCGCGCTTCGGCAGGCGCCAAGGCCGCTCCACCAAGAGTCTCACCATGTCGGCATTCCAGGGCCGGCGCAGCCAATCCGGGGCTATCAGGATTACATGACCCTTGTACCTCTCTATGCGATGTATGACTGTCGATTAAGGCCCACGGAGGAAAGACATACAGCAGCTGATCCTCTGGCCACCTTTGAATGAGAGCATCCAGCCCCTCCGACATCCTTTCCTTTCTTCTGCTGTAAAATCAGCTGACCTTCGCCGACTGGAATGTTGCCATGAGGTCCATCAACGGTACGCCCCAGCGACGCTGTAGGCTCCCGAACACCTCCGGATGCAGAACCCATTCCCCTGGGTCCATCTTTACTTGGCTTAGGAAGTCCGCCTGCACATTGTCTACTCCCGCCACATGCGCCGCCGAGAGCACCAGGAGATTTTCTTCGGCCCAGGTGCACAGGTGTTCGGCTTCCGCTTCCAGCACCACACTGCTGGTACCTCCTTGACAATTTACATATGCCATGGCCATTGCGTTGTCCGAGAACACTCGGACCGCCGACCCTGCCAGGCAACTCTGGAAGCTCTGTAGGGCGAGCGACACCACCCACAATTCCAGCCTGTTTATCGACCAGGTCCTCTCCTCCGAGTTCCATTGCCCCTGAGAGAATTTGCCCTGGACATGCGCCGCCCAGCACACCAGACTGGCATCCGTCGTCACCGCTACCCATTCTGGTGCTTCCAGTGGTCTCCCTCGGTCCAGCGACTCCGGAATCAACCACCAACGGAGGGCCACCCGTGTCTCCGCTGAGCAAAGTAGTCTCTTTGCCAGTGAATCCTGTTGATACGACCATTGTCTGAGCAGAGCCCTCTGCAAAGGTCTCATGTGCGCTCGTGCCCAAGATACCACCTCGATTGTGGCCGCCATCGTGCCCAACAACTGCAGGTACTTCCAGGCCGTGGGCGCCCGGCTGACCAAAAAGCACCGTACCAGCCTGCACAAAGACTGGGCCCACAGCCGAGGGAGAAACACGTGACCTGTCTCTGTGCTGAAGTGAGCCCCGAGGTACTCCAGATTCTGAGAAGGAATCAGATGGCTCTTCCCCATGTTCACCACCCAACCTAGGCTCTCTAGGAAAGCCACCACCCTGGACGTGACTCGCTCGCTCTCGCTCCTCGACTTTGCTCGAATTAACCAATCGTCTATCTACACACTACCAATCACGAACTACAACTCCCCAAATAGCCATTTAAGAGAAAAAATGTCAAATCGCAACAAAAAACTACTAGGAATAGTCTCCCCTGCTTGGCGCACCACGGCCTCTGCCACATGGCCGGGCCCGACTCCGTTTTAGCGCCCAAACGCGCCGACGGCTGGGCTGTGCAGGCCAGGCCTACTTACAGTTATGTAGCTGTCCGACGCAAGAATTTCACTCCCCGCTGTTGTGGAAGAGACTCCGCAGAGGCGGGCCTACCATCGGGTAGCTCCAGGAATGAAAACTAACGCTGCCTTTTGCAGGCTCGCATGCTGCCGCCGAAGCCCGGATGCGCTGACAGATAGTGCCTCTGTAAAGCGCAGGCTTCCAATCGCGCAGGTCTCCGGTCTGAAAATGGGCTGCCCAGCAGTACCGGAACCTCACCTGTCTCCTCTAACAGGTCCCTTTACCCTCTCCCGAACTTCCAGCCAAGCCCAAACAGGAGATGGGAGGGGTGTAACTCTTGCGCAATTTAAAGGCACAGGCGCCCAAGGAGCACATCCCTTTTTATTTTATTATTTCTCTCTTTTTTTTTTTTTTAAATCTAGTCAACCCTATACTTAATTGTTCCTCCAGGTAGCCCAGACCTCCGGGCTCACCACCCTTTCAGCTACTTGGAGACTGAGGCAACTGGGAAGTGGAGGCGGCTCCTGGGAATGTATACGAGTGACATCATGAAAAGAAGGAGGTTCCTCAGTCTCCAAGCTGCTGATTAAGGTGGACAACCCAGAGGTCCAGGACTAGACTGGAGATACGATCAGGAACATGCCATATCTTTGTTGAAACAAGATGCAAAAATTATTGCCACAATACTTGTTTAATGCCTAGAGAGGGTGACATCTAGGTTGGCTCATGAATACACTAGGGATTTGTGCCTGTAAGGTATGCTATCAGTTTTGTACTAAAAGAGGCATAAGAAGAGCGATGTGATATTAGCTAGTCTAGATTCAGAGAATGCCTTTTACAAGCTATCTTGTGATTAATTATTTTGGGTAATGGAGCAATTTGGCATAGTGAGCACCTTTTCTACATGGGTTCAGACCTTGTATGGGGTGCCCACTGCTCAACCTTTAATTAATTGAGAAACTCACAGAATAATTTTCCCTGAAGAAAGGAATGAGGCAGGGCTGTCCTTTTTGCCCTTACTATTGATCATATCTTTAGAACCCCTGGTTAGGAAGATCCGGCAGACTAGAGAGCTGGAAGGTTATCAAATGGGGCAGAAAGAATACAAGATTAATTTGTTTTTGGACAATATGATGCTTTTTATAGCCAATGCAAGTGTAAATTTGAGATGGATTGTTAAGCTGATTCTGCAATTTGGCTCTTTTTCAGGTCTTCAAAATCATTTTGGCAAATCTGACGTGTTTGCAATGTCCCAGATTTGTCCCCATTCTCAAAGGAAGGCATTTCCCCTGTCTTGGGCAGGAGGGGGCAGTATTAAGAATTTAGGGTTCACATGAGTGCTAACCCACATATTATTTATAGGAAGAATGTAGATGACAAGTTAGAAAAGGCAAACAATCTGTGTGTAAAGTGGCAGGACCATCCTCTGTCAGTAATGGGTCGAGTAGTCATTGTAAAGAATGTTATACTGTCAAAACTATTATACCCCCTCCAAAAAAATCACTTGATTACAAACAGGTGAAGAGTATGTACAAAAAGATGATCTATATGTTTATATAGAAAAAGAAAAATGCTAGAATAAGTTACTTTAAATTGATATTAGGAAGAGAGAAAGGTGGGAAGGAGTTGCTCAACCTCAGACTTTATAACATGACCACTATCAAAAAAAGGATCCATGAACTGCACTGATCAGGAGACACATGCCCCGTAAAATGGCTTGACATTTGGAGCCATACGTATGAACGTTTTAGCATGTTGCAGGTTTCGAAGGTGTTCTGGCAGCAACTGGGAAGTCAAGCAACTATTTAGGAAAGCTTGGGAATGATGGAGAGAAAGGCTGGGTAAGACGAAGAGAAGCTCTCCTTTTCATACCTTATTGGGCAACCCAGAGTTTGCTCAAGGATGGGAGGGCCCACATTTTGTTCAATGGATAAAGCAGCATGTAAATATCTTGGACAGGTTGTCAAGGATAGGTGATGGCTTTTCCCATTTTTGAACAAAACAAACAGAAATGGGACATCCCCAGTACAGTACATACTCGATGGCGTATTTGCAAATAAAACATTGTCACATTCTACAGAGTACAGATAGGGATAACCTACAATTCATATACTTCATAGATTCTTCAAGCAGATCCTATGTAGACTCAATAGGGTTTCAAGATGATACAGAATGGAGGACTCCTTTTTGAAGTCACTGGCGATGACAGTCTGGCAGTGTGGGAGCAGAAATATCAGTTGCTCAATTGGAGAAATTCTTTGGGGATGTGGGTTGGACCACTACCAACTGCAACTTTTCAAGATACTTTACCGAGCTTACATTACTAAACGAGACATATATGAAGTTCTGGCAGGAAGAAGAATGTGAAAGATGTAAGATACAAACAGGAACTTTAGTGCATTCTTTTTTAGAATGTCCACAACTCAGAGCATTTTATACTGAAGTGATGAAGGACATGGAGACAGTTTTGTTGATGAAAGTGGATGGAACTTTCAGATTGTTGTTGGGGGAACAAGAAACCCTTATAAAAGACATGAATACTGGAAAAGAGAAGAGGCAATTTGTCCAAGTGACTATGGTGCTAGCAAGGAAAACAAATAACCTTGCACTTCTGGATTGCAAACACTGAACTGCCTATACAACACTGGTGAAACAGCATGAGAAAAATGGTAGGATAGGAGATTAAATCTGGTAGATATTCCTTTTTTGCCAAATTCTAGGCCTTTTGTGGAGTATGGAAACAGTATCTGAATGCAAGTGAAGCAGAGCTCACCCTATAGAAAAAGAAAATTGGGGGCAGGGGATAGCAACAGCGGAAGGGGATATTTGCAGTATATGTGTGATGTTGGATGGGAGGGGAAAAATTGGAATGTAACGGAGGAGCTTGCCCACAGTATGTAGGCTATAATACACATTGTTGTAATGAGCCCAATCCAGTTGTCAACAAAAAAGTGAATATAAACTAACAATGCACACTTCCTTGCAACGAAATATAGTAATTAGATCTTACCTGCTAATTAGTGTTCCTGAAGGAACGACAGTCCAGTCAGTCCCTTACTTCTGGGTTACGCAACCCTTCCAGCAGCTTGGAGGCTGAGCCCAACCTTTTTGGGGATGGAGCGGTATAAATACCACTGGGACCACCCCCCAACTCCAGTATTCGAATGAAAAAGCAGACATAACTAACTTCCAACCATAACGCACCTAACATAACACCTCAAGGAACTAACACACCATCTTTTTTTTTTTTTTTCCCGGATGGTATAAGGGAAGGAGAAGAGGAAGGGGGGGGGGGTAGCTGAGTCTGCCCGAGCCGGCTTTCTCCTGCCCTTCCTCTTGCCGAACCGGGCCTACGTTCGGTCCGATGCTCTTCCATGAACAATAGGCCTTAACGTTCGCCGGAACCGGGTGGGATCAGGGACTGGACTGTCGTTCCTTCAGGAACACTAATTAGCAGGTAAGATCTAATTACTATTTCCTTATCGTCACTCCAGTCCAGTCCCTTACTTCTGGGATGTACCAGAGCAGTTCAATCTTGGGTGGGTTCCGGCAGACCGGACTGAAGAACCGCTAAACCAAACCGAGCGTCCGCTGAACTCTGCACGTCCAGTCTGTAGTGTTTGGTAAAGGTATGCAGCAAAGACCATGTCGCTGCCCTACAAATATCCAGCGGGGGAACAAGGCTGAATTCTGCCCAAGAGGTAGCCTGGGCCCAGGTGGAGTGAGCCCGCAGACCCGCAGGAACTTGCTTCCCTTTCAGGATATAGGCGGAGGCAATCGCCTCTCTGATCCACCTGGAGATAGAGGCCTTGGCCGCTGCCTCCCCTTTGTGCGGACCCCCGAACTGAATAAATAGACGGTCGGACTTTCGGAAGGGCGCTGTGCGAGAGAGGTATCGTTTCAAAATCCTCTGGACGTCTAGGAGACGAAGTTTGCTATCCCTACCTTCGTGCCCCTCGGCCGAGAAGGCCGGAAGGGTAACTGTCTGGTTCACATGAAAGGGAGAGATAACTTTGGGCAAGAAGGAAGGGACCGTGCGCAGAACCACTTTGTCCTTGAGGAAGGAGAGAAAGGGGGGCTGAGAAGACAGCGCCTGTAATTCCGAGACCCTCCTGGCCGAGCAGATGGCGACCAGAAAAACTGTCTTTAGGGTTAAATCCTTTAGGGAAGCCTTCTTTACTGGCTCGAAGGGTTCCCCGATCAAGGCATTTAGCACTAGGTTGAGATCTCAGGGGGGGGGGGGATGACCAACCTCCGCTGAGGACGCAGTCGTCTCACCGCCCTTAGGAACCTGGAGACGTCCGGGTGTGCACCTAGGGGTTTGCCGCGGACCTTGCCCCTATAGCAGGCGATCGCCGCCAGCTGGACCCGTAAGGAGCTGTGCGCCAGCCCCTTGTCAAACCCTGCTTGCAAGAACTCCAGAACTTCCGGGACTGAGGCCGAGAGGGGTTTCCGACGGTGCTCCGCACACCAGGCTTCGAAGATGCGCCAAACCCTTACATAGGATAGACAGGTCGAGCGCTTCTTAGCATTCAACAGCGTCGAGATTACTGCACCTGAGTAGCCTCGTTTTAGGAGCCTCGCCCTTTCAATAGCCATGCCGTAAGCGAGAATCGATCCACGTGAGGCATCCGGACCGGGCCTTGCCTCAACAGATCCCTTTTGCAAGGGAGCCGCCAAGGTTGGTCGGCGATCATCCTCACCAGATCCGCATACCACGGGCGGCGGGGCCAATCCGGGGCTATGAGGATTACCAATCCTTGGTGGGACTCCACCCGCTGGAGCACCTTTCCGATCAAGACCCAAGGGGGGAATACATAGAGAAGGCCCACCGAGGGCCACTTTTGGGACAGGGCATCTAAGCCCTCGGACATTCTTTCCTTCCGCCTGCTGAAGAATCTGTCCACCTTGGCTGAAGAGAACCGTGCCATGAGATCCATGACTGGGAGACCCCATCGGGCCACTATCTGGTTGAAGGTCTCCTGTTCCAGTTCCCACTCTCCGTGGTCTATCCTGTACCTGCTGAGGAAATCGGCTGTGACATTGTCTTCGCCCGCTAAGCAGCCGGACTTCGGCCCACTGGAAAAGGGCATCCGCCTCCTTCTCCAATGTGGGACTGCTGGTGCCTCCCTGGTGGTTGATGTAGGCCACCACGGTGACATTGTCGGAGAGAACGCGAATTGCTCTTCCTTGCACTAACGTCTTGAAAGCCTTGAGTGCCAGGGTGACGGCCCGCAACTCCAGTCTGTTGATGGGCCATTGTGCTTCCAACTGTGTCCAGCGACCCTGGACGAACTGGTCCTCGCAATGCGCTCCCCAGCCTGACAGGCTGGCATCCGTCGTCAATAGTAACCACTGATGCGGTTCGAGAGGCATCCCGCGGTCCAGATTCCTTGGGCACCGCCACCAGTGGAGGGCCTGTTTGGTCCGCGGAGCGCAAGGTAACTGCATTGACAGAGGCTGATGCTGGGGTGACCAACGACGTAATAGTGCCCGCTGCAACGGCTGCATGTGGGCCCTGGCCCATGGCACTACTTCTATCGCCGCCGCCATTGTTCCCAGAACCTGAAGATAATGCCACGCCGTGGGATTTCGTCTGCCTAGAAACTGCGTGACTAGAAGTCTTAGCTCCCTTGATCTTGAGTGTGAGAGGAATACTCTGCCCTTGCAGGTGTCGAATCTTGCCCCGAGGTACTCGAGTTCCTGGGAGGGAGTCATCCTGCTCTTCGTACGGTTGATGACCCACCCCAACTCCTCCAGAACCTGGATCACTCTGGTCGTCGCCGACTGACTTTCCTCTTCCGACTTTGCCCTGATGAGCCAATCGTCTAGGTAAGGGTGCACTAATATTCCCTCCTTCCGGAGGAAGGCCGCTACTACCACCATCACCTTGGTGAACGTCCTGGGAGCCGTGGCTAGGCCGAAGGGTAGGGCCTGGAATTGAAAGTGGCCTCTTGGCACTGCGAATCTCAGGAATTGTTGATGTGCCTTCCTGACTGGGATATGCAAGTAGGCTTCTGTCAAATCGAGGGACGTTAGGAACTCCCCGCCCCTCACGGCTGCTATGACTGACCGTAGGGTCTCCATCCGGAAATGTGGTACTCTGAGGCAACGGTTGACCTGTTTTAGGTCCAGGATCGGTCGAAAGGACCCTTCCTTTTTTGGTACTATGAAGTAAATTGAGTACCGACCAGTGCCGAACTGGTCTGGTGGTACTGGAACCACGGCCCCTAAAGCTATTAGTCGATCGAGAGTTGCCTCTATCGCCGCCCTCTTTGTAGAAGAACCGCAGGGAGACTGCACAAATGCTGGCAGTATTTGTTTTGCAAATTCGAGAGCATAGCCTTCTCTGATCACCTCTAGGACCCATTGGTCGGACGTGACTCGGGACCAGGCGGAAAGAAACAGCCTTAGGCGTCCGCCCACCGGCCGTCCTTCCTCCTGGACCCCCGTCACCTCATTGTTGTTTTCTAGGTCCCGAGAAGGAGGAGGAGGAAGCCCCAAAACCTCGACCTGCTCCACGAAACCCTCTGTAACCTTGACCCTTCGAGAGAAAACGGCCCCTGGGAAAGGAGTTTGGCCTGGCTGGGCGGAACCTCCGCGAGTCCCTTGGCTGGGTACGCGTTGGAGCTAGGAGGCGCCCTTGTTTTGGCCTATCTTCCCGGGAGCCTGCCCCCTTTAGACTCACCCAGGTCTTTAACTAACTTCTCTAAATCTTCCCCAAATAACAGTTTCCTCTTAAAAGGGAGTCGACTTAGGCGTGCCTTCGAGGAAGGATCCACTGCCCAATTCCGTAGCCAAAGATAACGCCTAGCCGCCACCACCGAGGCCATGTTCTTGGCTAGGCTTCTGATGAGGTCATACTGACTGTCCGCCAAGTAGGCTGCACCAGATTCCACCCTAGCCGAGTTGGCCTGTATTTCACCCGTTGAGCCCTCTGCCTGGAGCTGTTGGGCCCAGCTTAAACAGGCCCGAGCCGCCCAAGCTCCTGACACGGAGGCCTGCAAGGCGAGAGCACTTACATCAAAGGCTTGTTTCAGGAGCGTGTCCAACTTTCTGTCTTGTGCATCTTTTAAGGCCGAGCTGCCTTCAACTGGGATAGTCGTCTTCTTAGTAACTGCTGATACTGCTGCATCCACCCTGGGAGATTTCAGCAGCTCTTTATCCGCCTCTGGAAGAGGGTAGAGGCGAGTCATGGCTCGGACTCCTCTTAAGCTCGATTCTGGTTGGTCCCATTCTTCCTGGATCATCTGGCGCACGACTCTGTGGACCGGGAACACCCTTTGGGATCTCCTAATGGCCTGGATTAAGGGATCCTCTAATGTCTCTTCCTGGGCTGGCATGTCTGAGGCCACATTGAGAACTTTCAGGGACTCATTAATGCCGGGAGCTCCTCCCGACGAAAAACTCTAACTATCCGTGATTGATCTTCTTCCGGGATTTCCCCCTCTTCAAGCTCCTCCTCTTCCTCGTCCAAGTCCTTTAAAGAGCCATCCTCATCCGGGGTACCCTGAGATAGGGACCCTAGAAGCTCCTCCCCACTAAGACGTGGGCGCTTGGGAGGAATACCAGAATCCGGAATGGTTGCCCCGAGGGATCTTGCTGATTTGTCGTCTGCTGGAGGGGCAACCTCTTCTGACCCTAAGCCCTGTTTACGTAGGCAGTAGTCCTTGTGAAGTAGGAGGATGAAGTCAGGAGAGAAAAATTCTCCTGTCCCCCCAGCACTAGAGGAGGGGGGCAAAGGCGGGATAGAAGGAGGAGGCAGGTCCGAGGGAGTAGAGAGGGGAAACTGGGATCCCCCTTCCCCTTCTAGAGGGTCTCCTGACTCATGAGAAGTCTGTGACATGGTCAAGTTAATTTCCTGCTCCACTGAGGCAGCCACTGCGGCACAGCTCCTGCAGATTCCTGCCTCTGCGGAGGTGCCCCTGCGAGTACCACAGGAAGGGCAGCGAGGTTTGGATGCCATGACTTAGTGCTGGGGCTTCCCACCATGAGCTCCCAAGCCCAGGCAATATTTTCTACCCGGAGGAAAGCTAAGAACCCCTTAGTTAGGTAACTAAAGGCAACTTAAACCAGATCAATGAATTAAATTGCAGTTAAAGTAATAATTAAAATTATTAAAATAAAGTAACTAGCTCAAACCCACAGCACAAAGAAGAACTAGGCAATGCAATCGCTAAAACAAGTAATTAAAATAAAATAAAATCAAAACGCTAAGAAACTGAAGCTAGGCAGAGTACTTGCGATTATATTGTTTTTGCTGGCTGGACCCGACTCAGCAATCAACCCCGCCAGCTCTACACGTGGTAGGCCTCGCCACGTGGAGCCTGGACGGGGGACCGCAAGGCCGTTCTCTGGGCCGGAGGAACCCAATCCGGAATGCAGCCCTGAGGCAGGAACGGCCCTCCTGAGAAGACCGACGCTGAAAACTGCTCCGCGGCCAAGCGGGAGACCCGGCACTCGCCTCCACGTCCTCTTGCTCCGGGACGGGTCCGGCGGCAGGAATGGGCCTGCGGTTTTACCTCAAGCGCTCAGCCACCGGGAGGGCTTCGGCACGAGGTAGGACCAGCTTGGGAGAGGGAGGGCAGGAGGCAGCCGATATCGCCGCAGAGGTATCCGTGCCAGGCAGGACTCTTTACTGCAGCCTGCAGGAGGGAAACACACCTCCTATGTCCTTGCCGACCCGGGGGGGGGGGGGGGGGAAGAGACGAGTGAGCAGGCAGTAAATTAAAGGGGCAGGCCTGGAGAAAAAACACTGAATATAAAGAAATAAACAGACAAGAAATAAAGGAAAAAAATTTTGTGAAATCTAAGTAATCTAAGTAATAAATCTAAAATATAAATAAAGGAAAGACTCCAGTAAGCCCTAGGCTTACGGAACCCTCCAGCTGCTTGGAGGCTGAGAATACTGGAGTTGGGGGGTGGTCCCAGTGGTATTTATACCGCTCCATCCCCAAAAAGTTTGGGCTCAGCCTCCAAGCTGCTGGAAGGGTTGCGTAACCCAGAAGTAAGGGACTGGACTGGAGTGACGATAAGGAAAGTTTACTTTTGACCTTTTCACTGAACTTCTTCAAACAGGTCCCTTGCTATTAAGCCTGCACTTCAGAATGTATCACAAATGTCTGACAGAGTCACGTACCAACTTGTTATTTAAGCTCAAGAAAACTTCCGCGAGTTAGGTTCAGACATCCTACTGAAGCGTGACCAACTTAAAAGGAAAACACTGGCAAAGGGGCATGTTTACTAAAGGTTAATATGCGTTAATCAAGTTAAACATGCGCTAAGTGCAACTGCGCCCATAGAAATAAAAAGGTTGTGAACACTTAATGTGCGGTAATTTCATAACGTGCATCAAAAACTTTAGTAAGCATTCCCTATAGTGAATGAGGCAAATAAAAACTAAAATGGCCTATTCTGGCTTTTTCGGCAGCGAGTTGTCCACCGGAGATTGATGAACATTTGGAACTCAATACCCAACCCAACTTTCTCCTATGTTCCTCACCTAACATATTAATATAGTACTTCTGTGCAGGTTACTTCCTTTCTCCCTGTGATTTCTTATACACCTCCTAAAGTTAACAGACATCCCCAATTTTGAGTTTTGTCCCCGATTTTACAGCTACATCCCCGACTTCCACCAGTTTGGCAGCCTCCTGTCTCAGAATCCAGCAATGGGGATAGAGGTTCAATTTGACAAAGCAGCAATGAGTGATATATTGCAGATACAGCAGAATCAGGCATTTAAAAGCCCTCAGTGTTGCAGGCAGCTCGGTGTTTTGGAGAGCTTGCACATGCCTAAGGCCTGTGATGTCCTCCTACTCCCAACAAGTTTACATCAGAAGGAGCATGACATGCAGGCCTTGAGCATGTACATGTGCAAAGGCCCCATGCCTGCACTGCCCACTATGCTGCTTTGGGAATGCAGGACAACCTCAGCAGAGGTAGGGTGCAGGCAGCAGACATGGGGAGGGACTAGGCTCAGAAAGAAGAAAGGAGATGCTGGACATGGCCAGACGGGGGGCAGCTAAGGAACTTAACGGAAGGGGAGAAGCTGGACATCTGGGAGGAGGAAGGAAAGGGAAGAGGAGAGGCCGGATGTGAGCAGTAAAGAAGGGGAGACAGCATGCTGGAGATGGGGATAAGGAAAGGGAAGAGTAAGGGGGATACTGGACATCTGAAGAGGTTAGAAAAGAAGAGAAGGGACTGCTGCTATTTTGTTAAGGGTGGTATATCAAATGAAAATAAAAACAAATATGCAAGACTGGGGGGGGGGAGTAGAGAAGGGAAGCTATGGGACTACAGGAGGGTGGGGATAGGAAAATGCTAGATGTTGAACAGAGAAAGAAGTGGAGAGATTCTGAACAAAGGGAAAAGGGAAGATGGACTACAGAGTGAGGTGGAGAAGACAAGGGGAAATGACAGACACATGGTATGGGACAGAAGAGTGTGAGATATTAGACATGGGCATGGGGGGAGATAGAGGGAGGCAGAATTATTAAGAGGCTGGGGATGGAGGGGGACAGACAGATAGTGAGTGGGAAGGCTGGGGTGAGGGAGACTGGAAAGCTGTAGGTAAATGCAGTAAAAAAAAAAGGGAGATTGAGGTCTGAATGGGGAGGAAGAGTGAAATCTGAGTGGAGAGAGAAGCAGAAACAAATGAAAAAGCTGAAAGTGAAAAATCAAATTTAGAGATGTAGGAGAAAAAGTGAAGACAGGAAAAGTGAAGAGAGTGGCAAATGGCAGACCACAGAAACAGTATTAAGAGAAGACAGCCAGAAGAAAGCAAAAACTAGAGATTTGGAGTGAGATGATTAGAAAAATAAAATGGCCAGACAGTAAAGGTATGAAAAAAAATGTAGTTTTCCAATTTAGTGATTGGAATGGGTCGGTTTTTAGACTTTACATCCATTATCTTTATATTTTGTACAGTACGAGGAAAATGCATCACTCTTTAGAAACTTAAACGGCAGGAAAAAAACACATTGCCTATCTAGTCTGACCTTCCATAACAACTACTACAATAGTCCCCTCTTCTCTCTTAGAGATCCTGTGTTTATACTATGCTTTTTTGAATTCAAATACTGTCCCCATCTCTACCACCTCTACTGGGAGTCTATTCCACGCATCTACCACTCTTTCCGTAAAAAAATATTTCCACATATTACTCCTGAGTCTATCCCTTTTCACCCTCATGCCATTATGTACCCCTCATAGCAGGGCCTGCTTTAAGCGAAAGAGGTTCTCAACTCCAGCCTGTTTATATCCTTTTGAAGGTGCGGTCTCCAGAACTGCACACAATATTCCAAATGAGGTTGCACCAAAGACTTATACAGAGGCACTATCACCTCCTTTTTTCTGCTGGCCATTCCTCTCCCTAGGCACTCAAGTATCCTTCTAGCTTTTGCTGTCGCCTTTTCTACCTGTTTAGCTACTTTAAGATCATCAGACACAATCATGCCCAGGTCCCACTTCTTTTGTGGACAGAAGTACGTCCCTCCTATGCTGTACTGCTCCTTTGGATTTTTGCATTCCAAATGCATGCCCCTGCATTTTTTAGCATTAAATCTCAGCTGCCAAATTCTAGACCATTCTTCAAGCTTAGCTAGATCCCTCCTATGCAATCTACTCCTTCCTGGGTGTCTACTCTATTGCAGATTTTGATATTATCCGCAAAGAGGCAAACCTTATCCGACAGCCCTTCCACACTATCACTAACAAAGATGTTAAAAAGAATCGGACCAAGGACAGATCCCTGTGGCACACCACTGCTAACCTCCCACTCCTCAGAGGGAACTCCATTTACCTGTACCCTTTGTTGCCTCCCCTATTTCTGTTGATGTGTCTGCTTGGAAGTGATATTGTTGCTGTCATGGGATTGATGAGGGGGGAGGGCAGGATAATGAAGCCTCTTCCCTCCATACTGCTCAAACCTGGAACTAAAGGTGGCCCTTCCCTCCCTCCCCCCTGCTTTGGATAAGAAACATTTTACATCTGCCTGAAAAAAATCCAGTAACTAACATCCACTGGTTTTCAGAGTGCAAATGTCACTTACTATAGGTTACCCCTTTAGGGTTACCTTACTGTTTGGATTTTAGCAGCTACTTTGTGCTTTTATTTCCATACTATTGCCACCAGGAATCCTATGTGCTTTTCCTAAGCTTTTCTGAATTTTATGACTGTTTTTGTCTATACCACCTCCTCCAAAGAGGGACATTCACTTACTCCATTTCCTCAGGAAATTCAAAGAAGCTATTCAGTGGTTTAAGTATTAAAAGGTTATCTTCCATTTTGAGTCTATGGGATAAAAATGCTTAGTACATGGGGCTCTGAACATTTCCAAAATTGCCTCATATTAATAGGCACATATGTGGAGCGCGTGATCACCGGTATACACATGGGGTTGAATTTGCACAAGCTGTAAATGTGCTGGTAAATTAATGTTTAATAATGCACAGTATACAGTGTTCATGGCAGGCTTTTAACATGCAGGATACATGAGATTTGCACCTAAAAACAAGCAAACTACCTCCCACAAAATAAAATAAAAGCACAACAATTGAAAATAAAGTGCAGCAATACTACTACTAGAAAAATATCAATATACAGCCTTTATAAAAATGGCTGCATCTCTGGAAAGCATTCTACTCTACTGCATGCCACTCTTGCTGCAAGACGTCTACTTACTTTAAGGCATAGTCTTCTACATTGCATCTAACCCATCAGGCATAGTTTATTTTAGTAGTATCCTTTGCTTGAGAAGCCATAAGTCTATTCCCCTCCAGATGGTGGCCAATACACACTGAAATCTATAAACCTAGGAAGTGTGAATATACTGTACTTGATTTTAATCAACTTTCAAATAAAAGGTACTACTTTTTCTTAATTGATATAATTCATTCTACTCCTAGTCATTCATTTGGTCATGTGCTATCTTCTTTAACTCTAGATATCTATAAATATATATAAAATACAAACTCAGATTTCCCCTAACTCAGCACTGTAAATAATAGTTTCACCTACCTTAGGAAATGTTTTAACTGTATATTTTATACACACACTTATTCTTACACATAATGTTACATGTTTATTATTTCCTATTCAATATAAACAGCTTTGATTTATTGAAAAAGCAATATAGAAAAACACACAAATAAACAAATTATAGAATACGAGTTGGGAGGGAATATCAACTGGGAATTTTGCACCTAATGGTAAATGCCTTGTGGCACACTCAAATTGCTGATCTACCTTTAAACGCCCTGAACAGAAATAGCAGAAAAAGTAGGAGAGAAAGCATTAAGTACAGACTGTGCTGAAAATAAACGTGTCCGTGTTTAAGATCATAAGCCACAAGAAACCACTATCCAAAGTATGGCAGACTTCATAAATCTACATTTAAGAAGCACGAAAATGCAGACGTACCTAAATATTTGAAAAACGTTGAGAAAATTGTAGCTAATATTTTAAATGCACTTTGCGAAATTCTGCCACTGTCAAACAGCCTTTTAATCAAAACTTTGCTGAACAACAAGGTTTAAAAAACTCGTCGTCAGATCTTATGTACAGAAATTGTGTAACATCGGATTCAGGCTATCATTCTTCCTTAATGGTGCTACTTTGGTAATAGCAGATTAACATTTCTCATCCGCAGGCTGGACTCCAAATGACCGCATTACAGCAGCAGAACTGCAATCACATAACTACCCCCACCCCCTTACATTAGCAGAAGCCAAGACAGCTGAGATTTCCATCCTCTCCTCAGCGATCAGGACGGGTTTCTTCCTGGGTGGGGCTGGGACAGGCAGCCAAGGAGAGGATGCATAAGTCATCCTGATAAGCTAACGAGGATCTGACTGCAGCATTGGGCTGCATCCCTCTCCCGAGCTGTACACTCCCAGCCCCAGCCAACCAGATTCTCCAGCCCGCGCGCAGCACAACGCGGCGCGGCTCTGCCCAGCCCAGAATCCACCAAATCACCGACACGAAAGGGGAATATGCTATTGCCAGGAATGAGCAGCAGGTGCTGCAGCACAGCAAGGGCGAGAAGGGACTCGGGGCAAACCTGTTGAAAGGCGAGTAGGGAAAGCAAAAAGCAGGAGAAGGCAGTGGCGGCTGCGGCTCTCTCCAGCACAGCCACGCCTGTTCACGTCCCTGGACCGTTACATCCATCAGCAACCTCCAGCATGTAAACACCCAGCGGCAGCTTCTCGTTCCCTCTGCAATCACCTCACGAAACGCTCAATCCCGTCACCTCCACCCTCGCCACCCTCTATTAATAAACAAAACATAAAATGACATAAACCCAGCTCAAGGGGGAACAATTCTACCGTAACCCACTGACAGAACAGGGGCAGGGCGCAGCAAAGGAAACGTCCCCAGGGTCTCCGAGGCTCCGGCCGCAGCGCAACAGTCTGCAGCGGCGGTGTCTGCCAAATCCCCCCGCCCGCAGCAGCAGGGAGCCAGGAAGGATTAACAAGCAGCTTCGGGCCAAAAGGTACGATATGGAGAAGGGCAACGCGCCTACCTAACGGTAGCAGCAACAACGTCGCTGGGCTGGTGCAGTCCTGGGAGCTTGTAGCGGAGAAGAGCCTGGCTTGGATGCTGACGCAGAGCAGGGAGCGACACCGGGAATGCGCAGCCTGCGCCCCAGCAACAGCTGCACTGATTCACCTCGAAGGGGGGGGGGGGAGGGAGCGCTAGAGCTGCGCGTGCGCAGGCCGCGTCCTCAACCTAACCAGCGCGAGGCGGCCTCTCCCCCGCCCCCTCCCCCTCCCGTTCTAGTGCCGCGGCCAAGCTTCGGCGCGCTGTGCATCTTAATACTAGCCTAGAGACGGTGGGCTCTTCGGCACGGGGGTATCGGAGGCGGGTGTTTCTTCACTTCTGTGGAAAGCAAAAGCGAAGGCCTCCTGCACATCTCCGGCTGTTGCTTAGGGGCTTGCTCCGCGCATTTCATATTATCTTTTGTGCTTTCCCAGAATACATTTTTTCCACATGTATCTGTTGGGTCGGACGTTGATCTTCAGACGCTATCATATTAAAATGTCGAATTTGGAAATCGTATTTTCTACAGTACTTGAATGTGGGCAACGACTGATGGCTTTTGTATTGTGAGAAGTATTTGTTTGTTTTTTATGGATGTCAACCCAAAGATTTCTGAATGTGCTGCTTTCACATTTTATGCTGGGAAAGATACTGGTTTCAAGGGCTATTCTTTCATAGGTGGTGAGGAGCGCCCAACAAGGAAGGTTTACTGGTGAACAGTCAAAGATTGGCTTGGAAGAACCGCTAGCCACAACCTTAAGACTAGAAGCAAAGCTCATATTCTTACTAGATTTTGCAGATAACAAGGTGGACTTGCGGGAATACAGCAAACTAGTCCTACTGGTGTTATTTGCGGCCAGAATAGTAATAGTGAAAGGTGGAATATACTGGAAACTAGAAAAATATGAAAGAAAACTATCTGCTCTGCTTCGAGATGAATCCAAACAATTCATAAAAGCAAATAACACACTATTACCGTCAAAAAGGTGAGGAATCTGTAGATTGAATGGTAGCAACAAATATGAGAAAAATCATACACAGAGAGGGTAATTTTATAAATGTGTAGTTAATGTGTGTTTTTCTGCACATTGCTAATATCAGTTTTATAAAATAGGGACATAAGGGGGGAAATACATGTTAAGCTACGCACAAACATGCCTGCATCTAGATTTCTCAAGAACATGAGTAAATTATAATATTTTATAAAGTACATGTGTAAATTTGAGCTCTGCCCATGTGCAAGCCAACAGTGAAAGTATGCATGATCAGCCCATGTATACTTACAAAATAGCAATCACGTAACTTACATGAGTAAGTCACTGAAAATGGGTGATTTATGGGTGTAAGTGGCATGAAATTTCTGTGGCTCCTTATAAAATTAACCCCAAAGTGTAATCTAAAGATTAGAGCTCAATAAGAATTTAGTACGTGGATTTAATAACCTTTCCAAACCTCAGCTCAAGGCCAGTTAAATCTCAGATACAATAGGAATTTTCCTGTCCTGGCAGAGCTTTGCATTCCTGGAGCTTCACAAGTGAAGCTTTGCCTTGTTTAGAAACTAGCGTGACATATATGCCTCTTGCACGCTTACAAAGATGGTATTTCCATCACTTAATAATGTATCTCTGCCAACAAACCACAGTAAAAATAAATAAATAAAAAGTGGATTTATCAAAGCTATGCTTTAAAAGAAATGTGGCACATTAAATAAAATATTTTAAAAAGTCTTATGTGGTTTTCTGATTAAAATGTCCAAAAGAGCTATATGTAAATCAGTAGGTGTGTAATCAAATTATTATTAGTTGAGCTTAAAAATTTTCATCCCTAGTACTGAGCCACGCGCCTTTTTGTGTCATGCCTTTTGTGTTTCCTTCCATATACCAAGGATTTGTCTCTAGGAGTTCATGCCCAAGAGGGATGAATTAGGGTAGTCATCATTATTGGCAATTTGTTCATTCCATATTGTCCTGCTAGACCAGTCCAGACAAGTGGATTGTGTTTCTCTACAGCAGATTGGTGAAGGCAAAGAACCAATGAAAAGCCCAGGTTTCAATGACATTACTCCTATTCCTCTTTGCCTCAACCACCAGAGGTCCCTTAAGTATTTCTTTGTCTCCAGTAGATGGTGGATGGATTTTCTCCTCTCTGTAGACCAGTGGTTCTCAACCTAGTCCTCTGGGACCCCCAGGCCAGTCAGTTTTTCATGATATCCACAATGAATATGCATGAGATATAGATTTGCATCCACTGCTTCCATTGTATGCAGATCTATCTCATGTATATTCATTGTGGATATCATGAAAAAACTGACTGGCCTGGGGGTCCCAGAGGACTAGGTTGAGAACCACTGCTGTAGACAACTTGAAGTTTAAGAGAAAAAGAGATGACGTCACCGGCGACGACGGCAGCTTGATTGTAGAGCTCCGTCGGCGGTCAGATAAATACCTGTTTTAACAGCAGCCTGAGCCCCGTAAACGGCCACATACCGGAGGATTGGAGGGAAGGTGAGCTCCGGAGGATGGCAGGAGTAAAAAAGGGCACCTCCGACTTGAAAACCTTCGCTTTCAAAGCAGCGCACAGCGGACCGATGGGGAAAACCAAAATGGCGGCGCCATGTGCGAGCCCGGGAGACGCCACGCAGGAGAAAGGTGACCGGCCCACCGATGCTGCACAGTTGAGCGAGATTGCAGGGTTAAAGCGGGAGCTCCAGGAGTGGTTCACCTCTATCCGGCAGGATCTGGCACATTTTAAAGCTGAGGCGCAAAGCTGGATGGAAGAGCTGCGCGTGGATGTGCGGGAGGTAGGTCAGCGGTTAGATGACATGGAGACTAAGGTGGAGGAGCATGATACCGCGCTTAAAGAGCTACAAGAGAAGCAAGGAGAGTTTGAGGGGGAACACAAAGAGATCTGGCGTAAGATTGAAGACATGGAAAATCGGGCGAGGAGAGCAAATCTGAGAGTCCGAGGAGTGCTGGAAAGCAAGGGCACGGAGAACTGTGCACATATTGTGGAGCAAGTGGGCAAGTGTATTTTGACCCAGGCAGGCGTGGAGGATGAGAGTTTATGCTGGAGAATTGATCGAGCTCACCGCGCATTAGGGCCGCAGAGAGAGGGGCGCCCGCGGGATATCATTGTGTGCTTCCATGAATATACTACAAAAAATGCGATAATGAGCGCGGCCAGGAAAGTGGAAGGGTGCTGCTGGGAGAACCAGAAAATAGAGATTTATGCTGATATATCGGCCATTACTATGAGGAAAAGGAGAGAGCTGGCTGGCTTGACTAAAAGACTGAGAGAGGAACACATTAAATATCGATGGACATACCCCTTCGGATTACAATTTAGCCGGGAGGGAGTTGCCTCCCATATTCGGAATGCCCCAGAAGCACAGCACTTTATGCAACAAGTGGGGTGGCCAGACACTACGATACAGGCACATGGCCGGCCTCTACAATCATCACCGGCCCAGGAAAAGTGGCGCAGGGCGTCCGGGGGCGAGAAACGCCTCAGGAAGCAGAGGACAACCGGACCTCCAGCGGAGAAAAAAAGCTGAGGACAGGGACACTGTCTGCTATGCTGGTTATGATTTTGCTGGGGGGTGCCTTGGTGGGAGCGGGGAGGTGAGGTTGCTGAGCTAGATGAGCATATTGTTAATGTAACAGGTTTTGTTCATGTGTGTTATGAAGGGAAGGGCCGTCTGGTACGTCATGCCTTTGTACTCCAGACAGACGGTGGAGGGGAGACAAATGGTCGGCAGAAGGGTGGGGGGAGGGGGTGGTAGGGGGGGAAGAGTAAATGAGGGATTCCAGCCAGCCATAAGTGTGCTAGTTGAGGCTACTGTAGATCATCTTGTCTATGGCTAAAGTACGTGTATTAACTCTAAATGTACGGGGCTTGAACTCCCCAGTTAAGAGGCAGAGAATGTTTAAGGAATGCATGCGGCTCAAAGGCGATGTAATATTCCTCCAGGAGACGCACCTTCGGAGAGGGGACGAGTGGAGAGTGCAACACCGGCAGTTCCCTGGCCGTTGGTTCGCCTCCAATAAAGTGGAATTAAAAAAGGGGGGAGTGGGAGTGCTGATCAATGAGAAACTCCCATACACCATAGGGGAGGTTCTCCGAGACAGGGAGGGACATTTCCTGCTTATCAATATCAAAATTCAAGACAAATGGTTTACCCTGGTTAATATTTATGGTCCCAACACAGCACAAGGAAAAGTTTATGAGAATCTCACCCATCAAGTGGAACGCTTTGCGGTGGGGGAGGTGATTATGGGAGGGGACTTTAATTTGACCATTAACCCCCAATTGGACAATTCAATAGGGGGTGGGGGGGGTAAGAACAAGGATAGGAGGCAGCTCCAGACAATGGCCCGATCACTGGGTGTCAGAGACACTTGGAGAGAGTTGAGGGGTCGTCGGCGGGTATATACCTTTTTCTCACCCGTACATGCTTCCTTCTCCAGACTGGATATGATCTGGGTTTCAGAAGCGTTGCTGTGTACAGTAATTGATTGTGATATTGGCGAGAGGACCTGGATGGATCATAATCCAGTGTGGATAGATATACAGGTGGGTCCCGCACTGCGGGTACAGCGGAACTGGCTGTTGAATGAAGCTCTCTTGGATAGCCCGGAGATACGAAAGAAAGTCTCGGCTGCGATAACAACTTACCTTGACATCAATGACCAGGAGGGGTGTCGAGTAGACACCCTGTGGGAATGTTTGAAAGTGGTGTTGAGGGGAGAGTTGATCTCTCTGGCTACCCATGAGAAAAAACTTAAAGGGGAACGCAAACAGGCCTTGCGACAGCAGATCCGGAGGGGGGAGGAGTGCCAACAAAGGGGGGAGATGGATGACCAAGAGAGGCAGAGTATCCGGGAAGCCCAAAGGGAGCTGGGGGAAATTGAATTGGCTGAAATCAAATTTGCTCAGGATCAATTGAAGCAAAACTTCTTTGCTTATGGTAATAAACCTACTAGGTGGTTAGCACACCAGTTGAAGCAGCATCGGAAGCGGAATTATATCACCAAGATCCGTGATGCAGCGGGGAAGGAGCTTAGGAGTGGGGAACAGATTAGAGAGCAATTTGTCCAGTTTTATAAACGACTTTATCAGGCAGAGGAGGGGGGGTCTGCGACGGACAGGGCTCAGTATCTGCAGATGCAACTGCCTAAATTATCGTCTACTGAGGCTGCGGCATTAGCACAGCCCATTACCGGGGCTGAAGTGGCGGCTTTGATCGGCACTCTACCTGCTCATAAAGCGCCCGGTTTGGATGGGTATCCGAATAAATTTTACAAGATTTTTCGGGAGGAGGTGAGCGAGATTCTGGCTCGGCTCTACAACTCATTTGGGGAGGAGGGGGGACTGCCGGTTACTCTCCGGACGGCCGGAGTCACGCTGCTGCCTAAGGAGGGCAAGGACCCCACGCTTTGTAGTTCATACCGCCCTATTTCACTGTTGGGGTCTGATTTTAAAATCTTTACCAAGATCCTAGCTAACCAACTACTTCCGCATATGGCCAGTCTAGTACACGAGAATCAGGGGGGCTTCGTGCCTGGCAGACAAACCGCCGATAACATACGGAAGGTGTTGAACGCGATTTGGAGGGGTAAGACCAGCGCTACACAGTTGGTTTTATTAACCATCGACGCTGAGAAAGCGTTTGATCGCGTGTCTTGGCCCTATCTGTTGCAAGTCTTAGAAACAATGGGCCTTGGGGCAGGGTATATACAATGGGTGAAGGCAATTTATTCTAGACCGCTGGCACGGATCCGAGTAAACGGGGCCTACTCCAACCCCTTTGAACTGGGAAGGGGGACACGCCAGGGTTGCCCTCTTTCACCTTTGCTTTTCGTACTCTCCATGGAGCCTCTGGCGCAATTAGTGCGGGAAAGTCCACAAGTGAGGGGGGTACCAGGGGCGGCAGGGGAAAGCAAAATCTCCTTGTTTGCAGATGACTTGCTATTTTTAGTAACGGAACCCCTGAGTTCAATGGCAGTGCTGTATCAGATTTTATTGGATTTTGGAAAAATTTCGGGGTTTAAGATTAATGCTACTAAGTCAGAGATCCTAAACATCTCAGCAGAGGCCACCACGCAGCGGTTATTGCAACAGAGGTTCCCGTTTAAATGGGCTAAAACGCGGGTGAAATATTTAGGGGTCTACTTATTGGCCAATGAACTAGACCTAGGTAGGGTGAATTATGGGGCGATGGAACAGAAGATGCGGAGAGAATTGGAATATTGGGAGGGGAAAAAACTATCGTGGCTAGGGCGGATCGCGGCTGTTAAAATGGTGATCCTACCACAATGGCTCTACTTATTCCGGACATTGCCAGTGGGGATGCCCAGGCCTTACTTAGGGAAGATTCAAAAAATTATCATGCGCTTTATTGGGGGGGGCAAACGTAATAGGGTAGCCTGGCCCTTACTCACCAGGAGCAGACGTAACGGAGGGATGGCCATCCCAGACATGCAAAGATACATGGAGGCGGCGCAATTGAGCGCAATAGTGGCTTGGGGAGCAGAATCGAGCAAGGAATGGGTGCGATTGGAGGCTGACGATCTACAAGTGGGGACTCTCTCTGAGTGGATCTGGTTACCCAGCACTAGGCAGAAAGGAATACGGGGCTGCAATCCCTATGTACAGAGAACGTTGTGTCTCTGGCATCGCTGGAGGCGTAAATGGCTGGGCTTGGGAGAAGTATCCCGGTTAATTCCTATAGTGGATAACCCCGATTTTCCCCCTGCAGTGGGACGAAGTGTGTTTCTTCGTTGGAGGCAGAAGGGGTTGACGCATGTTGGCCAACTTCTCCGGGGGAGGGAACTTCACTCATTCTCAGCCCTACAGCAGAATTATGGCTTAGCGCCTATAGATTATTTTCCTTACCAACAGATTTGCCATTACTTGACCTATAAAATAATCCCGGGGTTAACTGGGGACCCAACTGAGATTGAATCATTGTTTCTGATGGGGCAATCAAAGAAACTAGTGACAAAATTCTATAATATGATGGAGGGGCAAGGGGGACGTAGCTCATTTCAACAAGCCTGGGAAAGGGATTTAGGGATGCAGTGGGAGGTCGAGGAGTGGTCCAGCATCTTCCAGTCTAAATATAAAGGAATGCTGGCAGCTAGCTTCATCGAGAATAACTATAAACTGATGTATAGGTGGCACCTCACCCCTGAAAAGATGCATGTAATGTTTCCAGGTCAATCGGATAAATGCTGGAGGGGGTGTGGGGAAGTGGGGACTGTATTGCATGTCTGGTGGTCTTGCTTTAGCGCGCAGGAGAGATGGGGTGAGATCTTTGCCCTGCTGAGCACCATTATGGGGCAGGAGCTGGAACTTAATCCAGCCGTTGCATTGCTGGGGTACACACCAGCAGTACTTACACAAACTGAGAGTTTCTTTGTTAATGTGGGGTGTGTGACCTTTCGTATCTTGATGGCACGGCAATGGCGGCAAGTGCGTCTGCCCACGGTGCGGGATTGGTTATCTGCTCTTGAAACTAATTACTTACTAAGTAAAGCTACTGCTCTGGGAAATCATAGCTCCAAAAAATTTTCTACAACTTGGGAGAAGTACTTATGCTGGCGAAATACGACTTTATAAGATTTCAATGGTTTACAGGAGTTGGCGGCTGGAAGGGGGGGGGGGGTTAGCGGGGTTATTACAGTTTGCTGTGGTTGTATAATTGTAAACCTGGTAATTTTGTTTGGTTTTCTGTAATACAGTTTCAATAAAAAGTTTAAATCAAAAAAAAAAAAAGAGAAAAAGAGATAAACGCTCATTGATGACCACCTTGTATACAGAAAGGTGACTTTCTCACTTGAGCACGATGTGGGAGGCTCCACTAGACTGCGGTTTTTTTTGGTAGCCATAGGAGGAGAGAAAATTGGTTCAGCTCCACATCCTTATCATAAAGGCCTATTAAATAGGCAAAAATTGGAAGGATCTGGAAGAGTACCGCAGCCTAACGCAACCTCAGTGCCCTCTCCCTCCTCCTCTTTTCTCCCTTGCTCTCTCCCGAAGATTGCAGAAGGCTGTCAGAGGGATCTGCCTGGCAGCCATCTTCCACACAGTGCTGTACAAACAAAACCAGTCCATTAAGCCGTTTCAGGGGAGTAGAGCTGAGCCTGGCAGCAGTCCTACGCCTGGGGTTCTTAGGGGGTGAGTACCAAGGCTTGACCTTGTCATTGTCCTTGTTGGGGGGCTCCCAGTTCTGTCTCTGATGGACACAATTTGGGGTGGACTGCTAGCGACCATTGGCGCTGTTTGGGGGTTTCCTGACATTTTCTGCATGCATTAGTAACATTTTTGCCTATTGTGCGCCTGATGGTCGTGCGGCCCTAATGCGCCTCTGTCCAAGCTGCTCCAGTGAGCGCTCCTTCCCTACAGCCTGTAACGCGTGTAACATAAAAGTACAGTTAATGCACACTTATGGGCTGACACCTTAGTGTGTGCTCTTGCGATACCTACCCCAACTCTCTGTCTTCTTCCAGTTATTTGACTATGGCAAGTGAGAAGCCACATCCTTGAATTCTAGATTCTGCTCTTCCTGCATGGCAGCTTCTGAATCGCCCCTGGAGAGCATGCTTTCCCCCTCTCAGTGGCAGGATGTGATTATTCCATCCTTACCTGCATCAGGGAAGAAGGTGAAGGATGGCATTATGGGTAAGGATATTCAGCCGGCTGGAGACTCCAGTGACCATGCTGTGAACCACGCTTCATCCTCTAGAGGGTCTGTGGCGGCTATGCCCCCGGTGCTGGGGACCCCTATGTGAGAGGAGAGCTTCTGGATCCTACATTCTTTTTATTTTTTTGCAATAAGCCTGGTCCTTCTGGTGTGGAATTTCAAACCCCGTGTCCTCTTGATGCCCTTTGACACAGTCTTATGCTGGGTAGACTGAAACTGGAAGCCATGTTCAGTTGCCTTTGGCTAAGCGTCCCTGGCACGGGGTGCCCCCTTTATATGGGGAACACTGTTCCCTCTAAGCTGTGCGCGTGTGCGCGCGCACACACCTTGCCAAGCGAGCGCACATACTTTACAACAGAGCGCACAAAAATTACAGCTCTGATTCTGATAGAAAACACCACAGACGTCTTAAAATTTAAAAGTTATGATTGTAATTACTAGAAATTTCCCACTTCATTTAGTAGTCATCTATACCAATAAGGTCAGAAGTGAGATACCTCGGGGTTACGCTGGACAATAAACTCAATCTCAAGCCACACATAGGCAAAACAATACAAAAAGCCTACTACAAGATGCGAATCATCAGGAGACTGAAACCACTCCTCGCCCCAGAACACTTCCGTACCGTATGTCAAGCTCTGATAACCCCACTACTGGACTTCTGCAATCCGATATACCTTGGTCTACAGAAACAAGCCATCAAACCACTCCAACTGGCACAAAACACCGCAGCACGAATCATATCCGGAACTGCAAGACAGGAGCACATCACACCCACGTTAAAGGACTTACACTGGCTTCCAATCAGTGCACGCATCAGATACAAAACTATCATAAACCTATACAAGATAAAACAGCACACATCAGCCAACAGCCTGCACACCCTCATACAACCAGACACCAGTACACGTCCAAGAAGAAAACAAACTCACAACCGAGTCAGCACCCCAAGTGAATACAAACACACACGCAAGGACACAACAGACCGAGCACTCTCCATGGCTGCTCCAACAATATGGAACAAACTACCGGACGATTTGAGGGCAACTACAGACCTCAAGGACTTTAGGAAACAGCTGAAAACCATGCTGTTCATAGAACACTATGGACACATCACATAGTCTAAATAGCTGTATATCAGCACACGTCACCGCCAAACACTGTATGTATATAAGATGTTTTTAGCACCACTGTATATAGCCCACATTGTACATAACTCAAACTAATCTAGCACACAACACAACACGCACCCAACTAAATTTTCACCCCCACTGCATGTATAACACACTCACACTACCAGATTGTTTGCTGTGATACCACCTTGATTATTATGATAAGGCGGTTTAGAAATACTGTTAAATAAATAAATAAATAAATAAATAAAATCAATGTGGTGTACATACTGTATTCTGTATATAACTCCGAGTGTCGTTATGTGGCGCACAAAAATTTAACCTTTCTTCAAAAGCTGCACACAGTTGATATTTTATGCGCACACAGCCTACAGAAAATTAGAGGGAACATTGATGGGGAACAGTTGGGAGCTATCCGAAATGTCATCTTTGCCTCGGATTCAGATGAGTCTACTGGGCACTGATGTGGATGAGGAAGTACTTGCACCTTCAGAAGATTCTGCAGAGGCCAGCGTGATCCGCCTATTCCAGAAGGGGGAACTGGCGGCATTGATTGGCTGTCATCCGCCTTGAATTTGATGGATGCTTCCGGCACAAGGCAGGAGCTGAAGGTACACCCTTTCCTTCAAGGGGTGTAGAAATCCACTGTTCCTGTTCGGTAATCCAGTTTAGTCCTCCAACATCGGGTAGTGCCCCTCCTCCTGCAGCCTGGAGACTGGACCAATCAAGTCTTCTGTAGTATATATGCAGACGGAGCTCCCAGAAGCCCCCAGTGTGTCCAGTCTCCTTGCAGCTTGCAGACTTCTGTGCCCTTTCTGGGCACACTAAGTGACACTTGAAGGAGCAACACTAGTTAATTAGTTCTTTTGGGGTTTTATTTTGGGTCCTTTATTTACCATTTCTTTGCTAGGTAGCTGTATCTTTAAAAAAAAAAAAAAGGAGCATTGCCACAGGGGACATCCTGGGGGAAGCCAGACCTGCATTGGGCTCCTGCCTTCCTGCCTGGGAATATCTGAAACCTGGGTTGAGCTCTCCCCAAGACTGTTCGGGGAAGAGCCATACCTGCTACAGCATTGCCTGTCACTTGGAGAAGTTGGCTGAGTTCCTTGCTGTTCCCTGAGCTGGTAGGAATTTTCCTTGTTTTAACTTTTCAGCTCTGTTGTTTTTTGCATTGTCAGAGGCTCTGTCGGCTCCCCTGGCTTCCGAATTGCACTTTTTCCTGATTTTTTTCGCTTGCCCTGTATTAGAGGGTCGTTTTCTTTCTTTTCCATATTATTTGGTTACCTTTGTATTTTCGCGCCTTTTGTTATTGTGGGTGAAAAAATGCGGTGGCCATTTTGGATTTCTAAAGTGTGCTTTTTAAGGGCACTTTTTAACACTTGTGCACGGGTTCCCCTGGCATTTTTGGGGTTTCTTTTGCTGGCGATTTTGCTCAGGGCACCCCTAGGATTCTGGGGAGTATTTTGTTTTCTGTAAAAAAAAAAAAAAAAACGTTTTAAATTTAAAGCTGTACTGATTTGAATACGGTTAGTCCCTTTGCTGTGGGCTTCCCTGTTCCTGTTTCCTTCTTTCCCCCTGGAAGCAGGTTGCCTTAGCATGGCTGCCAAACCTCAATGTGTGATTTGTGGGTCCCGCAGAGGTACAATGACTGACTCTGGCATCTGCAAGAGCTGTGCTGCAGTTTCTTCAGACCTGGAATGTCTTCTCCCACTGCTGTTTGCAGCTCTGTGGTAACTCGATTGATTTTTCTTGATTTTTCAGCGATTTTAGGCATTTCTCTCATGCCTGCAACCCTCCCACCTTCTTCTTTGACTTTTTAAGTTAATTCCTTAGCTTTTGGGGGTTTAATTCACTCTTTTGGTGTTTTATTTTTGCTGGTGGCCATTTTGAATAGCTAATGAGCCTCGGTTTTTGGCGGGAAGCCAGATTACTTCTCTGCTGGCTTCTAAAAGCTATATTGTTGTTTCAGTTTTTTTCCACAACACTTGCTAGCTGTGAGTTGTGCAGAGGTTACTTTTTTCTCTGCCTATGTATGAACATAATGGATAAAAAGTACAGAAGGCACGGATAGAGAACAGTATGCAATTCAGAGCCACAGTACAATGCTGAGTCACTGACGAAGGGTGCAGGGCTCATGGGTTCCATTCCCCACTGTGCCCAACAAAGAAGGCTGGCTGAGGCATTACCTATTATGGGGAATATTGTTAAATGCCTGTTCCTGCGGGACGCAGTTATTTCTTTTTAGTTCTCCCTGTGCCTTATTCAGGTTTACGCTGCATAGGCTGTCAGAAGAAACACAGGGACCTCAGGCATCAGCTCTGCTCTTCCCCCAGCATCTTGCTTCCCCTGAGGAACTTGGGAACTCCGGAGCTTGGCTTTGGGGGAGCTCTCCATTGGCTTTACGCTGCACTGAGTCTTTACCACGAGAGTTTGGATACCTCCAGGAAGTTCAGGTATCATTTTCTGAAAGAAAACTGTGAGTACTCTGTTTTTGTTTTTTTCTTCCTTGCCTCAGCTGCTCTGGGATGCTTTCAGCTGTATCCGGACCGGCTGCCCCTGAGTTTGGAAGTGCCTACTTTGACTTTTTAGTCCACAAACTGCAGCCGGGTTACTTTGTACGTCCTACTGATTATTGTACCTGTCTTATTCAATATACCATTTGGTTGAGGTTTTAAGTCAGTGTTTTGGATCCTGACTGTTTTGGGCTCGGCCTAATTAAGCATGCTCACTGTAATTTTCCTATGGCTGGATTGAGCTTCTACATCCCTCCCCAGAAACACCTTTCAGCCCCTACCATGGAGGTCTGAATGGCTGCGGAGGGATCCCACTCTAATTTCCCTACTTTCAGTCACTGTAATTGCCTTACCCTGACCTTGAAAGTTTCTCTATGCCAGCACAGTGAATGACTGACAGTTCCCTTCTCAGTTCTGCGAATACCTGACATTTTTTCGGTGCCAGCGGCTGTTTTGTTTTTCTCTTCAGTGTTTCTTTTTAGAGGAAACAGCTCTAAACAGCAGTTTCCACACACTTAATCATGCTGTGGAGGCACGTGGAGTTTCAAAATCCTTTTCTTAAACAGTCTTGGGTTTCCCTGAGCCTTCCTTGCTTTTTGTTTTAAATGCAAAAAAAAAATAATAAATAAATAAATGAAACCCCACACAAGAAGAGGAAAGGTGGTTTAAGTCTCTACAATGCTTTTTTCTCTGACTGTATTATATGTGAAATGTAATCAGCCGAAGGGTACATTAATAGCTTGCTTGTGTTACACCTGCACGCTGCATCCCGGAGGCTTTCCCCATACCCACTGCGTTGCTAGCTGGGTCCCTCAGCACCTTATCTCCCCCCTCCTCAGAGCCCCTGCTGCAGGATCTTCCACAGCCGCTGCAGACCACATTACACATTCCCATCCGGCCGTCTCATCAACGGTTTCTCCACTTTGCTCTTCCGTGGGGCCACTTCCAATTTCCGGCCATGCCGTTTGGTCTCGCCACGGCCCCCCGCACCTTCACAAACGTGATGGTAGTGGTCGCGGCGGCCTTGGGCAAAGAGGGCATCCTGGTCCATCCGTATCTCGATGACTGGTGGATTCGGGCAAAGTCCAGTCGGGAGTGTGTGCACGTCACGAGCAGGGTGGTGGCTCTGCTGCGGTCCCTCGGCTGGGTGGTGAAAGAATGCAAGAGTTGTCTGTGCCCGACTCAGGATCTCGAGTATCTGGGAGTGAGCCTCGACACAGCACGGGGCTTGGTGTGCCTGCCGGAGCGCCGCATTCGGTCTCTTGTCCGACTCTTCAGGGGGATGCCCGCTCCGTCTGCATGGTGATAGCTACAGCTCCTCGGTACGATGGCAGCAACCTTGGAGGTGGTGCCCTGGGCGCGCTTCCACATGCGCCCGCTGCAGAGTGCTCTGCTGCGCCGTTGGTCCAACCAATTCGACTCGTTGAACAGGAGATTGACTTGCCCAAGGGCGGTTCGCCGATCACTCCGGTGGTGGCTCTCCTCCGAGAACCTGGCGTGGGGGATTCCCTGGAGCCTCCACTTTGGGTTCCGTTCACAACGGATGCCAGCCTAACCGGCTGGGGGGCTCACTGCGAGACCCGCTTCGCTCAAGGGGAATGGTCTCCCCTGGAGACTTCTTGGTCGATCAACCGCCTCGAATTGCGGGCGGTGCGGCTAGCCCTCTTGGCCTCAAAGCCCTAGTTCTCGACCGGCCGGTGCGAGTCCTCTCGGACATTGCGACCACCGTAGCTTACATCAATCGCCAAGGGGGCACCGGCAGCATGGCCCTGGAATCAGAAGCGATGGCCTTGGTCAATTGGGTGCAGTCTCGTCTTCCGGCCATCTCGGCAGCGCCTATTGCAGGCGCAGACAATGTTCAGGCCGATTTTCTCTGCAGAGTGCGGGTGGACCCCGGAGAGTGGGAGCTAAACCCGCAAGTTTACGCGCAAATAGTTCGTCGGGGGGGGGGCCGCCCTTCATGGATCTCATGGCGACATTTCAATCAGCCGAGACAGGACGCTTCTTCAGCAGGCAAAGGGAGCGCATGTCCGAGGGGCTCGACGCTCTCATTCAGCCGTGGCCAACGTCCGGCCTTCTTTATGTCTTTCCTCCGTGGGTTCTGATTGGCCGGGTCGTTCAGCGCATCGAGGGCCATCGGGGTCGAGTGTTACTGGTGGCCCCGGACTGGCCTGGGTGGCCCTGGTATGCCGATCTGGTCCGGCTGAGCGACGGCATTCCTTGGCTCCTATCCACGCTGCCGAATCTTCTTTTTCAGGGACCCTTGCGGATGCCCCAAGTGGGTCGATTCTCGCTTACGGTTTGGCCATGGAGAGGGCTCGGCTGAAAAAGAAGGGTTACTCCCCCCGCGGTGATTTCTTCCCTACTGCGGGCAGGGAAAACGTCCACTTCTCTTACTTACGTTCGGATTTGGGGGATCTTTGAAGACTGGTACTCCCGGCGTGGAGTCCGGGTGGCGACGGTTTCCGTTTCCGTCGTTTTAAGTTTCTTCAGGTTGCTTTTGATAAGGGCCTTGCGGCTAGTTCCCTGAAAGTCCAGTTGGCGGCTATCTCTTATTATCGAGGCAAATCTTTAGGCCGTCTCCGCGGTTCTTATCCGGACGTACGTCGTTTTCTTACGACTGTTTTTCATTTGCGGCCCTCCCGCAGGATTTTCGTTCCTCCGGGGGACTTGAATCTAGTGATGCGGGCCCTGGTTCGTGAACCTTTTGAACCCCTGAGTAGGGCGTTTCTGAAAGATTTTACGCTGAAGACGGTTTTTCTTGTAGCCATCTGTTCGGCACGGCGTATTTCAGATCTACATGCGTTGTCCTGCCGAGAACCTTTTTTGTCTTTTTCCCCGGTCCCTTCCTTTTGGCCGAGGGTGGTTTTCCCTATTCATGTGAATCAGGCAGTGTTTCTTCCAGTTCTTTCTTCCCACTCTGTCGGATCGGCGGACAAAAGTCTTCACCGTCTCGATGTGGGTCGTGCACTTCGTCGTTATTTGATGGCTACCGAATCTTTTCGGAAGACTGACCGGCTATTCGTGCTCTTCGGTGGTGCACGTAAAGGGGAAGCGGCGGCTAAGGCCTCCGTTGCAAGATGGCTCAAGGAAGCGTTCGCGTCTGCGTATCTGTTGCAGCAGCGGTCTGTTCCGGAGGGGCTACTGGATCATTCCACTAGGGCTCAGGCGACCGCTTGGGCGGAGTATAGCCTAGTTCCGCCAGCAGATATCTGTAAGGCGGCCACCTGGTCGTCTCTGCATGCTTTCAGTACACACTATCGTTTAGATGTGTCAGCAGCTCGGGATTCCTCTTTTGTTCGGCGGTTCTGCGCGCCGGATGGCAAGGTCCCGCCCGGTCTTAACTGCTCTGTTACATCCCGATGTTGGAGGACTAAACTGGATTACCGAACAGGAAATGGAAATTACACTAACCTGGTAATTGTAGTTCCTGGAGGGTCCAGTTTAGTCCTCCTTCCCTCCCGACTATCTGTTATAAAAATGCGGCGCGCTTTCCGAACGGTGGATCATAAGACGGTTCCTCTTGCCGTTCAAACCTTTTTTGCAGCCGCGTTTTTGGCTATGGCTCTTCCTTTCTCAGGTGTTCAGTCAGCTCCTGAGATTTCTGATACGGAGCTGTATTTTGATTTCTGGGGCGTTGGTTCCAGCGCAATACAGTGTTCTGACTTCCTCGTTTGGGGAGAAAGTTGGATATTTTTGTGGGGGGGAAACAAATTGTTCTTTAATTATGTCATTTTCATTATGTCATTTTGTATATTAATCTAATGTGTTGCTTCGTTAAGTATGCTTTGTTACTAGTACACTGGGGGCTTCTGGGAGCTCCGTCTGCATATATACTACAGAAGACTTGATTGGTCCAGTCTCCAGGCTGCAGGAGGAGGGGCACTACCCGATGTTGGAGGACTAAACTGGACCCTCCAGGAACTACAATTACCAGGTTAGTGTAATTTCCATTTGTCTTCCTGTTCCCGAAAATGATCAAGGATATGATCCAGTTGGAGTAAGACTCTCCCCAACTTCCAATCTAAAGTGTTAAAGGTGTAGAAGAACATTTCTGCTCTCCCAGAGGAGGAGCGCGTCAAGTAGTTTGACATTCCCAAGCTGAATACACAAGTCACGGTAGTTACCAAACAGACCACTATTCCTGTGGAAAACAGATCAGCCTTAAAGGATGTTCAGGGGTGCAAGGTGAATTCCTGGCTGAGGAGCTAATTTGCGTGGTGGCAGCTGTTTTTCAGCTGAGGGTATGTACCAGCCTGATGTCTCGAGCCCTGCTCCAGTGAATTCAATCTCGTCCACCTGATGGTACTTCCTGTCTTTTGGAGTCAGCTACGGCCTTCCTTTATGACCTGGTACCTTTGGCGGCCAGGGATGGTGCCCTGACAACAGTGTCATAGTGTTGGATATGGCCCCGGCACTGGGCAGCAGACACATCCTCCAAAGCCTGGTTCCTGATCGTGTAACCAGTCTAGTCCCAGACCTCTGGGTTGCCTATCTCATCCAGCAGCTTGGAGACTGAGAAACTCCTCCTTTTTGTGATGTCACTGGTATATCCTCCCGGGATCATCCACCTGTCACCAGTTACCTCAGTCTCCAAGCAGCTGGATGGATAGGAGCCCGGAGGGCCGGGCTCACTGGAGAGGCAATTGAGATTAGTTTTGTATTAGTGGGAGGTAGTACAAAAAGATTTTAATTGATTTATAGCAGAGGGGCAAGAGTTTTGATTTTTCAGGTACTGTCTCTTTAAATTTGACTGCAGGCCTTCCCTCCCATCTCTTCCCCCTCCCCCCCCCCACCACACCTTTTCTTACCTCTGGTCCATCGGTAGCTACGGGGTGAGCCAGCCCAGCAGTTAAATCCAGTGCAATTAGCTGGAGATCAAAGTGGGGGGGACCCAGAGCAGAGCCCAGCCAGCGCTGCACAGAAGTTTGCCTGTCAGCGCGCTTGGCCGGCTCTTCACGATCGCACGCAGGCTGCAGATTTCAGCAGTGCGAGGCTGACAGAGTTCCTGTGGTTAATGGACAAGCTCTGGGGCCAGTGGCAAGCAAAACCGCGAAAATAAGGCGGGTTGCTTGCTCCGTCTTCGCCGAAGGTAAGGAGGCGCTTTTAGAGTGGTTGTGGTAAAAGCACGTTTGGGCGCAAAGAGAGCAGCAGGCCCGGCCGCATGATGCCGGCGTGGGCGGACGCCGGGACTTCGATACTCTTTCAGGGGGGCTTGTTTGCTACGTGGAGAGCCTCCTGGGAAGTTTTATTTGCTTGTTTAGTTAGACAGGGTTCTCCCATAGAGTCTTGCTGTGGGGGCTAGTTTTAAAAAAAAAAAATACAGCAATCTCTGGGGGCTCTCTGCTTTAGGGCCGCACTGCATTGCAGGGCTGTTCCTCAGTGTAAGGGAGAAACAGCCTAGCAGTGCAGGACACGGACCAGATATTTTAGTACTGTCATGCCTTCTAAGCCACTGTGTGTAGTCTGTGGCGCTAGAAAAGGCACAGGCTCAGGAGTGTGCAAAGCCTGTGTGAGGGAGGCATCTGCGATGGAACATCCCCGGGAGGAAAAGGGGGAGGTTCAGGGGGCCGAGGCGGAGGGCTCAGTCTCGCAGGTAGTAGAGGTAGCCCGGGTGGAGCCGGTAGCTGGGCCGTCTTCTGCCTCAGACACTCCTCTCTCTCTCAGGCAGTTTTGCCAAAAGAACTGGTGTCCATTTTTTCGCAGGAGTTTCTTACGCTACTGCAGCAAACGGTGTTTGGAAACGTTCAGCAGCGGAAAGGCGCTGCGGACACGAGCAGGATGAAGAGGACCACGATGCACCTGCCGGCCGAGGAACACCCGCGCGGGATCAAGAGACCACATACCGAAGGAGATACGGGTGAGCATTCAGTGGCCTCAGAGTGTCCGCTGTCGGATGAGGAGGTCCGCAGCATGGACTTCGAAGAAGAGCTAGAGGAAGGTGAGCTTTCAGAAAGAGAAGACCAGGCCAGAGTGGTTCGAATCTTCAGAAGAGAAGAGCTGCCAGCGCTCATAGTAGAGATGCTAAAGGTGCTAAATATGCCGGTTCCAGGGGCAGCGGAGGATGAGTCACTAGAGGATCCATTGTTACAGGTGTTCCGGAAAAATCAACGAGCTTTCCCGGTGCACAGGGTGTTTCAGGAGATGATCCAGGAGGAGTGGAACGTTCCGGAAGCACCTTTGAAAGGATCCAGGGTTATGGGCCGCCTGTATCCATTGTTGGATCAGGATAAGGAGGTTTTTAAGTCTCCCAAGGTGGATGCGGCCGTCTCGGCGGTGACCAAAAAGACTACCATACCCGTGGAAAGTAGTGCGGCCCTCAAGGATTCTCAAGATAGGAAGTTAGACGGGTTGTTAAGACAGGTGTTTGATGTGAATGCTCTGTCCGTTCAGGTGGCTATTTGCGGAGCGTGGGTGGCTAGAGCCTGCCTTTGCTGGTCGCAGCGGGTGCAAGGGGGGCAGGAGCGTGAAGTGACCGGAGAGGCGGCCAGGTTGGAGTCGGGTGCAGCCTACTTAGCGGACATTCATTATGATCTTATGCGAGGCTTGTCAAAGAGTATGGTGTCAGCAGTAGCAGCACGGCGTTACTTGTGGCTGCGCAATTGGGCGGCAGATAGCTCCTCTAAGGCTAGATTAAGTAAACGTCCCTTTAAAGGGCGCCTGTTGTTCGGGGAAGACTTGGAGAAACTAGTGAAGGACTTAGGAGAGTCCAAAGGTGGTAAATTACCGGAAGACAAGCCTAGATCAAACCGAGCGATTCATGCGGGCAGGGGACATCAGCGGGACTTTCGCCATTTCCGGTTCCAGAGGTTCAATTCAGGACAAAGAGGCCGGTTTACCAATAGGAACCAGGGGTTTCGGGGAGCCGGAAGGGGCTTTGGGCCTTTTTCCTCCTCTTCCCTCTCTGCTAGAAAGCCACAATGAGATAAGGGGGACCCAGGCTCCCTTGCTTTCCGTAGGGGGGCGGTTGCAGGAGTTTTATTCTGCCTGGGTCCGAGTCACGTCAGATCAGTGGGTTCTCGAAGTCATCCGAGAGGGTTACACGCTAGAATTCTTGAGACCAGTGCGAGATGCCTTCGTGCGGTCCCCTGGCAAATTGGCCGCCAAGTGCGAAGCCCTGCGGGGGACAGTACGAAGGTTGCTAGACCTCAAGGCAATAGTGCCGGTGCCGCCAGATCAGTGCGGCTGCGGTCGATACTCCATTTACTTCATCGTGCCGAAAAAGGACGGAGGCGTCCGGCCGATTCTTTATCTCAAGGGCGTGAATCGTTGCCTTCGGGTGTCTCATTTCCACATGGAAACACTGTGATCGGTTATAGTGGCGGTGCAAAGGGGGGAATTCCTTACCTCTCTGGATTTGTCAGAGGCATATCTCCATATTCTGATAAGACCGGAGCATCACAAATTTCTCAGATTCGCTGTCCCGTTCGGGCATTTTCAGTTCCGAGCGTTGCCCTTCGGGCTAGCGACAGCTCCGCGAACCTTCACTAAGGTCATGGTGGTGGTGGCGGCAGCCTTGAGAAAGGAAGAAATCCTGGTGCATCCTTACCTAGATGATTGGTTGATCCGGGCGAAGACCGAGAGCGAGATGGCCACGGCCCGGGTGGTATCCTTTCTGGAAAATTTCGGTTGGATAGTCAATATGTCCAAGAGTCAGCTGTTTCCCTCACAGAATCTGGAATACCTGGGAGCTCGATTCGACACATGAGTTGGGAAGGTGTTTCTAACAACAGAGAGAGCGCAGAGCCTACAGAAGTTAGTCGAGAGGATTTTACAGTACAAGGCGCCCTCAGCGTGGCATTATCTCCAACTGTTGGGCACCATGGCGACATCGATAGAGATGGTGCCGTGGGCGAGAGCCCACATGAGGCCTTTACAAAGAGCGCTGCTTCGGAGATGGTCGTATCAGCAAGATTCGCTCATCCGGAAGCTGCCCTGTCCGGAGGAGGCCTGTCAGTCCCTACAATGGTGGTTGCGTCCCGCATCGTTGGAGCGCGGGAAGGCGTTGGAGTCTCCAGCCTGGGTGTCCTTGATGACAGACGCCAGCCTGCTGGGCTGGGGAGCGCATTGTCAAGGCAGATTCATGCAGGGACAATGGAAGGCCGAAGAAAAAACATGGCCAATCAACAGGTTGGAGTTAAGAGCAGTGACCCTAACATTGCAGGAGTTTCGGGCAGTGCTCGGCAGCAGAGCGGTCCGAGTGTTTTCCGACAACGCGACGGCGGTGGCCTATGTCAACAGACAAGGGGGAACCAGCAGCGTAGCGCTGGAGTCTGAGGCCGGAGCCCTGTGCGGTTGGGCCGAAGAGAATCTCCTAGATCTATCGGCGGCACATGTAGCAGGGGTGGACAATGTGGAGGCTGATTTCCTCAGTCGGGTAAGAGTAGATCCAGGGGAATGGGTCCTACATCCCGAAGTGTTCGAGATGTTGGTGTGCAGGTGGGGCGCGCCGGTCATGGACCTCATGGCGGCATTCGCCTCGGCAAAGGTCAGCCACTTCTTCAGCAGACGAAGAGAAAGGATGTCAGAGGGCTTGAATGCTCTCATTCAGGATTGGCCGGTGGGGCGGCTGCTGTATGTGTTTCCACCTTGGGTCCTGATAGGAAGAGTGGTGCAACGAGTCAAGAGATTCAGAGGTCAAGTAATTCTGATAGCTCCCGATTGGCCTCGCCGACCCTGGTATGGGGACCTGGTGAGGTTGCTGGTGGCAAAGCCTTGGCGGCTACCCCCTTGACCGGACCTGCTGTCTCAAGGACCTCTGCTCATGCCCCACGTGGATCGATTCTCGCTTACGGCCTGGCTCTTGAGAGGGCACGGCTGAAGTCTAGGGGGTATTCAGCGGCGGTCATTACCACCTTATTGAAGGCCAGGAAGAGGTCTACGTCGCTAGTATATGTTCGAATCTGGAGGGTGTTCGAAGCTTGGTGCGCAGAAAAGAAGTGTGAGGCTTTAAAATCCACCATCCCTCAAACCTTAGAATTCTTGCAGGATGGATTCGACAAAGGACTAGCTGCCTCGTTGTTGCGGGTGCAGGTTTCAGCATTGTCATGTTACAGAGGAAGGTTAGGAGGTCAGACGCTCGGGAGTCAGTGGGACGTTAAACGGTTTTTGAGGGCGGTGTCTCTTGTGAGGCCGCCGTGTAGACAGATCGTGCCTAAGTGGCATCTCCCGCACGTGCTAGCCGAGCTGGAGCGCGAGCCCTTCGAACCATTGTCACGGGCGTCGTTCAAGGATCTCACGCTAAAGGTGGTGTTCCTGGTGGCCATATGTTCGGCAAGAAGAGTCTCTGAACTACAGGCGCTCTCCTGTAGGGAACCCTATCTGTCATTCTTTGCAGCAAAGGTAGTCTTGAGGACGGTGCCGGCTTTCCTCCCTAAGGTGGTGTCGGTTTTTCACGTGAATCAGTACATTTCCTTACCGGTATTCTCAGAGTGCGTGGGTAGTTCAGTGTCGAGAAAGTTGCATCTCTTGGATGTCTGGCGGGCATTAAAGAAGTATCTTCGTCAGATGGCCAGTTTTCGCAAGTCGGACAAACTTTTTTTGTTCTTTTCGCGGGACCAAGAAAGGGAGAAGTGGCGTTGAAGGCATCCATTGCAAGGTGGATTAAGGAAGCCATTGCGTCGGCTTACATGCTGAAAGGTAAGTCGGTGCCAGAAGGACTTCGGGCTCATTCCACTAGAGCACAAGCCGCGTCCCTTTGTACATTTCAAGGAGTCTCTTGCTCAAATCAGCTGCTTGAATTTTAAAATCCACTAAAGATGAGCAAATGCGCCGAAGCCTCAAAAATTGCCCAAAAGGGAGACCCCTTTTCAATGGGCTTGGATGAAAACTCTTGCTTAAATTCCAGAGTTTTCATCAAGTTTTCAAGCAGCTGATTTGAGCAAGAGACTCCTTGATAGGGGTTATCCAATTAAGGTTATAAAGTTGGCATACCGCCGTGCCTTATATGTACAAAGGGAATGGATACTGGGTGATCATATGGGAAGCAGATCTGATACAGAATCTCCGCAGGCTTTTGTTGGTGTTTTACCTTATATGACGTCAAGTACTGCTGTAGTGGACATTCTTAAAAAGCATTGGTCTATATTAGCGTTACACCCATGTTTTCAAAAACCTTTTATGGTGGCCTTCTCTCACAGAGCTAATCTGGGGGATATAGTGGCCCGCACAACAGTGGTGGTAGATAGATCTCCCATTCCACCTTTGCAACATAATGGCCATACTACTTGTAGTTGTTGCATCTATTGTGCTGCTTCATTAACGGGTAGTACGTGGATGCACCCTATGACTGGTCAGTTGATTAAACAGCGATGGGAAACAGATTGCACTACATCGTATGTGGTGTGTGTTATACATTGCCCTTGCTCTCTTGTAAATGTAGGCAGGACAACACGAATGATTAAGACTCGTCTAGGGGAACATGCTTTGCGTCTTCGACGAAAAAATGAGTCGGCCCCGATGGTAGAGCACTGTCTTGCATTTAACCATGATTTTCAAGATCTTCGTTGGTCAGTTATTGATCATGTTCCTTCTGATCCCAGAGGTGGTGATTGAATTAGTAAACTTCAGAGATGTGAGCAAAGTTGGATATATCGCTTGCAAACAGTGTATCCTACGGGTCTCAACAAAGAAGTTGATTGGTCCAGCCTCATGTGATGCCATCCAAGAGACGAAGGGGTTTCCTTGAACTAGTGGGGAACCCTTATTGATCTCATTGGTTGACGTTTTTTGATTGAAGGATGCGAGTAGCCAATGAGAAGAGTTCTGCCCTTTGAAGAATCGGCTGATGTTTGAATTCCAGCGTTTTGTGGCAGTTGAGAAAAACTTGTGATGACAGCACTTGAAACAGGGAGCCAGTCCCGAAATGTGCACGTTGTGTGTGGCGTCTTGAAACCCACAATTCTGATTAAGTTAAGTTGTGGAGCAATTCTACTTTATGCATACTATCTTGGAAGCCACAATTCTGATTGAGCTAAGTAATTGAACAATTCTATGCTTAAGTTTTGATTAAAAGGGATGAAACTGAGTGGTGGGCATAGATCAAAGTGTGTGCCCTCTTCAGTAACATCCAACAAAAAAGATATAAATAATTTTTTAGGGGGTATTTTTGGTGATTTTTGTCTGCTGTTCTGTCCGTAGCAGGCCCCCAGATTCTGGGATTATCTTCAGTTCCTCAGATTGATGGAGGTGACCATAGAGATGGTGCCGTGGGCATGTACTTACATACTCCAGTGGTCCTTGTTGACTTGATGGTGCCCTGAGGTCTCAGGAGTTTGAGTGCGGTGGTGGCGGCAGCCCCCTGTCATCCGAGGAAGGGCATACCACTGGATGATTTCTCCTGGATCCTGCTGATGATGGATGCCAGTCTCTCAGGTTGGGGAGCCCATTGACAAGACCATGCGGCCCAGGGCTATTGGAACCACAAGGAAGCGGTGTGGTCCATCAGTCGCCTCGAGGCGAGGGCCATCAGGTTGGCTCTTCTGTGTTTCCAGCCCCTGGTCGAGGGCCAGGCAGCTGTTTGAGTCTTTTCAGACAGTGCCACGGTGGTGGCTTATGTCAGTTGGCAAGGCGGCACAAGGAGCGCTGGAGTGGCTCTGAGGATAGATCTCCTGTTTGCCTGAATGGAGAAGAACCTCCTAGCCTTGTCAGCCCAGCACGTTGCTGGGCTGGACAATTTGGAAGCAGACTTCCTCAGTCTGCACTCTCTGTATCCCGGCGAGTGGGAATTGAGTCATTTCAGTTGATTCTGCACCACTGGGGTTGCCCTGAAATGGATCTGATGGCGACCCACTACAGTGCCAAAGTTTGCTGCTTCTTCAGTCGCCATACAGACATGGGTTCAGAGGGTGTCAGTGCCCTGACCCAGCCTTGACCAAGTCGGTGGCTGCTACACATGTGTCCTCCATTGCCCCCTGGTGGGGCATATGCTTTAGTGTATAGAGCGCCACCCAAACAAGATAGTTCTGGTAGCGCCAGATTGGCCATGGAGAGCGTGGTTCAGAAACCTGATGCTCCTGCAGGCGCCTCCTCTTCAGTTGCCTCTGTCTCAGGGGTTATTGCAGCAGGGACCAATCATCCTGGAGGGCCTAGCTCCCTTCTTGTTTACATCATGGCTCTTGAAAGGAGACTGCAAATGGATAAGGGCTACTCTCCAGCAGTAATCTCTACTCTACTTGGTGCCCGGAAGAGGTCTACCAAGCTAGCATATGAACAGATATGGTGCCTCTTTGAATGCTGGTGTGGTGCATGGCATTGACTCCTGAGGCGGCCAAGGTGTCCTCACTGTTGGCCTTTCTGCAGAATGGCCTAGAGAAGGACCTCTCATTTAGCTCCCTGAAAGTTCAGTTGGCACCTCCTGGCCCATTTCCATGGTCTAGTGGCGAGCAAGTCCTTGGCCTTGCAGCCAGATGTCTCACATTTTCTCAAGGGAGTTTGGCATCTGCATCCTCCCCTTAGGTCTGTGATCCCTTCCTGGGATCTGTGTCTGGTGCTCAGGGCCCTGATGGTGACTCCCTTTGAGCTGCTGAACCACACTACCTTAAAGGTTTTGGTGCTCAAGACTGTCTTGGTTGCTATTTTGTCCGGCAAGGCAGATAACCAAGCCGTAGGCTCTGTCTTACCAAGATCCTTATCTGTCTTTTTCAAAGGAGGCCATTTCCATTCTGCCTGTGCATTCCTTCTTTCCTAAAGTGCTGTCTCCCTGTCACATGATTCAGCCCAAGAGCGAGGAAAGACCACTGCACACCAGAAAGGTCTTCACAAACCAAACAAGTTTATTGAAGGGACTCGACTATGGATTATGCCATTTTATGAATGATATATTTCTTTATTTTGTAGGCTGTATTTCATACCTGAATACTTTTTGCTTGCATTGTCATTGCATGTGTAATCTTCCAATATACAGTATGTGACTAGTAACTACAGTGGTGTGCAAAAGTCTGGAATCACTTGTGAGTTTTGCGTTTTTCATACTTTCTAACTTTTTTTTTTTAATTTTGCGTTAGCCCAGCATATTCATCTTTCTACCACGTTAAAAGGGATACATTTGTCTATTAGAGTTGACTTTTTTGCATTCCTTGCTTCCAATTTAAATACTTTACAGACCCTGGGAGATAGCTACTGCGATTTTTGTGGATCCTGCGTCAAAACTGGATCGAGATTATCCAATATGCACACGTTATTTCTGACAAATCAGGAGGCTGGTTTCACTAACCAATCACAATGCAGATATCTAGACAACAGTGCAGCTATAAAAACATGTGGAATTTTTGAATTTCATACGCTTTCTGGATCGACCATGAAGATGACTTGGACCCTGACGTTGGAGGAGCGTGTTCGTGTGTCCTTTATGAGCGAGGAAGGATTTTCAAGCCGTCAGCCAGGAAAGTTGGCTGCAGTCAGAGCGCTGTTAAGATTGTACAGAAGAAGAAACAAACGGATTCAATGGTGGACAAGCCTCGTTCAGGTCGTCCATGTGCATCATCATCACTCCAGGACCGTGCCCTACAATGCATTTCACTGACTAATCGCAAGTTGACCTCTCCTCAGCTACTTCGAGAGTGATCAGACAAGAGTGAGGTCAGTGTCAGCTCATCAACAGTTCGTCGCCGGTGCCTGCAGTTTGGTCTCCGGGGCTGCAAAGCATGGAATAAGCCACTGATGACTGACATACAAAGGTGCAACCGGATCGTGTGGGCGAGAAAGCAATCAACCTGGTCGACTGAAATGTGGGAAAAGGTGCTATTCAGCGATGAAAGCACCTTCTGCCTGTTTGGTAACCAGTCCCACACCTATGTGAGGAGATTTCCTGGAGAGGAATTCAAGCCTGAGTGTCTCAACCTCACTGTGAAGCATCCTTTGAAGGTCATGGTCTGGGGCTGCATGGCGGCTAGTGGCGTTGGACGTCTTCACATCATCGATGGAATGGTCAATGGGGCCAAGTACATCACCATACTGCAAAAGTGCATGGTGCCATCAGCACACCAGCTGTTTCCTAGCCAGTTCCTGTTCCAAGATGACAATGCACCCTGCCATCACTCCAGACAGGTGATCAGCTAGAAGCAGTGGAACAACATCAAGTCAATGGACTGGCCTGCCCAGTCTCCAGATCTGAATCCAGTCAAGAACCTGTGGCACAGGGTGGCCTTGGAAATATCCAAGAGGCATCCGACATCAAAGCGTGAGCTGATTGAGTCACTCATTGCAGCTTAGAACCGCGTTGTCACCAATGATCACCTTGTCAGACTGGTTCATTCAATGCCGACAAGGTGCATTCAGGTGATCAAGAACAAAGGGTGGCCCATCAAATACTGAGCCATCACTGACACATAAAAACGGCCTTTTTCAAGGCCACATACATTAATTTGAAGGAAGCCTGGCTTGTGTCCATAATATTTTAAAGCATACTTACAATAATATATCGTTGGCCAACAATGTACATTACGCGATTTTCACAGAAAATCTATCAATAGGACAACTGTGGGGAACAAACTCAGAAAATAAGGGCCAAACCAATACTAAAAGTTGGCCCTAATAGCCAAATCTATCACTTATCATGAGATACACAGAAAAAGCCACTGGGAGGAAAAAGAAATTAAGATATAAGGTCACAAATTTGAAAAAATGTCAAATTTACAAGTGATTCCAGATTTTTGCACACCACTTTATTTTAATAATACCCTTGTAATTATTTCTCTGTGACCAGCATGTGTTTACTTTTTATAACTATATCTTTAGTGTTATTTTGTCTATTTGTATTCTTCTTTTTCCCTTTTAATGCATATGATTTAATTAATTTCCTGGGATGTTTTGTATATTTTTTATACAGCTATGTATATATATGCTTTTATGTTTTTAGAACCCTGATGTAGGCCTCGGTGCTGAAACTTGACTAAGTCGGGTCCCCTCAATAAATTTGTTTGGTTTGTGAAGACACCTAGCGTAGCTGTGGTTTTTCTCCCCTCTTGGGCTGAACTGTGCTGTATGCGGAGTTTCTTTTTTTTTCTGTGTCCCTTTCACATGAACCAGCCCTCCTTCTCTAAGGAGCAGTGTCGGCTGAAG
The DNA here is from genome assembly GCA_033557465.1 of Ichthyophis bannanicus. Classification (NCBI taxonomy): domain Eukaryota; kingdom Metazoa; phylum Chordata; class Amphibia; order Gymnophiona; family Ichthyophiidae; genus Ichthyophis; species Ichthyophis bannanicus. The sequence continues at coordinate 473,328,198 of CM066033.1, read as the reverse complement.
GATAAGGATCTTCAGCTTGTGGATTTCCAGAAGGTGCTTCTCTGGTACTTGGAGGTTACTAATTCCTTTCATAAGTCAGACCATCTTTTCGTGCTGTTTGCTGGCCCACGCAAGGGTGAAGCAGCAGCTAAGTTGACTTTGGAGTGCAAGATTAAGGAGGCCATTGTCTTGAGGTATCTGTTATGGAACCAGCCGGTTCCGGAGGGTTGGCGTGGCCATTGTACCCGAGCACAATTGTCATCTCGGGTGGAGCGGAGCTCAGTAGCTCTTACAGCCATTTGTTGGGCAGTAACATGGGTATAACCATCCACTTTGGTCAAGCATTACCACTTGGATGTCCATGTATGGGCAGAAATGGCCTTCCGCTCAAGAGTTTTGCAAGCTGCTGTATCTTCTTCCCACCCAGTGGTGTTGTAGCTTTGGTACATCCCACTTGTCTGGAGTGGTCTAGGAGGACGATATGGAAGGTAACATTTTACTTACCAGTTAAAGTCCCTTCCGTGAGTCCTGCTAGTCCAGTCCAGGGCCCACCCCTGAAACTGTATTGCTCTATTCTTCTGCTGTGATACCCTTGGGTCCGCCATGAATTGTATACTTGGTTCTGCAGGCTCATCTTCTGTTGATAGCTTTATGTTTCTACCTTCCTGTACATAGTTCTCTACTGTTGATACCTTCAAATGTGGGCAACAATGAGTTATGTGAGGCTTGCTCTGTGTCTCCCATATGCTTTGGGATGAATACTGAAGGGACTTCTGGTGACTGAGGCAGATAGAGGCATGGGAGTGATGTCATTGAAATCTGGGCTTTTCATTGTTTTTTGTCTCCACCAATCTGCTGATATGTGAACACAACCCACTTGTCTGGACTGATCTAGCAAGACTCGAGGAAAGAACATTAACTGGTAAGTAAAATATCACCTTAGGTATGTAGATAATGGGTTGACTAGTGAGCATAAGGATCGCTTGATATCTTGTGCACCTGATGGAAAGGTGGCAGACGCTCTGCATGATTTTAATAGGCTGGGAGGAGTTAACTGTTGCAGTACATGTGGGAAATTCAATAAGTCAAATTTAGGCAGAAAGTTGAAATCCAGAACCTTCAGGATAACATTCTGAGAAATGCTTCTTGTTCCATGCCTAGGATGGGCTGGTCCTGCCATTAGGCTAACTAGGCAGTCGCCTAGGGCAGCAGACTCTGGTAAGTAGCAACACTTGCACATGTGCGTTCAGTCATGATCTGCCACTCCTGCCCCTCTCCAACAGGAAGTTATGTCGGAGGGAGGGCAGAAGCAGCCAGCGATGAATGTGTGCACGTGCATAGGTACTTTAAGACCTACTATGGCGCTGAAGTGGTGGCTTTGTTGCTGCTTCAGACAGGCTCCCCTTGCCGCACTCCCCCCAAGATGAGAGGATTTATGGCGAGGGGGTGGCATGGGGGGCCTGCCTATGGCAGCAGAAACCCTTGTGCATAGGACTTGGAGACAGGCAGATCTCTAGAGTGTCAATGTGTGGATGAAAAGCACTTGAGATTGGTTAAGAAACTGAGCAACATTTTGGGCAAGAAGGGACATCCCCCAAAAGAATGGGTCCCTTTAATTAGACTGGAAATATCTTCTAAGAATTTTAAAGACCACCTGTTCAGGCTGGCATTTGGAGGCCAGTAGGGCACTTAACAACAACAATAATAGCCAAAGGAACAGGGGAATAACCAGCAGTACTGGGGAATTCTCTCTTTCTGATTCTCTTTCCTAGCTAGAATTGGAGTTCTTTTCTGTTTCTCAACTTTATTTTAGCTATTGTAAACTGCCTTGATAGTTGTTTTAAAAGCAGTATAAGAAATACTAATAAACCGTAACCGTAAGGATAGAACCAGGCTGCTGGAACTAATGCTTAAAAACAAGAGAGAGAAGCTTTTAAACTTGATCATGGGGAGGAAAGTGGATGGTCATTTAGGAGCATATAGTTCAGAGTAAGGAATCTTCAAACCTACTGGCAAAAACACTGAAGTGAGAATATCCCAATAGAGAAATTGAGGTAAAGAATGAAGTAGCTCAAGTATATTTAAATAAAGAATAGAGATACATTATTCCAAATGAAACCCATCAGCTACTTCATGAGTTTATGAACATAAATAAGAAACACTTGAAATTTCTGGCATTCATAAACAATTTAAAGTAGGACTGGAGAGTTGACATATATGACACTAAATGAAGATGTAGACATAATAAACATCTCGGAGACCAGGTAGAAAGAGGAGAGACATTGTGTCACGCACCTACTTACCCCCGAAGGCGGACGCCTGGGGTTTCGGTGTGGCCCTCTTCTTTTGGTAGCAGGGACAACGTAGTGCCCCCTGGGAGGTGAAGTCCCACTAGCTTTTCAAATAAAGAGTGTAGTTGTGGAACGAGCAGCTAGGCTTATAAAGAGGTATTTATTTCCCTTCCCGTGAGAATTCTTGCAAACAGGATACAAAGGAAATTAAACCATAATACTGGCATAACACAAATAGGGGACTACAAAATACAAAGAAAATGCTTCTTGTCAGCGTTAAAGAAACAAAAGTGGGAAAACAGGCTTTTTCTTTCACAAAAAGCTATTGAATGAAATCTGTGCTCCTACACAGATTTCTCTTTAGCAGGCTTTCTTAGGCTTTAACAGAAAGAGGTCACACTGTCTGAAAACACCAATGTACAGTCCATCTTGCAATCATCTGAATTCTCTGCACAGAAGTCACATTCCATGTCCTCATGAACTTCCTGGCTATTATCTTTAGTAAGGCTGTAGTGTGTATCAGTGTTTTGAAATCTCTCCTCTTCCTGGCCAAGACTTCTCTCCCCTCTATCCACGTAGAAAGGCAGGTTACCGTGCACTGTGGATTTTCCCCTTATAGGGCCATACACCTCAGGACTATTGTAAGTAAAATCCAGTGCCCCTCTATTACAGGTAATATACCTTTCCTCAGGCTGAGCTCTGCCTGAACGCTTTGCAACCGGGAAGTTGAAAATTTTCTCCCTTTCACTTTCCCTCACAGGACGTCTTTCTCTTAGCTGGGAAATATCTTTAGGATAAGAGCTTTTGCTCCCCAGGTACCTGCTCTCGTGGGATTTCCCTCTCACAGCTCCTCGTGGTTTGTTGAATGGAATCCCTCTCGGTCCCCAGCTGGACTCTAGTTCAGTTCAGCCTGACTTTCCAGCACTAACCTCGGGTAATTCCTCCGGTGCAAACTCCTCTGAGGTGCAGATGGAATCCACGTCAGAAGCTCTCAGGTATATATCCTGTCTCTCACAAGCTCTGTTCTTTCCTTTCCCACGGGTCCTTTCCATGTGTCTTTCTCCTGTGTCTGTGTTTCTGCCTGCTTCTCGGCATGTGTCTCTGCCTGAGGCTGAGACCGAGTCTGAGACCGAATCTGCTTTGCTCAAGACTGACCTTATTTTAAGTGCGTCATTTCTTGAGTCCCTTGTTAGCTCATATCCCTGCAGCTGCTCCTGCCTCTCTGATGAGCTATGATGTAATGCTTCTCCTGGGCGTTTTCCTACAGCCGGTGCTCGTGTTTTGGTTGGTTGCCCGTAGCAACCCCTAGCCATGTGCTTTTCACTGCCGGTTTTAAAACTGCCCTGGACATTTTCCTCTATTTCCATAGGCACTGCCTGCCTTGCGCCATGACAATTGATACAAATTTATATCAGTATAATAAGGTGAATCAAACTGGGGATAAAGTGACACTTTATAATGAGGATGGCATAGAATTGAAACAGGCTAAGAGTCCTGCAGGAAACAAAATGTATTGAATTTTTTTTTTATTTTTTTATTTATAAAGTTTTAATCATATTACAACAAAACAATCATGCAACAAGCACATAATAAGTATCAAATAAAAACTTTAAGGACATCCACCATTTAAAGACCACTTCAAGAAGAAAAGCTGCTAAATTAAAAATTTTTTTTTTTTTTTTAAAATTTAGCAGCTCTTCTTCTTGAAGTGGTCTTTAAATGAGGAATTTATATGGATAGACATTTCAAGGGTAATTTTATAGCATGTCACCTAGCTTAGGAGGCCAAATAGGCACCTGTGTTATAAAGATACATAGACACCTATGTGCCTTTATAAAATATTAGATTAAAGAGGCAAAAATTACATTTAGATTGAAGCCACAGTCATTTACACCTTCTTGGGAGCAGGTGTAAATGTTCACATGTTAAGATTTGTATGTATTTTATAAAATCTGCACATAAATTGCTACTTTGCCTGCATTCTGTCTAAACTCTGTCCCAGAACACACCTACACCATGATCTCATACAAGTGCATGCATGCTTGACACCATTCCTAATTTACACACATTTTTAAAGCCCTTTTATGCGCAGGACAAAGTTTATAAAATTACCTTCTTGATGTGTGATGGGGATATCGTGATGCATGTGGGCAAGATGAGGAAATGGACAGCGAAATGCTAAAAAAAAATAGGAAGGCTAACAAATTTGGTAACAAAATAATAAAAGGAAATTTCAGGGAACCCAGTATTTATAGGGCAATTGCCTCATCTGGACATGCTAGGGAGATAAAGTTTTTTCTAGATGCTGTAAATAACTGCCTTTTGGAGCAGTTGGTCTTGGAACCAATGAAAGGAGGAATTACTGTAAATGTCCTTACCGGAACACAGGACGTGAAGTGAAAGGTCATGTAGTGGGGCAGTTTGGCAATAGTGATTATAATGTTATCAAATTTGCCATAACCACTGAAAAAGGCATGGGAGATATACCTAAAAGGAGCAGCAGTTGCAACCCTAAACAAAGGCATGAAGGGATTAACCAGCATGTATTCCACGCATTAGGAAAAGTGGAAGAAAGTCCAAAAAACTGCCAGCATGGTTTAAAGGTGAGGTCAGAGAGGCTGTTGCTGCCAAAAAAGCAACCTTCAGGAAATGGAAAAAAGAGCCAAATGATGAAAACTGGAAACAGCACAAGCACTGGCAAGTTAAATGCAAAGTATTGATAAGGCAGGCAAAGCGGGAATTTGAGAAGAAACTTGCTACGGAAGCAAAAACACGAAATAAAGACTTTTTCAAGTACATTCGTAGCAAAAGGCCTGTGAGAGAGTCAATTGGACCATTAGATGATAGAGGGGTAAAAGGGGCAGTAAGAGGAAACAAGGCTATAGCAGAGAGACTGAATGAATTCTTTGCTTCGGTCTTTACTGAGGAAGATGTAGGGATGTTACCCAAGACTGAAGTGGTATTCAAAGGTGATACTGCAGAGGAATTGAGAGAAATATCGCTACACCGGGAAGATATATTACAACTATTTGATAAACTGAATAGTAGCAAATCACCTGGACCGGATGGTATACATCCCAGAGTGTTGAATGAACTGAAATATGAGATTGCAGACCTGCTATTGGTAATCTGTGAACTTTCATTAAAATCATCTGTAATACCTGAAGATTGGAGGGTTGCCAACGTAACACCAATTTTTAAAAAGGGTTCCAGGGGGAGGTCACGTGATGCGGCTAGAGTAGTGGTCGCATCTCGGGTGTGCTCCGATACCCCTAACCCGGACCGGCAAATTTCCACCGTGCACTATCGGAGTAGTTGAGCGGGAGTGTGCCCATTGTGTGTAGGATTGTGTGCAGTCTCCCACAGTGCGGTTTCTTAAGCGTGGGGTATGGCGGCAGCGGTCAAGACAATGCGGTGAGACCGAGAGCAGGTGGCCGGTACGAGCAAAATGGCGGAGTCGGCCCCATCGCCTAGTTCGCCTAGATCCCCGGTCTCCCTGGATGAACTGTCGGCCGCAGTGGTAGCAGCTCTGTCCCCCCAATTTGAAGTCCTGCAGAAAAAGATGGATGGGCTGCGCTCATCGGTGGACACTCTGGGGGGCCGCCTGCGTGAAGCCGAGGATCGCCTGGGGCAGGCGGAGGATAAAGTTGAGGGGCTGGTCTCAGAGGTGGCAGGCCTAAAGGCTCAACTGGGTCTACAAGAGGGAAAGCTGGATGACCTGGAGAACAGGTCGCGGCGCAACAACCTTCGCTTTATGGGGGTCCCAGAAACTGTTTCGGATAAAGAGCTGCGGCACTATATGGAAGAGCTACTTATGCACATGTTGGTGGATGCTGTGTCTGGAGACCAATTGCATATAGAAAGAGTGCACCGTGTCGGGGCCAGACAAACCCGCGATACCCGTCCCAGAATTGTGATTGCGAAGTTTTTGCACTACCCGCAGAAAGACCTGATTGTACGAGTTGCTCGACAAAAAGGGAAAGTGGTCTACAACAACTGCAGAATTCGCATGGCGCAAGACTATTCGGTAGCGTTGAGTCGCAAACGGCGGGAGTATGCCCCCCTATGCGAGAAACGTATCGGCGCGGGAGTTCGGTTTTCAGTCCAGTACCCCTCCAAGTTACATGTGATGCACGACGGGACCCATCGGGCCTTTGCAACAGCTGCGGAGGCTGAGAGCTATGTCAATCAGCTCACTGCCCGAGCGGCGACAGCGGCAACATCGTAGCCCTGAAACAGAAAGGGATGGCCGGTTTGTGCTCCTGTGGCTCCCCTTTGGGACTGTACATTGTGGCAAGTGCTCTACTGAACTCGTGGGTTGAACTAGGGACATTGTAGCCAAGCTACTTTGTGTCCCTTGAACTGAACTGATAGTTACAAACTTGCCATGCTAACAATGCAACAGTGTTACAAGTGAGACATGATCTGCGAATGTTGCTGGTTAGTGGTGTTGCCCGTTGGCCTTGGGCTAGATAATTTCCTTTTTTCCCCCTTTTTTTTTCTCTTTTTTTTCTTTCTTCCTTTTTTGCTCCCTTTGCCTTTTGCCGTTTTTTTTGGCAGCTTTAGCACCCTGGCCAAGCATGATGGAGGGGAGACGGCGGCAGTGCTGAGCCCGTAGGGCGCGGCTCCTTCCCCGGTCTCTCAGTCTATCATGTGGGTGCGGAGAGGGGTGGTGTGAGTATTTTAACAGTCACCCTGGCCCCATAAGGGTAGTCTCCCTTTGTTTTTTCTCGCTGCGTTGTTTTGTGGTCCTTCCGCCATTTGAACCGCAGCCACACTTAAGATACTGGCCAGTTTTTTTTCTCTCTCCCCTTCCTTTTAAGTGTTGTGGCTGGAGGAATGGGAGCAGGCAATGCGACAACGGGAGAGCCAGGGATTGTGGGGGTGGAGTGGGCCCGGGCGACCGGGGACCCGCCGAGGGTCCTGCTGAGGTGGGGGAGGGTTCACTCGGGGAGGGACCCGCTATCCTGTTGTCGCGTTGCCTGCTTGGGCCCCCCACTTCGGCCCACAGCAATGGGGGTCGGGGGAAGCCCCGGGTGCCTTCGTAAATGGGGGTGTGGCGCTCCGAGCCATCCTCGAGGTTACTGGCTTTGGGCTGCCTCCCCTCCTCCCGCTCCTGTTAAGTTCTGGGAGATGGTGTGGTGGAGACTGATGGGGGAGAGCGGAGAGGGGGGTGGGAGCGGCGGACATAACTGCCTAGGCCACAACCCGCGCTCCCATAGCCCCATAGCTCGCGGTTACTCTGGGATTAATAAGGGCAGGGGCGACGTTCGATCCACGCGATTCTGGTCGGGGGCCCACCACTTTCAGCTATTGCTTAGGAGCGTGCACATTATAACTGCGGTGGGCCTGATTATAGCTCGGCAATTAGGGACGGATTACCCCTGGCTCCGCGCAGTACGGGCCCAGAGAGACTTTGGGCTGTCTGGGACTGCGGGTAGTTTGGTGTCCAGGGTTGGGCACACTGGGCGGGGGGGGGGGATCGTTAGCGGCCGGCCTTAATACAGATGGGGTGGGGGGGTCGGGCACACCTTGAGTGGCCTTAGCAGGGCTTTCTCAGAGGTGGGTGGGGGGAGAGAGCCATGAGGGTTCCAAGTGGGGAGTGGGGAAGGGATGGGGGGGAAATAGGGTATGGGGTAGAAGGGGGTTAGCTTTGGGTGGGGAGGGGGTCTTGGGGGGGGTTAGAGAGAAAGGGCAGTCTTGGGGGGGAAAGAGTTTGGGACCATAGGCCTGGGAGAGCTCGCGACCTTTTTAAGGAATAGGGGTGGACCCCAGGCTGGGGGGGTTCATCTAGGAATGCTTTGGAATGTTGGACTTTTTGCTGTTCTCTATTTTGTTGTTAGCTGAAGCTTGTCTCTTGGAACGTGTGTGGGATAGGAAGCCCAATTAAACGTTACAAGATATTGCAGGCTTTAGCCCGACTGCAGTGCGATGTTGCCTTTTTACAGGAAACCCACCAGACTGATGAGGAACATGCGAAATTGCAGAGAGCATGGGTGGGGCAGAGCTGGGGCGCCCCGGCAATCGGGAAAAAAGGTGGAGTGGTCCTACTGATCCATAAACGGCTGCGTTTTGAACTTGTACAGCAATATGTAGACCTGACGGGTAGATACCTATTGGTCTACGGCAACTTAGAAGGGAGGTCCGTGGTGCTGGGCAATTTATATGCCCCGAACACCCTGGACAGATCCCTATATGCCCGCCTAGCCTCTAGGGTCGAACTGCTGCCAGATGTCCCTCTGCTATTGGCGGGAGACTTCAATGGGGTGTTGGATATTGACTTGGATACATCCGGGGGTGGGCGGGACGGCTGGCGGGCCCCGACCACTAGGGCTCTTCAGGGGCTACGGAGCCGGTTGGGTCTCGTGGACCCGTGGCGCCTGCTCCACCCTTTGGAGCGGGATTACACCCACCAGGCGCGAGCTCACAACTCAAGTGCGCGAATTGATTACGTATTACTTTCCGAGCGGTTGTTTGCACAAGTTGGGGAGGCGGAGATTGGCCCGGCGGCGGTATCGGACCATGCCCCGGCTTGGGTGGATGTGCGGTGGGGGGACCTTCCTGTCTCGCAGAGAATTTGGCGGTTTCCCCTGGGGCTGTACACCGACCCCGAATTTCATACGTATTTGTCGCAGCGGTGGGGGGAGTTTATGGACGTCCATGAACGGCATAGAGAGGAGCCTGAGCTATTGTGGGAAACAGCGAAGGTGGTTTTACGCGGTGACATCATTGCCTATGGAGCACGGAAGCGTAAGTCAATTGCGTCTCGCATAGTCCAGCTAGAAAAACAGGTGGTAAAAGCCCGACGCCGATACACGGGGGCTCCTACAGTGGCTAATAAACGGTTCTATTGGGAGTTGCAGACGTCTCTTAACGAGCTGCTCCATCAAAGAGTCAAGAAATCCCTGACGTATTATAAATATCAGCTCCACCGTTTTGGGAATAAGCCTGGCAAGCTCTTAGCGCGGTGTCTTCGGGGCAGTAGAGGGTCTCGCTCCATAGTGGCTTTGCGGGATGAGCAGGGCCGTTTGCACCAACATAGTCCGGCTATAGTTCAAGTATTTCGCTCCTTTTTCCAGCGGCTTTACAGGGGATCTACCAGCTCCACAACATTAATGGAGGGTTATCTCCAGGGGCTGCGATTGCCTAGGTTGACGGTGGAGCAGCAGTCGGCTTTGGATGCACCAGTAACAGAGGAGGAGGTCCGCAAGGTGATCCTGGGGGCCAGTTGTTATAAGTCGCCGGGTCCGGATGGGTATGGCGTGGAGTTCTACAAGCTTTTAGTGGAACGAGTTACCCCTGTGTTGACTGCGGTATATCGCCGGAGGGTGGAGCAGGGGAGTTTTGGTTGGGGGGCTAATCATGCCTTCAGTACTCTGATCCCCAAACCCGGTAAGGACCCCTTGCGGGCAACTTCTTATCGACCTATCTCGCTGCTAAACTTTGACATGAAGGTCTTGGCGAAGGTGCTGGCCGAGCGGCTGGCCTCCATGTTAGGGGGCCTACTGCATGAGTCGCAGGTGGGTTTTGTCCAGGGGCGCCATGCCGTGCGGAATCTGCGGAAAATTTTAGCCTCTATAGAATGGGTGCGTGCGCGTGCTGAACCATCGTTGCTGATCAGTTTTGATGCAGAGAAGGCATTCGACCGGGTCAACTGGGACTACATGAGGTTCCTTTTGCCCCGGTACGGCCTGGGCGACTCCTTCCTTCGGATGGTGGAGTTATTGTACACCAACCCAACGGCTAGCATTCTCTGCAATGGGGTGCTATCGGATACCTTTAACCTTGAGAGGGGGACACGCCAGGGTTGCCCGCTCTCTCCGCTGCTGTTTGTGTTGACGCTCGACCCGTTGCTGCGGAGTATAGCGGAATCTGATGACATTCGGGGTGTTCTATCGGGCCCTGCGGGTTTAAAATGGCAGCCTTTGCGGATGACATTCTTGTCCACCTGCGCGACCCTCAACAGTCACTGCCGTGTTTGCTGGCTGAATTTTCCCGTTATGGGGAATTTGCGGGATTGCAAATTAACCGAGATAAATCGGAAGCCTTGGACATTGGGGGTCGGCTTCAGGGGACTTGGGGAGGGGACTTCCCATTGCGCTGGTCCGGGGATTCCTTTGTGTATTTGGGGATTGAGCTTACTAGAGACCTGTCGATATTGTATAAGCGGAACCTTGAGTGCGTCCTGGCCTGGATTCACTCACAGCTCCAGGCTTGGTCCCCTCTCCCACTATCCTTGTCAGGCAGAGCGGCCGCCTTGGGGATGGTGGTCCTGCCGCGGGTCCTATACTGGCTACAGACCCTGCCGGTTTGGTTGCTACGCCGTGACCTTTTACGTATAGAGCGTGAGTTTCGCAGATTTCTGTGGCGGGGGGCCAGAGCACGCATACCGATGAACCGCCTGAGAGGGGGCTGGAGATTTGGGGGCATGGGTGTACCAGATCTCTGGACTTATGCCCTGGCTTGCCAGGCTCGGCATTTGGGGGACTGGTTGGGTAGTACCGAGGTGTATACCCCTAGGGCACTGGAAGAAGCTTTGGTGGCGCCGCATTCCTTGCTGGCGGTTTTACACTTACAGCGCGCGATCCTGCCGGCTCGAGTGACACACAGTGTGCTGGTTAACGTCGCGAGGCGCACCTGGCAATGGTTGAATAAAGCGTGGGGCTGTTCGTCGGCGGTTTCGAGCTGGCTGCCGCTGCAGGGCAATGCCCAATTTCTCCCGGGATCAGAGTCGGCTCCCTTCCCTCGGTGGGCGCAGGCGGGGATACGGTTGCTGGGGCACGTAATTGACTTGGAGGGGCAGTGTAAACCCCTGGACGTGTTGTGTCGAGAGTACGGCCTGCCCCCCAGAGTTTCTTTGTTGCCCTATTTGCAGCTTTCCCATTATGTGAGATCATTAATGGGGCGAGAATTGTTGGAGGACCATTCCGCGCGGATCTTAGAATTCTTTGCCCTTGGGACTGAGACTCCGCCTACTATAGCAATACTCAAAAAAGCCCTGATGCCCTTGGTGCCACTGCCGGACTACTCAGCAGAAGAGGTGTCTTGGGCGCGGGAGTTGGGGTGCGAGGTGGCTCCAGGTTCGGTTCGTGCTGCGCTGGGTCGCATTGCCCGACTGGCGGAAGGAGCCTATTGGCGGGAGATCCAATTTAAATGCATCTTCCGCGCCCACTTCTCCCCGAGGCGTTTCCAGGTTAAAGAGCCCTAACCTTTTTAGCCTTTCTTCCTATGAGTATCCTTCCATCCCCTTTACCATTTTGGTGGCTCTTCTCTGAACCTTTTCTAAAATCGCTATATCCTTTTTAAGATACGGCGACCAGAATTGCACACAATATTCAAGGTGTGGTCTCACCATGGAACGATATAGAGGCATTATAATATCTTTTGTTTTATTTTCCATTCCTTTCCTTATGATACCTAGCATTCTATTTGCTCTCTTGCCTGCCGCTGCACACTGGGCCGAGGGTTTTAACATGTTATCCACAATGACGTCTAAATCTTTTTCCTGGGTGGTGGTTCCTAATGTGGAACCTTGCATTGTGTAACCATAGTTCGGGTTGTTCTTCCCTAGGTGCATAACTTTGCACTTGTCCACATTAAATTTCATCTGCCATTTTGATGCCCAGTCTTCCAATTTATCAAGACCCTCTTGCAATTTTCCCACAATCCTCTTGGGTTTTAACAACTTTAAATAGTTTTGTGTCATCTGCAAATTTGATAATCTCACTCGTTATTCCACTTTCCAGGTCATTTATGAATATGTCAAAAAGCAGCGGACCCAGCACAGATCCTTGGGGTACACCACTATTAACCTTTCTCCATTGGGAAAATTGGCCATTTAGCCCAACCCTCTGCTTTCTATCTTTTAACCAGTTCCTGATCCACAGTAGTACACTGCCTCCTATCCCATGACTCTTTAGTTTTGCCAAAGATCTATGATGAGGAACCTTGTCAAAGGTTTTCTGAAAGTCCAGATACACTATATCAACCGACTCACCTTTGTCCACCTGTTTATTGACACTTTCAAAAAAAACATAACAGATTAGTAAGACTAGATCTTCCTTGTCTAAAGCCATGTTGGCTGTCTCCCATTACGCCATGACTATCTACATGCTGAGTAATTTTATTCTTTATGATGGTTTCTACCATTTTTCCCGGTACTGACGTGAGGCTCACCGGTCTGTAGTTTCCCGGATCACCCCTCGAACCCTTTTTAAAAATTGGTGTTACATTGGCGATCCTCCAATCTTCAGGTATTAGAGATGATTTTAATGATAGTTCACAGATTACTAATAGCAGGTCTGCAGTCTCATATTTCAGTTCTTTCAACACCCTTGGATGTATACCATCCGGCCCAGGTGATTTGCTACTCTTCAGTTTATCTAATAGTTGTAATACATCTTCCCGATGTATCGATATTTCCTTAAATTCTTCCGCACCTTTAAATACCACTTCAGTCATGGGTAACATCCCTACATTTTCCTCAGTAAAGACCGAAGCAAAGAATTCATTCAGTCTCTCCGCTATTGCCTTGTCGCCTCTTAGTGCCCCTTTAACTCCTCTATCATCTAATGGACCAACTGACTCTCTCACAGGTTTTTTGCTACGAATGTACTTGAAAAAAATCTTTATTTCGCATTTTTGTTCCACAGCAAGCTTCTTCTCAAATTCTCCCTTTGCCTGCTTTATCAGTGCCTTGCATTTGACTTGCCAGTGCTTGTGCTGTTTCCAGGTTTTGTCGTTTGGCTCTTTTTTCCATTTCCTGAAAGATGCTTTTTTGGCAACAACAGCCTCTTTGACCTCACCTTTAAACCATGCTGGCAGTTTTTTGGACTTCCTTCCACTTTTCTTAAAGCGTGGAATACAGCTGGTCTGGGCTTCCAAGATAGTATTTTTCAACAACACCCAAGCTTGATGTAAGTCTTTAACCTTTGCAACTGCTCCTTTTAGTTTTTTTTAACTATTTTCCTCATTTTATCATAGTCTCCCTTTCGAAAGTTAAAAGGTAGTACTGTGGATTTCCTTACTATCCCTCCTCCACTAATTAAATCAAAGGTGATCATGCTATGATCACTATTGCCAAGTGGCCCCAACACCCTTATCTCTTGCACTAGATCTGGTGTTCCACTAAGGACTAGGTCTAATATGGCTTCCCCCTCTTGTCAGTTCATGAACCAGCTGCTCCAAGAAGCAGTCATTTATGTCATATAGGAACTTTATCTCCCTAGCATTTCCTGCCGTGACACTGACCCAGTCGATACCGGGGTAATTGAAATCACCCATTATTATTACTGTGCTGTAACGTTTGTTAGCTTTCTTGATTTCTTTGAGCATTTCATCATCCATTTGTTCATTCTGGCCAGGCGGTCGATAGTACACTCCCACTGCCATCGCCTTCCCCTTTTTACATGGAATTTCAATCCATAGAGATTCTACAGCAAATTTTGTTTCCTGCAAAACTTTAATCCTTTCTGACCCAATGCCCTCTCTAACATAGAGCGCAACCCCTCCACCAATTTGATCAGCTCTATCATTACGATATAGTTTGTACCCAGGTATCACAGTGTGCCACTGGTTGTCCTTCCACCATGTCTCTGATATTCCAATCATACCTAACCTCTCATTTAGTGCTATATATTCTAACTCTCCCATCTTATTTTTTAGACTTCTAGCATTTGCATACAAGCATTTTAGAGACTGTATTTTATTCATATTAATTTGGCTATTGGTAGACATGGGTAATTTGGGATCTTTAAGCTCTGTCTGCTCCATACTCGAGGGCATTTTTGCTACTTTACTCTTTTTTTGGAACTTCTCTGCTTTTGGTAGTATCCTTCAAGTATACATTCTTCCGAACCATCCGCTCTTGGGTGACTGCGGCTTTCCCCTATTATCTAGTTTAAAAGCTGCTATATCTCCTTTTTAAAGGCTAATGCCAGCAGCCTGGTTCCATCCCGGTTAAGGTGAAGCCCATCCCTTCGGAAAAGCCCCTCCTTTCCCCAGAATGTTCCCCAGTTCCTAACAAATCCAAAACCCTCATCTCTGCACCATTGTCTCATCCACGCATTGAGACTCCAGAGCTCTGCCTGCCTTTTGGGTCCTGCGTGTGGAACGGGAAGCATTTCGGAGAACGCTACCCTGGAAGTTCTGGATTTCAACTTCTTACCTAAAAGCCTAAATTTAGCCTCCAGAACCTCCCTACCACATTTTCCTATGTCATTGGTACCGACATGTACCAAGACGGCAGACTCCTCCCCAGCACTATATAAGACCTTATCTAGGTGGCATGTGAGGTTCGCTACCTTCGCACCAGGCAGGCATGTTACCAGGCGATCCTCACGTCCACCAGCCACCCAGGTATCTACATGCCTAATGATCGAATCACGAACTATAATGGCTGTCCTAACCCTTCCCTCATGGGCACATGGCCCTGGAGAAACCTCCTCATTGTGAGAGGGTTTTACATCACCTGGAGGACAGTCCTAGTTACAGGATCACTTCCTGCCACACCAGGGTGATTCTCTTCTGTCACGTGACCTCTCTCCTCCATGGCAACAGGGATGCTGCCAGACTGGAGGTGGGACTTCAGAACTATATCCCTGTAGGTCTCGTCTATGTACCTCTCTGTCTGTCTTATGTTTTCCAAGTCTGCTACTCTAGCCTCTAGAGAACGGACTCGTTCCCCGAGAGCAAAGAGCTCCTTGCACGTAGTGCACATGTAAGACCTCTCACCAACTGGGAGAAAATCATACATGTGACACTCAATGCAAAAGACTGGAAAGCCCCCATCTCACTGCTGGACTGCTGTCTGCATCTTAGTTTTAAGTTTTTGTTTAGATCTTTAAGTTCTTTACTTACTAAGGATTGCGATGGA